>OY755243.1:4098569-4698569 GCA_963576725.1 Azorinus chamasolen | reverse complement strand
TTTCTTACATAAATATTCAAGGTGTAAAAGGTTAATTCAGTAAGAATTGAATACATTTGCTAAAGGATTCTGAATGATAAACAGTGTAGACACTGAACAGTAAACACTGAACAGTTAACACTGAACAGTAAACATTGAACAGTAAACACTGAACAGTAGAGTCCACTCAGTATCAAAGGTTAGACTTTGTGATTGGTTCTGACAGAGAAGTCAAGCACAGATCGAACAAAGAAGCTGGACTGTATCTTTACTTTTCAAATAGGACCATAACAACTGAGCATAACCTCACTGCAAGAAATATCAACTAATAGAACCAATTCAGATTTTGAAGAAAGACTTTCTTCCAATTCTTTCCAAAGCAGAATGTAAAACAAAGTTTGGACCTATTGAGGCAATGAGTTACTCAAAGTTTCATACATACCCAAAGTGTTTCAAAAGCCTATCATGAATTTGCTTATATTATAGCATTCTGGAGGTTAAAGTTCATACCTTGTCTTTCAGCTCATTCACTTCCTTTTGGAAAACTTCCACTTTGATTCTATAGTCATCTTTGGCTGAAAAATACAAGGAGAAATCTATTGGGAGACAGCAGATTTCAGTAATTTGCATTGTTTAGATGCGAGAACAGTGTCCTGCAACTGAAGAAGTAATTTCTGTTGAACCCTTTCCCTGCTGAATATTTATACGTGAATGCATGACTGAAGTTTGTATTGATTCTATCCTGTTCATAATTATAACTATACTCTATGAGTGAAGTAGGATTTGCCTAGCTTTACAGTTTTTAACTGATATTCTTAAGTGTACTGCAATACTTGAGAATACATATGTACTCATTCCACCTTACATAAGCCAAGAAATCCTTGATGAAAATTTCTAACAGACGTACATACGGACAGACAGATGGACGAGGGTAAAACTTAATGCCCCCGTTGCCTAAAGGCAGGGGCATAAAAACATGAATACTTTTGCAAACATTTTGATCTAGATTATAATTATGTCAAGTAACTCAGCATATCTCATCTCTTCTTAACCCTTTACTCCATAAATAAACCTTTGTAACCAGTGTAGACCCAGAGCAGATCAAGATCAGAGGGCTCATATAGGAGCCATATTATCTGATCTGGGTCTGCTCTGTTTGCTATGATATAATATAAATATGATGCTTCTACAGTTACTGCCATGGCCAAAAAAATCTGTGTCCATGTGCTATTATAAAATTTAATCTACTGTAATGAATATTCATATTGTTATGAATATTCATGGAGTAAAGCATTCTTTGGAAGTTTAAAAGCCAACAATATAAGCCCAATGTTAAATATTTTTACCAGGACAGCTGGACTACAAGCGTACCTGATTCCAGTTTGTAGTTGTCCTCCTGGCACTGTTCTAGCTGATGCTGGAGTTGCTGAAACCGTTTACCAGCTGGAGTACTGAAAGAAACAACACCAACATCTTGACCTTCCATCAATACTCCTAATATCAATCATATCCAAGGTCAATGTTGTAATATTTTTTTCTAAAGAATCACAAAAAAAATTCTAAACAGAAAACTGACTGGGAAAAGAAATCAGCAGCTTAAATTCAATATTTACAAACAAAAGCTGACTCTGAGGCTGAGTAAAATGCAACACTTCAAACATGCTCAACCTTCTTTATTTAACCGGTGCAACATGATCCTGGTGCATACAGCAAAACCTCTCTATGGTGGCCGCTACTAGACTACTTCAAGGTCTTTAACCCTTTCCTCCATAGGCTATTTTTAGATCCAACAACTTTGAATAAATCTACCGAAAAGGAGCATTGACTTGAGAAAAGGAAAATTTTAGAATTGTGTTGTTTGAAACCATTGTGATAAATAGAGCATTTGCTCCTATAGGAGCAAATGCTCTATTTATCACAATGGTTTCATAAAGTGACTTTTACAGAGGCGTAGAAAGACATATATATGGAGGAAAGGGATAACACTTTCCTTCATAAATATTCATGTAACACTGTCATGGATATCAATTTCTATACCTGCATATAAACACAGTAAAATTTGGCCATGGCAGAAACTGTAGAATCAGATTTATACAATTACATAAGCAAACAGAGCAGACCCTGATAGATGGCTGTTACATGAGTTGTCTGATCTAAGTCTATTCTGTTTGGAAAAGGAAAAATGCTTAACCCTAACAGTGCGGGACACGAGTCACTAATGTCCTATGCAAACAGTGTAGACCCAGATGAGAGGGCTCCTAAAGGAGCCCTCTCATCAGGGTCTGCACTGTTTGTCATATTACACTTTTCTTTAGAAAAATTCCTAAATATTTACCATAAGTTCGACCAGTTTCAACTTAGGAATAGTCCATTAGAAAATTTAGCAATATAAGGGTTAAGACAGGATGCAGCCTAATGCAGGATGCACATAATGCAGATAGCTTTCTGTAGTACGTTTTCCTAATCTAGTAGTACGTTTTCCTAATCTAATTAGTCTGCAGCATTTTAAATGTTAATAAAATATAAAATCATGCTGGCTGTCCAAACTGCACACACACACACACACACACATCCTAACAAAACAGTGTACATAAAAATGTATTAAAATGAAAAAATATGAAATCAATATGAAATTGATACGCAGTAACCCTTTCAACGATGAATCTTCAGAGTGATATAATCCATCATTGTTTATTGGTAGAATGATAAGAATCCATACAGTATAAAAGGATAAAATCAACCATATAGCATTTTAACTATTGAATGTACATTTATAAAAAAAATTATATTCATTAACAGAATACTACATCATACAAAAAATTTGTTTGAAATTGTTTCCATGAAGAAAACCAGTTATAAAACTCTTTTTTTTTTGGTTGAGAAAATGACAGCCTCTTCTATTTAACCTCTCAGTGTGGGAAATGAGTCGCTTATGTCCTTTGCAAACAGTGTAGACTCACTTGAGTTATTTACTCTTTTCTTTAAAAAAAAAACAATCCAGAATATTCATGGTAAGCTGGACCTGTTTGAAATTTGGAGTAGTCCATTGGACAATTAAGTGTTGAAATTGGAAGAAGATTTAGAGTCAAATCTATTATAATTTCACAAGCAAACACAGCAGACCCTCAGCAGATCAGGGGGCTCCAACAGGAGCTGTCTGATCTGGGTCTACTCTGTTTGCAAAGGCGAGAAAAGGCGTCTCATCCTTATTATCTAGAGCTCTGTGATGAGATAACAATAACTTGGCATCTAAAGACCAAAATGGCAAATTAAGGGCCTGAAAGCCTCCCTCTGCACTGTGACTATTGATATTTGCTATAAATAATATGTGTAGCATATGTTCCCAAATTCTACCTCAAGTCGGCACTGCATCTTGATCAAACTTTTTACAAAAGGTGCACATAAAGCTTGTGTGCAATCAGAAAATGACTTCCTGTACACTCTATGTATTATGTACTAAGTAGTCACTCATTACTAATAACCCTTTCCTGTCTTTAACCCTTTGAATGCTGAATATTCAAAGTGGAATGACCCACCCCTGTTTAACTACACAATCCATTCAGTAGGAATGGCTTGAAGATTTTGAATGACAAACAATGTAGACCATTGTAAAAGCCAGAAGACTCATTTCTCATATTCAAAGGATTAACATTCTCTAGCTATCAACTAATTTGTTGCCATTAGCATGGCATAAGCATGTTTAACTCTTCATATAATAATATATACAATATCAACATCTTTTTTTCAGTATTTTACATGTATTTAAGCAAAAGCTAGTTTGTATTTTTAATTACTTTGTACACTGTATAACGAATATTTATCATAAGACTGTAATCATTAATCATGTGACCATCATTATATTAAAATTATACATACAACCATTATTTACAATTATATATCAGGTGACCATATATATAATACCCCTATATACCCCAAGTATGCAGACACCAAATCTTCGATGTCCTTCAGTTTGTAAAGTTGAATTATTCAATTTGGCACCATTTTGAAAATTCAAAATTAGACTGAACTAGTAGTAAATAGAGTAGACCCTGATTAAAGAGTTCCTGAAGTTGCAGTCTGATTTGGTTTTGCACTATTTGCCGAACTTTTTCTGTTCGAAAAGTTTGAGTAGTCTGTTATTATATATCATAAATTGATGATGGTGCTTGTATGAGAATGGTTATATGTTATATAAAACAAACTTGTAACTTTAAAAAGAGTTTGATATTCAACCATTTTAACCCTTTCCCTGTTCAATATTCATGTAAGAAAAAATGGCATCATAAATATTCATTAACTGAATTTTTATCATGTGAACTTTTCAAGGGAATTTTTGGCTTTGACAAAAACTGTAGAATCAGATCTATTTTATGTCAAAAGCAAACAGAGCAGATCCTGATCAGACGGCTCCCACAGGAGCCATCTGATCTGGGTCTACTCTGTTTGCAAATGTGTACAAATGTGTTTATACGTAGGAAAGGGTTAAAAGTACACAGGAAGAAAATATACACCTAGGACCAGCAATTATTTGTGAAACCGAGAACTCCCGAGGTTCTGCTGTACCACATTAAACTCAATCAATTACAGAAGAGCAAAAAAATCTAAGAGAATCAGTCTGAGAAGAAAACTACAAGTTACCATAGAGAAGAACAGAAGAAATTATGACTTTAGTATATCTACTGAACTACAAAAAGTAGAAATATGCTAATCTGAATGGGTCTATAAAGGGAAGACAGTAGAACCAGTTTATAGCAACAGCTTTGTGATAATAATTAGTGCTCTTTAACACTTAACAGGTTCAATATTCATGTAAGAAATAATGACATCATGAATATTTATTAGCTGGAATTCTAAAATGTAAATTTTTTAAAGAAATTTTTGCTTTTGACAAAGTGTAGAATCATATCTATATCATGTCATAAACAAACAGAGCAGACCCTGATCAGACAGTTCCTACACGAGTTGTCTGATCTGGGTCTACTCTGTTTGCAATGGCATGAAGAGGTATTTAAAGGAAAGGATTAAAGCAGGCGGTTGCTTAAGGCAGGATGAAAGTAATGCATAAAGATCCTATGGGAGCTTTCCGTATAGCTTTAATCCTGCATTAAGCTACCACCTGTCAGTATAAAGACCAATAATTAACTTCTCTTGAGAGGTTGTTATAGAGGGGTTCTGCTGTACATGAGGTATGATTGGAATACTAACAAAATGTACCATAGAATTATCTACTGCAGCAATATACTTATGTACAAAAGCCATGCTAAATGATACAGGTTCACCGTATATGCATTTTTTTCTCTGAGGTCCAAATGCCGTTTATATCTCAATTTATCTTGGGTAACTTTATTTTAACTTAACCCTTTCCCTGTTGAGAAATTATTACATCATGAATATGCATTAGCTGAATTTCTATAACTGCATGTGTACAAACAACTGTTTGTTATCGGTGGAAATTGTGTCAGATCAATAATTTCATAAGCAAACAGAGCTGACCCTGACCTACAGGAGTCTGATCTGGATCTACTCCGTTTGCAAAGGTGTGAAAAGTTTGAATGAGGGCAAGGCTTAAGTGGCATCTAATATCATTTTAAAATGACTAATCCGAATATCTCACTGATATCCACATGTAAGGAAGCAAGACTGTAAGTTTGCACCAGTTGATTCTGGCATTCCAGTGCCATTTGCATGTTTGGCTGGTATTGGTATCTCAGTAATTTTAAAATAACATTGTAATGCCATTTGCATTGACTGATATTTGCATTTCTTTGCAGTTTATAAATATAATTGGCTGATATATTTAAAAGCTTCTCAAAACCATTTCCATTTACCTGGTTGACAAAAGAATTAGACATCTTTTGAGTGGTCTTTATATAGAGTGAATTTACTTTACAAGTACATGTATAATCATACAACTTCTTGTCACCCAAGTTTTATTTACCGTAGTAAAATGTTATCATTTAATCCAGTTGCAAACAGAGTAGACCCAGATCAGATGGCTCAAGTAGGAGCCATCTGATCATGGTCTGATCTGTTTACTAATTGAATAATATTGTTCTGACTCCACTGCTATGGTCAAAATTTCTTGTGTTTAATTGTTTGCCAATATGAAAACAAATGTAATATATATTGATGATATCTAATAATTTATATGTTGATGATATCATTATATCTTATATGAACATTCAAGGAGTAAATCTGATATGAGGGTGACTTAACCTTTTCCCTGTTCTATAGTTATTCCAAATTTCAATACCTACAGAATATTCATGGGGAAAATAGGTATAACAGAAAGTGATACATTCTACTCATTTGAGAAAGTAAAGAAACAGATCTATCAAATTCCATTAGCAAACAGAGCAGACCCTGATTAGAACCTGAGAAAGTTTCAGAGAAACTCTGCGTCTCATCATGATCTAGACTGTTTTACACTATAATTATGTCTTAGAAATGAAATGGAAGAAAATCTGTTTCAAAATTATTAGCCATTTTCTATCATTAAAGAAAACCTGCTTCAAAGTTAAAAAAAATATTTTCTATCAAGATTGTTTCTTCTGGGAAGGCCAAAGATTAATAGGTTTGCTTTCTTAGGGCAAAATAATTCTGGGAATCTAATAAATAAACTGATCTTGTACAAGAAAGGGTAAAAGCATGTTTGTATCGCCTGCAAAGCTGTGCCAGTTATTGCATTGTATGTCTGTCCTCTGGTTACTCCATCTGTCTGTTACAATCTCAATCCGCCAAAGCATATTTCAGCAAACACTAGTGTTAAATGCATAAAATGCACAATTAGATTTCTTCATCTGAATATAATGATAAGAATTATCTGGTTTATCAAAAAAAAAGAAAGAAAAAAAAGTCCTCTAGAAATTTATGTCCATAGGACATAGATGCCAACTTTGCGATATTTTTTCTAAATCAAACACATTTCACTATCTGTTTTATAGTGAAGAAATTTTAAAGTCCAATACTCTCTAAAAATGGGTCGAAGCTAAATTCCCTTCTTTACGTACATCTTCACATCAGCGTTCTTCATCTGTAAAACGTTTACAGAAAATTGTCGCATTGGACAAGATTCTCGGCACATACATACAGATGGACAAGAGAAAGGTTATACTGGGTATGCCTCCCACATTTTGGGGGCATAAAATATAGAAATTTAACTTTTCTCAATATCTGACAGGTAAGAAATCCTTTGTTAATATTACAGGGTATGAAGTATATGTAGAAATGTACAATAGAGCTTCTTATACTAAAATTACATGTAACCTTTATTCTGCAGACACATACCAGGTATTTACCTCTTGTTTACTTTGGGTATCATAAATGTGCAGATAGATTTAGCCAAAGAGTTCAAAACGGTACAGGGAAGTAACGAATTGGATCCTAATGCATAATGTCATTATAAAATATGTGCTAATTAATATTCATAGTGATTGTTTCTTACATGAATATTCAGCAGTTAAAGGGTTATGTTTATAGTATGGTCTGCAGAATACAGGCTTCTAATGGAATACAAAATCTAGCTAATACAAGACTTCATCTAAAAACATGCATGATTTCTTTTGCAACCTAAACTCATGATCGATTTATTTCATATCATTTGTGCAATTGCTACAATTTCAATATTTATCTTATTATTCCATATTAAAGACGACACAACAACAATGCATGACAAGTGAGACCAATACCTATCTGTTGGCAAAAAGTTCTAACATGTTTTTTCAAAGGTACTTCCATACACAATTCTATCAATGAAAGAAAGCATTATATTCTCTGATCAGACAGTGGTCCTCTAAATACAGTCTAACCTGCTTCAGCAGTCACCTTGTATCAGCGGCCACACTGCTGTAAGCGGCCACTACAGGACCCTCCCAACGAAAAAACACTATATATTACACCTGGTATAAACGGTCACCTGCCTAACGTGGCCAGTCTATTTCATCCCAAATGGCATATACACACTGGTGTAAGCGCCAAGCAGCCAGGTGTTCTACAATTGTAAAGCGTGTACAAACAATTTTCATGGCTATCGGTTGGCAAAAGCAGACATTTTGTCACCTTTGAATGCATACAGCTAACGGCCATGGCCCATTTGGCCCCCTTATTCAATAATCACAGATTCTTTTGTTTGTTTACAAAGTGTAGCAGTTGTTCACACTATATCAATTGGGGATTCCCACTATGAATTCCCTAAGATTCTAAATCATGCGTGAGCTGACTGACTCCTGAATTCCGCTATACAAGTACATGTACGCGAATTGAATATTCGGGAAACCAGTCATGTCAAACACTGAGCCCTACAAGATTCGCCCACAGGCAAACTCAATAATCTACTGGGGTGTGTGTTACTCAAATGAGAGAACTGACACTTATGGATAAGGTGCAAAAAGGACGAAGAATGACAAACAAGACAATTAATTCGATATGACTTGCGATTATTATGGGCATATTAGGTAAGAAAGGAATATCAATTATTATATATATTACACAAATTTTATTCACATATCTCAATCATAATTACTCGAAATTATGCTAGGTTACCTATGGAGCAAATGCTCTATTTATCACAATGGTTTCAAAAAGTGACCTTTACAGAGGCGTAGAAAGGTGTATTTATGGAAGAAAGCTTTCATCTAGTTACTGAAAGGGTTAACAAGAGCCGCATGCGGCGCCAACGCTCGTTTGATTTGGTGCTTGTCCAGCTAAATTAAACAAAATATTGAAAAAAAATTAAAGGGCCGTAACTCCAATATTTTGAAATCAATAGTTATGTTTCTTACGTAGGGGCCTTCCTCTTAATGAGATCTACTAACCTATGAAGTTCCATGTTGATACCTCTTATACTTTTCGAGTAATGAGCTACATTAAAGTTTTTGCACGCCGACGTCGCAGACGACGACAGCAATGCCTACGACCCAGTGATCACAATAGCTTGACTTTTTTTCGAAACAGACGAGCTAAAAATGTAAAGGAGTCTGCAGTTATAGTTAATACATGTATATCCTGCCAAAAAAATGTGCCTGGACCAATATTTTTTTTTTACAAATCTTAAACCATCAATTATTAAATAACATACTATTTTGAGAATAACAAGAAGAGTCTTTCTTAAACAAGAGGACCATGATGGCCTTGTGTCACTAAACTTGTTAATAGATCATGTATGTACTATGAACAGTTACCAAAATTGTTCAGGCCAACGTATTTCACAGAAAACAAGGCTGCAGGTTTAGCTAAAGAAGATTTTGGAGTGTTAGCTACTGTGACCTACTTTTGTAACAGAAATCTCACTCACCTTGAAACAAAAGGCAATGTTTTGTATTGAATAAATCTACTTAAAAGGACCATTTACTAGTAGAAAAAATAGGAAAATTTTAGAATTGCATAGTTTTGCAACCATTGTGATGGTGGATTCAAAAAGTGATTTTTAAAGAGGCATCAAAAGGTGTCAATATGAGGGAAAAGGTTAATCTGTTGGGCAATAAGAGAGCGTTGGTATAGTTATTGAAAAATTAACTGTTCTGTTATGCAAATGCAAATATGGATTATCTGAAACTGAACAACTTTTGTAATGGGTCTTTATTGCATTCTTTTGGTTGCCATTACAACCAGAGTTCTACAAAGATTGCAGTTCTTAAAATAATTTTGGTAGATGACCATCTAAGTTACACCAGTGCCACGTTTCATTATCTTTCAGGGGGGATGTCATTTACATGAAATGGCTGACAGATGGATGGGCAGAAAGTGAGTAGTCACAATAGCTTACCCTGCGCAAATAGCTCAAATGAGCTGAAAAATCATGCATTCTAAACACTGTTGTTGTTTTTTTAATTAAAAATAAAAATAAACAAGATTTATTCAGTTACAATTTGAACTACATTTTCACTCATGGATGGGGTATTATTTCTGATCATGCCAGCATTAGGGAACATCATGCCTGCTTTCAAAATCAGTCCTTTCATGATTAACTCTTTACTCCATGAATATTCATGTAAGAAATAATGACATCATGAATATTAACTCATTTTTCATAATGGCACTATGAACAAAGAATTTTTCACTACAACAGACACAGTAGAATCAGATCTGTATCAATTCATAAGCAAACAGAACAGACTCCAATCAGTCGGCTCTCACAGGAGCCATCTGATCTGGGTCTACTCTGTTTGAGATGATGTCAAGGTGTATTCATAGAGTAAAGGGTTTGACTCATAGCAATCCGAGCAGTTTCTGCCTGCACAAATTATCGTCTCCTTTGACTCGTTTGGTAGATTTATTGTTCTTCAGTTTCTTTTTAAAAACACAACTGGAGTGCCACTGTTTAGATCCTGATGAGACATCAAGTTATCCCCAGAGCAACAGATAAATGTGCGTACTCAGTACTAAAATCGTCATTTCTCCAGCTAACCCTATGTTGTGACCATTCTTTAGAATCGTCTCAAAGAGACGATTCTAAAGAGTGGTCACAACATAGGATTTGTTGGAGAAATAAAGAAGTTATTCTTGAAAATGTTTTAAATTACACATCTTATCTGGAGCTCTGTATCATGTGACTCATCTGTATCCACACTAACTGTAACGGTGCAATCCCTACACAGAGTGCTACGAGCTTATTGACTGCAACATTACAGATGTATGCATGTTAAATAGATTGCTTTCAGTAAACAAGAACCACACCATCACGCGTAATGCACGCTACTTACTCAAAATATACTCTGAAATGTAACCATGACAACCATACACATACAGCTGATACTTTCACAAGATTGATATCAATTTCAACAAACATTAGCATTTATTCTCTGACACAAACATACTATACATGTACTTATTTGTTGATCTAGTCAGTATAGTATTTTATACTGACTATAATGACTACATGTATTACCCTCATTACCCTATTAACCCTTCGCTTGCTATTCACGTCAATATACCTACCTGTAAATAGTGAAGACCCAGATGAGACAGCTCCTGCAGGAGCTGTCTCATCAGGGTCTGCACTATTTACAAGTTGATTGTGCAACCAGAGCACTCCACAGCAGTGATTGCACAGCGAAATACTTATACACAGTGAAGATATATGTAATTATACAACAGGACATGGGTAAAGAAGGAGAAATGTATTTTAATATTCAGCAAGAGAAGGGTTAAAGTATTCTGACATACAAACTTAGTCCAAAAACAAAATGCAGACCCAGATCAAACAGCTCCTGAAGAGGTCATTTGGTTTAGGTCTATACTATTTGTTACTATATCAGTCTAATTAAAAGTACTTGAATGTAGAGCTACAGATAATGGTGCGAACCCAAATACTAAAATCGTCTTTTCTCCACCAAACCGTATACTGTGACAACTTTTTAGAATCGTCTCGAAGAGATGATTGATTCTAAAGAGTGGTCACGGTATACAGTTTGGTGGGAAAATGAAGGAGTTATTCTTGAGAAAGAGTTATTCTTGAAAATGTTTTAATTAACGCATCCTATCTGGAGCTCTGATATTCAGAGATACACAAACCAGTGGAGAGGGGAGTTTGGGTGTCTGAATACTTAGGGTAGTAAGGATAGAGTATTATTATAATTTGAGCATCTAAATGTACCTAAACAAATATTCTAAATTCAAACCCATAAGTATTTCATTTTGAAAAGGATATATAAACATGACAAAGAAATATATATATTGATGTACTTCAAGTAATGCTTTTGAGTTATGTTACGGTATTCTTTCAGTCAATATTTTCTTTCATCTGATATTTACAAAAAAGACAACATGAAAATTTACACAAGATAAAGACAAAAAAAATGAAGTAATAATTTAATAGAGACAGACAAAACTTAGTCAAGTACATCTATAACAAATGAATATTTAACTCTTTACACACTAGCGGCAAAACCATGATTATCTATGCAAACAGATTGTATCCAAATGAGACACTGCATAATGCGAAGTCCCATCAGGATCCAAACTGTGACACAATGATCATATTTTTGTAAAGAATGAAAGAAATTTTATTTTTAAAAATTGCAGCTGTCACGACAATTGTTTCAGACAAAAAGAGTTAAATGAAATTTGTAGAAAGTTCCAAGAAAACAATTCAAAAGACGCAGTGAACACATAACTAGTCACATCGAGTAATCACTAACTTACTATAATAAAACCTGTCTCAACCCTTTCTCTCTTGAATATTCATGCAAGAAATGATGACATCATGAATATTTATTTGCTTAATTTTTATAATTGCATATGTACACAGAAATATTTTGGTATTGGAAGAAGCTGTAGTCAAATCCATTATAATTTCATTAAAGCAAACAGAGGAGACCCTGATCAGATGGTTCCTACAGAAGCCATCTCATCTGGGTATACTCCATTTGTAAAGCAATGAAAACATGTTTATTCCTGGAAAAGGTTAAACAAGTGATGAATGGAAGTCTACTTCTTGGTCTTTAACCCCTTTCCTTCATAAATATGCCTCTCTAGGTCTTTGCAAACAGAGCAGACCCTGATTAGATGGCTCCTACAGGAGCCGTTTGATCTGGGTAGACTCTGTTTGCAAAGGCATAAGAAGGCATTCAAATGAGGTAAAATGCTAAGACAGGTTTCACAGGAGTCTACTAGTTACAATGGCAGGATTAGGCAACACACCAACAGAGTTATAAATTCTACAATAATGAACCAGCACATGAAACTATAGCAAGAAATAATCTACAACTCGCCAAAACAAATGAAATTTTCATCAGATAACTAATACATGTCCCTGCTTTTCTATATTTGAATAAAAACACTACATACTGAAAACGTTGTCAGCTTGTCGTAATTCAATTCACCCAACCCCCTTCCCCAACACACACACTGTACCCTTTTCAATTCTATATTCCCATGTCAGATCAAATTAACCCTTTACTTCAAAGATATACCTTTGCAGAGTAGACCCAGACCAAAGCCTGCTCTGCTTGTTTATGGAAATGTTTAGATTTGAATTTACAGTCTGCCATGGCCAAAAACTCATGACAATTAGAAACATTCAGTGAATAAATTTCATGGTGTCATGAATTCATGAAGTAAAGGGCTAAGCTTGACAAAAAAATTTGTTTAACCTATCACGGCATGAGCAATAGATCTCTATTTCTGCTTTTCAAGTTGATATCTCTTGCTCATGTAATCGTGACTATGAATTGCAAAGATATCAGCAGACAAAATATTTAACTGCATTACCTTGGGTCATCAAGATTCTCAGCCTGGTTCAGTCTCTCTGACAGCCGCTCATTTTCTATAGCTAGATTTTGCTTCTCTTCTAGTAAAGCTGTCACCTACAGAAACAAAAGAGATCTGATACTGGAATTCATTTTTGTAAACATTGAGCTGTCAGTAAGATGTGTATAGTTCTCTCTTGTACAGTCGAACCTGTCTTAAGCGACCATTCATTTATTGAACATAGGAATCTGAAAAAGCAGGCGGTTGTTTAATGCAGGTCAAAAGTAATGTAGAAAGCTCCTATAGGAGATTTTTTTATTTATTTTTGACCTGCATTAAGCTACCACCTGTCTTAAACCCCCAGATTTTGACCTCTTTTTAATGCCCGCTTAATACAATTTCTACTGTAGCTTCTTGTTGGTACACAATGTTGGTGACAATCATTAAATGGCTCAGATAGGTGATTGCAGTGTGCTTGGCATAGCTGCTCAGCATTTTATTTTGTTCCGTCAGTCAGGGCCCATATTCAAAAAGCTCCTAAGGAGAAACTTAAGAAAATTCCTTAGTTTTTTTAATATTCCTAAGTCTTATAAAATCAATACAAGTAAACATATTTCAGAAAAATAAAGCTGTATATAAAATATATATATATTTTACCAAATATTCTCGAAGTCATTGAATGAAAATGTACTCTGTAGTTTTGCTACAGATGCAGACAAATATTTTCCTTAAGTTGTTCTAAGGTTAAAATATTCCTAAGGAGCTTTATGAATATGGACCCTGATCACTATTTGCCATTGCTCTGTTACATTTTGTACATGATACAATGTCTACTACAATGTATTAGGTAACATTTCCATAATATTATTTCAAAATCACTTCCTGCATAAAATTACAGAGCAGAAGGAATTTTGCTAACAGAAATCAGGAAAAGAGAGATAATTTAGTAATGGGCAATTAAAGAGTTATGGCTCTTGTTAACACATTAAGTATTTAATATAGACATGTACTTGTTTGAATGTAATATTTGAAAAAGAGTTAATCATTTGGGGAAAAATTGTCATTTCCAAAAATCTTCATTAATAAATTGGTACTCTGCTACGGAAGTATTCGTCACTAACAATAAATTCAGACTAAGGTCAACTATTATGTATGGAACAGTACAACCCCAAATCATCAATCCAATAATTTGCATAAAGTCAGACGGAAAATTGACCTTAAGCTTGCTGAGCAAATTATTTTCACATTTTTTACCACCTACTCCATTTCCAAAATTCAAGCTATAGTAAGTTTGCCTTTAAAATTTCAATCATGGTGACAAACATTTTGGATCCTAATGAGATGACCATTTACTCGGCATCTCAATTAGCTGATTGCAAAGGTAAGTAAGGGGCTGCCAGCAGCAGGCTAAATATTTAGAGTTCTATGATACTTGTATTGAAGCTTTCCTCAGACATAAGCAAAACCACAGGCTACAGCCTAAGATAACAATTCCTGACAAATTCCAAAACCTCTGCTGAAACTTTCTAAATAGAACTGTTTTAAACTGTTTGCAAGGGCACAACAAAATCTTGCAAAAATTTAATATATTCCTTAAACAGATTTATAAATATGAGATGCACTGTGTGACAGGAAATCAACTAAAGTACTGCCCAAGTTTCCTGCCAAAAAATTGAAGCCACACTCAGACAACATATAGCAAAACCACAAGCTTCATGTTGTTATCACAAGAACTCTAGATAAGTGGTACATTTAGGAAATCTAGTTTACTATTTCCCAGTGGAATATTCATGCAAGAATTAATGACATCAAGAATATCAACTTTTTATAATGGCATATGTTTTGATATTGGTACACTACAAACTGTAGTCAGATCTGTTATAACTTTCATAAACAAAACAGAGCGTACCCTGATTAGACAGCTCAACATACACGTAACAGGAGCCATCTGATCTGGGTCTACTCTATTTGAAAAGGTGTGAAAACTGTTTGTATGAGGGAATGGGTAAAGACATTTTTCTATCCACCAAACCTTATCTTGCTGCCACTCATTAGAATTGCCTCTCCAAGACAATTAAAATGAGTAGCAGCAAGACAGAGTTTGGATGAGAAATACAAGATTTTGAAAGACCAGTACACATCTGATCTACATGTACAGCTATGAATTAGTCAAAGTCACTTTAAACACATTGAGCAAAACTGTCATCAGTTGAAAAATTCATCTGCTTTGTATTAACCCGTTCCTCCATAGGCTATTTTCAGACCCAACTTCTTTGAATAAATCTACCGAAAAAGGAGCATTTACTAGAGAAAAGGAAAATGCTAGAATTGTGTAGTTTTTAAACCATTGTGATAAATAGAGCATTTGCTCCTATGGAGCAAATGCTCTATTTATCACAAATGTTTCAATAATTGGCAATCAAAAAGAGGTCTAAACTCTAATTATAAGTCTGTAAGGCAGGTGGTAACCTAATGCTGGGCAAATGTAATACAGAAAGCTCCTATAGGAACCTTCTGTATTACTTTTGACCTGCATTAAGCAACCACCTGGTTTTCAAGGCTCCTATATTCAATAAATGAATGGCCACTCAGGACAGGAACTATTGTACTGTAATTCTAAGTAATTCTGTGGATGGCTGGATCCTCATTGTATGCAAAGGTAATCATGAATTTAAAGGTAAAAGGTAAAGGTGAGGTTTATAGTCCGGATCTATATACATGTACATATTCTCCCGACTTCACAATTTACCCCCTGATCATTGGGTTATAAGTTGGCCATTAACATTCGGCGCCCAAGGCAGTCATGGCACATTGGCTTATTTCCCTCACAGGTACCCATTTATACACCTGGGTGGAGAGTGGCTTATTTCCCTCACAGGTACCCATTTATACACCTGGGTGGAGAGGAGCAAACATGGGATGCATTTTTTGCTCAGAAAAATTCTGATAATCAGATGGCAGGATTCGAACCAGAGACCCTCCGATCCCAAGTCTAACATTCTACCACTGGACCACCACTCCCCTTTCATCCATAAATACGCCTTTCTACGCCTCTGTAAAAGTCACCTGTTAAAACCATTGTAATAAATAGAGCATTTACTCCTATAGGAACTCCTATAAGAGCAGATGCTCTGTTTATCACAATGGTTTCAAATTACAAAATTCTAAAAAAATTCTTTTCTCTAGTTAACGCTCCTTTTAGGTAGATTTATTCAAAGAGGTTGTATCTAAAAATAGCCTATGAAGGAAAGGGTTAACTGAAGCATATCAAAGTTTGAATCATCTGACCAGATTAGCTCTCCTCTAGCTGAAAAACTTATTTATCAAAAACTTTCTTGTCATTTTTAACTTTAAACCTTTACATCATAGATATGCCTTTAACCCTTCTCTTGCTGAATTTTAAAATACATTTCTCCTTCTTTACCCATGCCCTGTTGTATAATTACATATATCTTCACTGTGTACAAGTATTTCGCTGTGCAATCACTGCTGTGGAGTGCACTGGTTGCAACAATCAACTTGTAAATAGTGCAGACCCTGATGAGACAGCTCCTGCAGGAGCTGTCTCATCTGGGTTTTCACTATTTACAGGTAGGTATACTGACGTGAATAGCAAGCCAAGGGTTAAAGCCTTTTTCATGTCTTTACGAACACAATAGACCCAGATCAGATGACTCCTGCAGGAACCATCTGATTAAGGTCTGCTCTGTTTGCCTATGCAGTAAAATAGATCTGATTCTACAGTTTCTGTTAAGGAAATTTTTTTCCTGTGTTCATATACCATTGTAAAAATCATTTAATCTTCTTAAATATTCATGTCATTATTTCTTACGAGACTATTCATTAAGTAAAGGTTTGACCTTGAAGGATGACCTTGACATGTCAGGTCACCACACAATACATGAGATACACATGCATGGCAAATATCAAGTCTCTATCTGTGCTAAATCAAATAGTTTGCGAATGTAAACTTTGATCTATACATTTGTCCTTTGACATTGAAGGATGACATTGACATGTCACCACTCAAAATGTGAGGCATCATGAGATACACCTGCATGACAAATATCAAGTCTCTATCTCCGTTGGTTCGAAAGTAAGTGATTTGACCTATATATCTGGCCTCTGACCTTGAAGGATGACCTTGACATGTCATCCCTGAAAATGTGCGGATTCAAGAGATATACATGAAAGCCAAATATCAAGTCTCTATCTCTATTAGTTCAAAAATAAGTGATTTGATCTATATATCTGGCCTTAAATGACTTTGAAGGATGACCTTGACATGTCACCCCTGAAAATGTGCGGCTTCAAGAGATATACATGAATGCCAAATATCAAGTCTCTATCTCTACTGATTCAAAAATTATGCCCAATGTTAAAGTTGCTAACAAACAAACATCTGACCTTTGACCCTGAAGAATGACCTTGACATGTCACTCAAAATTTATTTCCAATGTTAAAGTTGAACTATATTTGACCTCTGACCTTGAAGGATGGCCTTGACCTTGACATGTCACCCTCAAAATGTGCAGCTTTATTAGATTCATATGCATGCCATATATCAAGTCTCTATCTGTACTGGCTGAAAAGTTATGACGAAAGTTAAAGTTGGTGACAAACAGACAGACAAACAAACAAACATACAGGACAAAAACAATATGCCCCGAGATCTGATCTGGGAGCATAAAAATGACAAATGAACACAGGATATTAAGGGCATGGAAAAAATCAACTTAAACTCAATAAGCAAACACAGCTACAGTTTGCAAAGGCATGAAAGGGCATCTCTATCAGGTAAAGGCTTTACCCTTTCCCTGTTCTATGTTTATTCCAAATTTCAACACCTACAGACTATTCATGGGTGAAATAGTTATAATGAAATATGGAAGGTGGAGCATTGAAGCCATTTTAGAGAGTAAAGAAAAAGATCTTTCAAATCCCATTAGCAAACAGAGCAGACCCTGATCAGATGGTTCCTATAGGAGCCATCTGATCTGGGTCTACTCTGTTTGCAAATGCGTGAAAATGCATTTATTGGAAGGAAAGGGTTAAAAGCATTCTGAGTGTCAAACAGTCTGAAGTTTGATCAGATCTAAAGTTACTTGTCTTCAATCCATACTGTTTGCTCAGGCCGTCAGTATGTGTACTCAGCATGGAGATTTTGAGAGATGCTAATTGGGTTTTGCCATTAAAAAGCTACATATTAAAGCCACAACTGTTAGATTTCTCAAGCATTTTCTCTTTCAGATGATTTAACAGCTTAATGTTGCATTAAGATTGCCAAGTGAAACACAATTACCCATGTCATAATAGCTGCTTTCTGTAACCAAAAATAAACACTTCAGAATCTGGATGCTTTGAGATTATATTCAGCTATAAAATGGTTGCTCTTAGAAGAAAAATACTGGTGAATATTGTATGCATAACCCTTTACCTCATGAATATTCATGTAAGAAATCATGACATCATGAATATTTATTGGCTGACTATTTATAATGATATATAAGAACAGGATATTATTGCTTTGGCAAAAACTGTAGAATCAGATCTATGTAATTCCATAAACAAACAGAGCAGACCGTCAACAGACAGCTCCTACAGGAGATATCTGATCTGGGTCAGCCCTGTTTGCAATAGCATGAAAAGGCATTCCTAACAGGTAATGTGCTGAAGAAGAACTGTAACTGTTAACCCTTTGAAAGCTGAATATTCAAAGCAGAATGATCTAGAGTGGACTCAGTAGTAACCCATTCCCCCATATTAACACCTTTTGGTACCTCTGTAAAAGTCACTTTTTGAAACCATTATGATAAGCAGAGCATAATTATGCTCCATAGGAGAAAACGCTCTATTAATCACAATCGTTTAAATACTTTACAATCCTAAAAGTTTCCTTTTTGTAGTAAATAATCCTTTTCAGCAGATATATTCAAAGAGGATAGGTCTAAAAATAGCTTATGAAGGAATGGGTTAAATGATTCAGGATTACTAGAGGGTTTCAAATGACAAACATTGCAGACCCTGATCAGAGGGCTCCTGTAGGACCTGGGTCTACACTGTTAGCAAATGCCAGTACAGTGAGTGAGTTGGGTTTTACGTCCGACCAACAGTATTTCAGTTATTTGCAGACTGCACCTGCTTGAGACAAGTTATAGTGCTGCCTCACTGAAATGCCCATGCCACCGGCACGTGGCAAGGGCACCCCACCCAGTCACATTATGATTTATCCTGACACCGGGCCAATCAGTCCTAGAACTACCCTTTAGACAAGGGAGCTACTAGAGCCAACTTTTAATGACTTTTGGTATGTCGCGACCGGGGATCGAACCCACGACCTTCCATACCGCAGGCACTGCAGACTACCACTGAGCCATGCGGTCAGTCGCAAATGCCAGTACACTTGTTTCTCATATTTAAAGGGTTAATGACATATGCTCCTGAACAAAATATTTGTTCTCTGTAATTGACCTTCACACTACCATCCACAGATTGTTGTGTATGTGAAACATCTTCCCATACATGTATGGATCATCTATTAACCATGCAATATTAGATTGAAATCACATATGGTTTTTAAAAGATATCACCGAGATGTGAGTATACTGGACATGCAAAGTACTAACAGGAAGAACAATGAATGGATGACTACTAAGAACAACCTCTCTTCCATGAGGCCTATAAGTCTGGGTCTCTAACCCTTTTCCCTGTTCTGTGTTTATTCCAAATTTCAATACCTTCTGAATATTTATGGACGAAATAGTTATAATGAAATATGGAAGGTGGAATATTGTAGCCATTTTAGGAGCTGTCTGATTCTGATCTGGGTCTACTCTGTAAATGCATTAAAACGCATTTATACGAAGGAAAGCATTAATGTTTCAGTATTGTTGAAAATTGCAGTCAGATCTATTATAATCCCATAAGCAAAAAGAGCAGACCCTGATCAGATGGCCCCTACAGGAGCAGTCTGATCTGGGTCTATAATGTTTGCAAAGGTGTGAAAAAGTGTTACAATGAGGGAAAGGGTAAAAGACAGTTATATTTATTAGTTAGTGGTTACTTTTGAGAGGTTCTACTGTATGGCAGTTATAGATATATGTTAAATCTTTTAGGCATAAAGAAGTCTCAAATTCAAATATCTCTCAATCCAAAATCAGATGTAAATATATACAGAAATTGTACAATTTGTGTTCTGGTGTAATTACAGGGGTGTGAGCAATCTGAAAATTCTCGCCCCGAAAATACCTCCTACATCCAACAGCCTGTGAAACTATCATTGCTGTACAGATCAGACCCACTCAGGCCAATTTTGTTTAAAATTAAAAGAAAGTTTCACTCTGACAATAGCTTAACCCTTTCCCTCATATAAACCTGTTTTCATGCATCTGCAAACAGAGTAGACCCAGAGTAGTTCCTATAGGAGCCGTCTGATCAGGGTCTGCTCTGTTTGCTAATGGAATTTGATAGATCTGTTTCTATACTTTCTAAAATAGCAACGATGTTCCACCTTCCATGTTTCATTATGGCTATTTTGTCAATGAATATTCAGTAAGTATTGAAATTTATAATAAGCATAGAACAGGGAAAGGATTAACCCTTTCCCTCATACAAACACTTTTGCCTCTGCAAACAGAGTAGACCAATATCAGATGGTTCCAGTAGGAGCTGTCTGATCAGGGTCTGATCTGTTTGCTTATGAAATTATACAGATCTAATTCTAGTTTCTGCCAAAGCCAAAAAATCTTACTTTCATATACCATGATGAAAATTACACAAATATGTAAACATTCACAAAGTCACTATTTCTTACATGAATATTGAGCAGGGAAAGGGTTAAAAGAGTTGACTTTATAGTTTGGTATAAAACACTGACCATCAAGATGAGGTTAGGTATGTATAAAACACTGACTATCAAGATGAGGTTAGGTATGTATAAAACACTTACCTGCAGGTCCAACTCATGACAACGCTGCATCAGTTCTTCTTTGGCTTCTATTGCATTGTTTAGTTCCTCCATGGTTCTCTTCAACTGCAGCAGAAAAAACAGTATAACTAGTCCCCTTGACATCTAAATGCAGCTAGGATATTGATTATTTGTGCATGGAGCGAATAAAGATCATAATTCTCCTAGTTTAGCCCTTTACCTCATAGAGACGACTTTTGACATCTTTGCAAACAGAGTAGACTCACATTAGACGACGCCCGTTGTCTGATCAGGGTCTGCTCTGTCTGTTTATTGCATTAAATAGATCTGATTCTACAGTTTCTGTCAAGGCCAAAATATAGTATGTTCAGATACCATTATAATAATTCTGCTAAAGAATATCTATGATGTCATACTTTCTTGCATGAATATTCATCAGGCAAAGGGTAAACTGTAATATATAGTGTACAGTTTTTTCTCTTCTTTTGTTTCCTGATTTAACCCTTAAACCCATTCCCTCATATTGACAACTCTGTAAAAGTCACTTTGTAAAACCATTGTGATAAATAGAGCATTTGCTCCTATAGGAGCAAATGCTCTATTTATCACAATGGATTCAAACTACCAAATTCTAAAATTTTCCTTTTCTCTAGTTAATGCTCCTTTTCTTTTCTTTTTTTTCCTTTGCTTTTTTATCTAAAGAGGTAGGATCTAAAAATAGCCTATGAGGTAATGGGTTAACTGTTCAATATTCATGTCAGAAATAATGATGTCATGAATATTTATTAGGTGAGATTTTTTATAACCACATAATTTAATGTACACCAGATTTTTTGGTATAGGTGGAAACTGTAGAATCAGCTTGTTTATAATCTCCTAAGCAAACAGAGTAGACCCTGATCAGCCAGCTCCTATAGGAGCTGTCTGTTCTGAGTCTACTCTGTTTGTAAATACATGAAAAGGTGTTTATATGAAGGAAATAGTTAAGCTACACACTCTTTCTGTACATAAACTTATGTTTGGATTCTGATGAGGCAAAGGGTTAAAATATAGTCTAAACTCTTTGCAAGTTACAAAAAATTAACTAAAGGTTTGCACATATTGCTACTCATAAGTTTGAAATTACCACTTTCCAAAAGACAATATTTCAAGCATTAGATCTCAACAGTGCACAATTTCAAACAGATCTGCTCACATATGCATACAAAATTAGAAATTTACTACCATTTCAGGAGAGCTTGCAAAGCTCTTAAATCCTATATGTATCAAATGAAATTAAATTATTCCATTTAGAATATTTCAATATCAGAAGACATTTGTCTGTGAAGTTCTAAATTGAACACCAACATGTGTTTCTTAACCTTTCCTTCATATA
Organism: Azorinus chamasolen; assembly: GCA_963576725.1. NCBI lineage: Eukaryota > Metazoa > Mollusca > Bivalvia > Cardiida > Solecurtidae > Azorinus > Azorinus chamasolen. The sequence continues at coordinate 4,676,100 of OY755243.1, read as the reverse complement.
AACACATTTACACACACTTGCAAACAGAGTAGATCCAGATCCTATAGGAGCCATCTGATCAGGGTTTGCTTTTTGTCAAAGCAAAATATTTCCTTGAAAATTTTACATTACAGTAAAACCCCTCTAATGCGACCACTTAATGAACAAACATGACTGTCTTCATAAGCAGGTGGTTGCTTAATGCAGGACGAAAGTTATGCAGAATGCTCCTATAGGAGCTTTCTGCATAACTTTCGTCCTGCATTAAGCTACCACCTGCCTTTGCCACTGTGAATGATGCCCCTTTTTGGTGGTCGCATTCGAGGGGTTTTACATTAAAGAATACAGCTAATAAATATTCATGATGTTATAATTTTTTACATGAATATTGAACAGGGAAAGGATTTAAAGCTTGTTCCATATAAGGATCTAATGAGCCACATCGTAAGAAAACATCTTGAGTTTAGCAAACAGTGCAGACCTAGATCAGTTACCAAGTCATAAAACTTTTCTATCCGATTTGACAAAAGATGCAAACAATGATAGGATGTTATGTCTCAGATGTGATAACTGGTCTGAATGTACACTGTAAGCATAAGACATCAATGGCATATTTCCTAATGGAGCAAATAAAATGTATTTAAAAAAGAATAGAAGTAAGTCTAGATCTGCAACACCAAAAGTCAACAGCAACCCCAGAAGCAATAATGAATGTACATGTATGCACAACAAATGCAAGCAGGTGTGCATACACATGCACACACACACAACCTCCACAGAACTATTCCTTGCTTTCTCATCATCAACAAAACACTGGCACTATATAATATTTTTTGTGCAGATGTTTCTTGGAGGCAGTATAATATGAACTGATTCTATCATGAGGTTAAAAAAACACAATTTAATAACCATTACACAGCTTCCTGACACATGCATTGTAACTATGTTCAATAGATTTGAAATACTGTTGGAAGGGTAATGAATATTTCAGCGACCATTATTTACTTATGACATGCATGCATACACACAGTTTAACCCTTTCCCTCATATAAACATGTTTTCACGCATTTGCAAACAGAGTAGACCCAGATCAGACGGCTCCTAGAGGAGCTGTTTCTTTGCTTTCTAAAATGGCTATATGTTCCACCTTCCATATTTCTTTATAACTATTTTGTCCATGAATATTCAGTAGGTATTGAAATTCGGAATAAATATAGAACAGGGAACGGGTTAATAGATTGGGACTACTGTTGCAAGGGTAATGCATATTTCAGTGATCATGATTTACAGCTTCCTGACACATGCACTGAATGTTCAATAGATTTGAAATACTGTTGCAAGAGTAATGCATATTTCAGAGACCATGATTTACATAATTAAGACACACATGTACATGCATACACACAGTTTAACCCTTTTCTTGCTGAATTTTAAAACACATTTCTCCTTCTTTACCCATGCCCTGTTGTACAATAACATATATCTACACTGTGTACAAGTATTTCGCTGTGCAATCACTGCTGTGGAGAGCACTGGTTGCACAATCAACTTGTAAATAGTGCAGACCCTAATGAGACAGCTCCTGCAGGAGTTGTCTCATCTGGGTCTTCACTATTTACAGGTAGGTATATTGATATGAACAGCAAGCGAAGGGTTAACCCTTTCTCTGTTTTATATTTATTACAAATTTAAATACTTACTGAACATTCATGGACAAAATACTTATAATGAAATATGGAAGGTGGAACATTATAGCCATTTTAGAAACTAATGAAACCGATCTATCAAATTCTAATAGCAAACAGAGTAGACCTTGATCAGACGGCCGTCTGATCTGGGTCTTCTCTGTATGCAGATGCGTGAAAAGGCATTTATATGAAGGAAAGGGTTATACATATAAATTATATTCTGTATTAATGGAGGACTACAAAAGTTACATATATCTGACCTACCTGTTCACCAACCTCTGAGTCAACATCAGTAGAGATTTCCTTGGTCATCAACTATAAAGAAAAGAACATCTTTTATCTATCCTGGCCCCAAGGTTATAAAACATTCTGCTTCAGTCTGAGTTCATTCTCAAGCATATGATTGGTCAACTTTTGAGCTTGTTCAAAACCTGTCCAGTCAGATGCTTGAGAATGAACTAAGACTCAAGCAAAGGGTTTTAAAACCAACCAGCCTGTTATCTCAAAGTATTTCACTATAATTTGACAATGATTAAAGCTTCATAAGTATTAAATTCTACAATATGTTTGGCCTCATAAATACAACACATTGTCATTCTTTTCACAAATACCCTTTTATAGAACTGAATAAATTCAAGCATATTAACCCTTCTCTTGCTGAATTTTGAAATACATTTCTCCTTCTTTACCCACGCCCTGTTGTATAATTACATATATCTTCACTGTGTACAAGTGTATCGCTGTGCAATCACTGCTCTGGAGTGCATTGGTTGCACAATCAACTTGTAAATAGAGCAGACCCTGATGAGACAGCTCCTGCAGGAGCCGTCTCATCTGGGTCTTCACTATTTACAGGTAGGTATATTGATGTGAATAGCAAGCGAAGGGTTAACAATGTATATCTGAACTATATGCATGTTAATGGAGAATTTATATTAACCTGTTACTCCCTGAAAATTAATGCATGAAATAATAACATCACAAATATCAATTAGATTATTTTTTTAAAATGGCATATTAACACAGAAATTTTTTACAATGGCAGAAACTGTAGAATCAGGTCTGTATTATTCCATAAACAGAATAGACCCTGATCAGACCACTCCTACAGGAGCCATTTGATATGGGTTTTCTGTTTGCAAACACATAAAAAGGTGTCTCTATGGAGTAATGAGTTAAACCTTTGAGTGAATGAGTGATTTGGGTTTAACGGCACTGCAATACATGTACTATATAGGTTATATGGTGCCGAAGACAGGAGAAAAGTTGCCGGAACCACATCTCATTTATATCAAGATAAAATACCGGGGATAGGGATCCATTAAAGTAAATCAGGACACTAGGTAAGAGAAATATTAGATATCTAATTCTTTGAAGGCGAGCAGCATATTTTTCTGCCATTTATGGCCTGTGCAAACAATTTGGCCTGATCTGAGATACAAAAAGTTTGTCACTCAGGCTCAACTACTGCAAAAAAAAGTCAGAAAGAAAACTAGAAACTTGTCCATAGGACACTGATGCCCTACTACAGATTTTTTGTCACAAAAAGTCAGGGCCATAATCATGTATGCAACGACTGAAGCGATTTATATGGCTATCGAACTTGACCAAGATATAATGACCACAAACATATGTGTAAAGTTTGGTGAGGATTGGACAAATACTTTCCAAGAAAGAGTCCGAACTAAAGGGCAAATAAAGGGCTGCCTACTTCTAAACAACTGAATCAATTTACATGGCTATCGAACTTGACAAAGATATTTAATGGACACAAACATGTGTGTAAATTTGGTGTAGATTGGACAAATACTTTCCAAGAAAGAGCCTGGACAATATATTTTTAAAGTCATTTTTGTAAATAAAGGGCCTCAACTCCTAAATGACTAAAGCAATTTACAAACTTAACCAAGATATAATGGCCACAAAAATGTGTGTAAAGTTTGGTTAGGATTAGACAAATACTTTCGAAGAAAAAGTCTGGAAAGATATTTTTAAAGTAATTTTGCAAATAAAGGGCCACAACTACTAAACGACTAAAGCCATTTACATGGCTATCGACTTTGACTCAGATATAATCGACTTTGACCCAGATATAATGAACACAATCATGTGTGTGAAGTTTGGTGTGGATTGGACAAATACTTTTCAAGAAAAAGCCCGGACAAATTCTTCTAGATGTGCGTACAGACAAGGGCAACCCTATATGCCGCCATTTTGTGGGGGCATAATTAATAGTCTTGACAAGAGGGCCGACAAGAGCATACTCAGGTGAGCTAAAATATCTAAAATGTTTTCTTAAAAATTCATTCATTTAGCAAATGGGACCTAAGCAACATATAAAAACACTAGTGACTGACCTCTTGTATAGCTGTCATAACAACATGCTGGACTGATTCTTCCATGGCCATGATTCGCTGGATATACTCCTGTTTCTCTGAGCAGTTCACGGCACATCCTAGTATCAGCTGTAGCAGGCGTCCCAGTTCTCCTTTATCACTGTGCTCACCTAGAATCAGAAACATTGTGCTCTTCAATCCTTTTAACCTTTTCCTCCATAAATACGCCTTTCTATGCCTCTGTAAAATTCACCAGTTGAAACCATTGTGATAAATAGAGCATTTGCTCCTATTGGAGCAAATGCTCTATTTATCACAATGGTTTCAAATTACAAAATTCTAACATTTTCCTTTTCCCTAGTTAATATTTCCTTTGGGTAGATTCATTCCAACAGGTTGGGTCTAAAAATAGCCTATGGAGGAAAGGGTTAAAGATTATATCTTTTACTTCTCCATCAAACCCTACGTAGTGACCATTCTTATGATTCTTTAGAATCCCCTCAGAGAGACGATTGTAAAGAGTGGTCACAACACAGGGTTTGGTGTAAATATTTAAATGCACTTTATCTGTGATTCTTAATTCAATTCAGTGTACAAGGATTAAATTTGCTACGGGATATAAATGACAAAACATGCTGAGCCTGATCAGAGAACTCTTTTAGACCAGGCCTCTTATGTTGGTCTATACTGTTCGTTGCAACTGTTCGTTGCAACTGCTAGTTTAATTTGTTTCCAGCTTTCCAACAGATTACTCAATGTTTTCTTGGGCAATGATTTTGAAGGAAAGCAATGGTAATTGTATCTAAAAGTTTCTGATCAGTTCAAACGTCAAGCTGAATGTAAGCCTTACACATATATTCTACACTGGATGAGATACAAACTTGAATAAGAACTTTTTAGATATCTGAATTGAGTAGTACAGAATACAATATGTTGTGTAATGATAAATTATCCTGGAATACTGTAGTACTACAATATAAGTTTAACAGGCAGGTAAAACTCACTACCTTTAACCTTAACCCAATAGACATATTTCATGCCTTTGCAAACACTGCTTCATGACAGTCTATAATTATATGCTATACAAGTTATTATAGAGTACATATAGACCCCATGAAGCGGTACAGACCCCTGTGTTTTCAAACAGAGTAGACCCAAATTAGACAGCTCCTGTAGGAGCCATTTGATCAGGGTCTGCTCTGTTTGCTTATGGAATTATATAGATCTGATTCTCAAGTTTCTGCTATGACCAAAAAAGCTTGTGTTTATATGCCATGATTAAAATTCAGCTAATAAATCTTCATGATGTCATTATTTCTTGCATGAATATTCATTAGAGAAAAGGTTAAACTAATTGTCAAAATACTCTCCTAACCATCCCCTAGTTTCAAGACCACCTTCTAGTTCAATATATAATCATTCTTTCACTAAGTGACACCTTGAATTACTGACACTTGACTAATTCTTCAAAATGAAATCTTCCGCCATGTAGGCTGAAGGATCCCTATGATATAGTCTGTTTGTCATTCAAAATTCTTCCAGCCATCTTAAAAAATTCAGCTTGAAAATTAGAATTTATTAGAAATGACAAGAGTAGCACTCTGATCTGGGACTACACTGTTTGCAAATGTCTATTCTCTGGTGGCCACAATACTCAGACTTGGAATAGACTAAAAAGCAATGCTCTCATTTCAGAACCCAGGGACCTGATGACATAGACACATACAATGAGAGCATTTGCACACCAGCTGTGTCTAGTTGCATTGACAAATCTTTCCACACTAACGAGGAGTGGGTGATAACCATTGCAAACAGTCTGGATCCAAATGAGACACTGAGTAATTGAGTCTCGTCAAGATCCAAACTGTTTGACACTTTTGAAATTGTTTTTGAATAGATACGGAAGAAAAATATACTATTGAAGCAGACTACTATTTTCACAGAAACGGTTACAAAGAGCTCAAAGGTGCAGTCAGGGTCCATGCTTATAAAGCTTTTAGTTGAGTCTGAGTTTCGTTCTCAGGCTTTTGATTGGTCAGATTTGAGTTCTCAAGCTTTTGATTGGTCAGATTTGAGCCAAAGGCTCAAATCTGACCAATCAAATGCTTGAGGACGTTCTCAGACTCAACTAAAAGTTTTATAAGCATGGACCCTGATCTGGGTTTTCTCTCTTTGCAATGGTCCCAAAGGGCATCTTTATAGAGTAAAGAGTCAACTGTCACTTGCAAAAAAAGAACAGTGCAGACCCATAACAGGTGCTTCTTTCAGTTTGACCATTCCACTCAACATTCAAAAAGTTAATATTTCTTTAGCAGGAAAGCAGCAGCAACCAGACTTCCTTCTTAACAGTCTTTAAACCTTGACCATTATCATTCCTGTCTGCAAAATAAGGTTACTACATGTATATCTTTTTCTACCATTTTTGTCACCTGGATAATGCGAAACTATCTCGCATGAATCTATACCATTGACTCTCCTGTCATATTTTTGAAGAGATATGAAAATTAAATTTAATTTACTATAAACATTGAAGAAGCACATATATTAACAAAGATATAAATGGTGTGGTATCAGTTTCGTGCTAGCCCTTGAAATGTAACATACAGTAAAATCTGTCTTAATGAATATTCATGTAAGACAAAAATTAATGAGGTCATCAATATTAACCAAGCAAATATTTTAATGGCATGCGAAAACTGGAAATAGTGGCTTTGGCAGAAACTATAGAATATCAGATCTATCTTATTCCATAAGTGAACAGAGCCAACCCTGATCAGGCATCTACTACAGGAGTCATCTGATTTGGGTCTAGTTTGTTAAAGGCATAATCCATTAAAAGGCACATCTATAGGGTAAAGGTTTAAACAACCACTCAAAATAAGTCTAACTGTAGGTCTTTTACCAATAACCTTATCTGGCCATCTTTTGAAGAATTTGCATACAGAATAGACATAGAACAGATGGCTCCTGTAGGAGCAAATAGATCAGGGTGTGTTCTGTTTGCTAATCAAATTTTAATATTTACATTCGCCCTGCAACGTCCTTATATAACCTTATTCTAAAAAGAAAGTTGCATTTTCCAATGAACGTTCATTTCAAAACCGGAACCGTTGAAATATAAGAAATACAATGGAATATAAATATAAGAAATGAATGACGTGCTCCCGGTGTTCATGAGGTTATGCAACGCATAGCTTTACGAGCAAAGATTCACGTGAAGCCCTTCGGGCTTCACTAACTTTGCTCGTAAAGCTATGCGTTGCATAACCTCATGAACACCGGAAGCACATCATTCATTTCTTAATTGAACTGATTTTACAGTTTGCGCCATGGTTAAAATAACTTGTGTTCATATGCAATGATAAAAATTCATCTTATTGATTTTCGTCATATCATTTTTGACATGAATATTCATCAGGTAACAGGGATAAACAGGTGGTACCATAACCCTTTCTTTCATATAAATGCCTTTTTATGCCTTTGTAAACAGAAGACCCACATCAGACAGCTCCTGCAGGAGCCATGGAATTAAATAGATCTGATTCTACAGTTTTTACTTTAGCAAAAATGTCATATCTTTACAGGCCATTAATAATTATAAATATGAATACAGTAAAACTTCTCTATAAAGGCCACTACATTGTGTTAATTACATAGTTGGTATTTAGTGCAGGTAGCTGCTTAAAGCAAGTAGGAGCGTTCTGTTTAACTTTCACCTTGCTTTAAGCAGCCTCCTGCCTTTAACACAAAATACTTGCTGTAATTTAGTGTCCATAATATAGAGAGGTTTTACTGTATGATTAATATTAATGATGTCATTCTTTCTTACAGAAATAGTGAACTAGCAAAGGTTTAAAGCAGTACGATGATAATGTTTAAAGCTCCTCTGGGAGCTTTCTGATACTTTTATCCTTCATTAAGCAATCATTTTCAGATTTTATCCTCCATTAATTTCAGCAATCATTTTCAGACTCCTATAATTATCCAATATACGCACAAAACAGGTTGTCAGTCAGTACCATAGACTGATCTCATGCCTAATCAGGCATTTGATGTGTAACGAGGCTAACTGATGGATACCAGGTTATAAGCCTGTTTCACTTCTATTATGAGAAACTGTGATAAAGTTCACACCACTCCAGACTCATTAGTGGCCCAGTTTTAACATTTAACCCTTTCCCTCATATACATGTTTATGCCTTTTCATGCATTTGCAAACAGTGTAGACCCAGATCAGATGGTTCCTGTAAGAGCCATCTGATCTGGGTCTGCTCTGTTTGCTTATGGAACAATATAGATATGATTCTAGTTTCTGCTAAGGTAAAGAAAAACATGCTGAGTGTTCATGTGCCATTGTAAAAATTCTGCTAATAAATCTCCATGTTGTCATCATTTCTTACATGAATACTGAACAGGGAAAGTGCTAACTCTTCGCTTGCTGTTCACGTTAATATAACTACCTGTAAATAGTGAAGACCCAGATGAGACAGCTCCTGCAGGAGCTGTCTCATCAGGGTCTGCACTATTTACAAGTTGACTGTGCAACCAATGCACTCCATAGCAGTGATTGCACAGCGAAATACTTGTACACAGTGAAGATATATGTAATTATACAACAGGGCATGGGTAAAGAAGGAGAAATGTATTTTAAAAATCAGCAAGCGAAGGGTTAATAGCAGACTTCACACATTATGAATATTAATGAGCTAATTATTGTATACTGTTATATAAAACAAGTGTAACATAACTATGCCAAATAGTACTGTTTAGATATTGTGTAAGCAAACAGAACAGATCCTGATCTGATGCCTCCCACAGGAGCTGTCTGATCTAGGTCTACTCTGTTTGCAAATATGTTAAAAGGTGTTTCTATGGAGTAAAGGGTTAATAATCACATGACAGACTCACTGAATGCTGTATCCAGATTAGGCACTCTTAAATATCCAGATTAGGCACTCTTAAATGTGTATAACTATTTAAATATCTGATTGGTCAGATGCTTGAGAATGATCTCAGACTCGAGCAAAAAGCTTTATAACCTCGGAGCCTGATGAGATGTCAAGTTAATGCAGCATCTCATCTGGATCCTAACCATTTTTGCAAAGTTTTACATAAACTGATCAAAAAATCATCATAGAGACAAAATATCTATCTCTGCATATATGTACACACTGCAAGCCTAAACCCTTTCATGTAAGAAATACTGATATCATGAATATTTATAAGCTGACTTTTCATAATGTGAACTTTTCATAAAATCTATTTGTTTTGACAAAAACTATAGAATCAGATCTATATCATGTCAAAATCAAACAGAGCAGACCCTGACCCTATAGGAGTCGTCTGATCTGGGTCTACTCTGTTTGCAAATGCATGAAAAAGCATTTATATGAAGTAAATGGTTAAGCATTCATAAAGGCTTTCTCTATCTAATAAGCAGTATAGCCATTATCTCTTGCGTACACTTCCTTGATCATAAATCATAGCATCTGCTTCCTATAAAATGACTGTCAGCACAAACCAACCTCACTACAACAGAAACACTGACAATTCCACTCCTTTTGTGCTGTTTCATATACACATGAAAACCCAATTCACAAATCTCTTTAGCTACTTTTTACGCTATAAACCAATATTCCTTTTTACAAATATGTTTCCATCAAGCAGGCAAGAGCCATTTTAATCCAACAGCAGAAGCAGCAGGCAACAATTCCATTAAGAGGAACTAGAGCAGATATATGGACACTATTCTGTTGCCATCAAGGTGACAGCCACAGCAAATCAATAACAAGTCAGGTCTTTAACTTTTAGCTAGCTCTAAGCACCTCTCAAAACTTCGCCTGTCCTCAAATTGACCTTTTGCCTGATAAATATTAATGATATCATGAATATTTATTAGCAGAATTTTTAAAATGGCATATGAATACAGGATTTCTTGGTCATGTAGAATCAGATCTATATAATTCCATTAACAAATGAAACCATAGGGGTCTGTACCGCTTCATGGGAGTCTATACATACTATATTATCATATAATATGTATACACTCCCTGGAAGCGATACAGACCCCTATGAATGAAACAGGCACTCAGATCAGATGGTCCCTACAGAAGCCTTCTGATCTGAGTTAACTCTGTTCCCAAGGACTTTTTCTACCTACCAAAACATCCTATATAGATATGCCATTATAAAAAAAAAAATCAGCTAATAAGTAATAAATATTCATCATGTCATTATTTCTTTCATGAATATATAACAGGAAAAGGGTTAAAATCAACAGGTTACAGATTAATCTGTATACATGTAGTATCCATAGAAAATGGTTTCTAATTCATATCTAAAAGCAGTCCTTTCAAAGATAAAATCAAAGAAATAATGTCATCATGAATATTGATAAGATTTTTAATTTTACGCATAAACACAAAAAACATTTGGCAATGCAGAAACTGTAGAATCAAATCTACATGTACAATGTATATTATTTCATAAGCAAACAGAATAGACCCTGACCAGATGGCTCCTACATGAGCTTTCTGATCCGGGTTTACTCTGTTTGCAAAGACGTATATAGGCATATTCATGGAGTAAAAGGTTAATGTGATTGCAAAGTGGTTTGATCTTAATCAACAGTAAGATCAAATCAGTCAATTATGGTTATTTATCCAACCAATTACCGGTATACCAGTAGGTGCTTTCTCGCTTCTCAGTCGTGCTAGATAAGCTGAGTTACTAAAAATAGCCGTACTAGAAATCCTTATCTGGAACACCCCGTGACTAGTGTATTCATACGCGCGATTGGGTAAAATCAGTACAAGGGAAGGACTTCTTACAGAATTATACCAACATTTCTATAGGCAACAACCTTATGAATTGAAATTAATATAAGTAATTAGCACGAATATGAAATTCTATTTATCATATAAACACTTTAAAAGCCTATTTAATTAACCGAATACGTTGTTTTGTAGTCACTCAGTCATTTATATTTACGCCAAAACGTAACGTTTGTGGTTGTCATAACAAATGACGTCATTAGAGGGTTAATACACGTTAACAAACGTGTATTAACGATATTCTTGCATAAAACCAATTTTCTGCTCTCCTGCATCAATTTAATTCTTCAAAATACAAGCAAAACAACGGCAGCAAAACTATACACTTCTTTGACACTTCGTCGATTTATGCTGTTTCCGGGCCACTGTTTTCTTTTCGACGCCAATTCATGATTGTATCAAATACCGTTTACACGGAATTTCATTCAATATGTCTACCACTAAAAACAGTTCATTGTCGGTGCTCCTGGAAATACTCACACCCCGGCGTTCACCTAGCTTAGGCCAAAACGCTGTAACATTCGCGTCCATTGTTTACCTTAGGCCCGTAATAGGTATAATTAAAACCGGTCAACAACAGCGCGTGAGCACGAGAATCGCCTTGTTAATACATGGTCTAGCGGGACTACAACAGCACGTTTTATGCAAGAATTTGGTGTCACGCCTAAAGTTATGCTGCGGTCTGTTGCTATTAGATATGGAAGTGGTATTACGCAATGTAAAGTAGTACTTCACAAAATTCGTTAATTTTCTTGGTTTTAGGGCGTATTTAAACGAGAAAAATAATCAAGCATGGGATTTGTTAAAGCCGGGGGTTCTATACCCTCGGTTGGTCTGTTCCTATCGGAAACTCGCTAAAGCTCGTTTCCGACTGGAACAGACCAACCTCGGGTATAGAAACCCCCGTCTTTAACAAAACCCATGCTTGATTCTATTAATCTCCACTTAAAATATGATTCTTTGAATGTGGTAAATGAGTGCACTGGTATTTGCAAACAGTGTAGACCCATATTAGCGGGCTCATATCAGAGGATCTCTCTGTTAAGTATGTACTGTTTGTCATTCAAAATCCTCTGTATAGGCTGCATTCCTTCCAATATCTCCTCAGCCTTCCAAATTTCTTATATATGGTTGCATCTTGGGAAAGCGGAGTTTCACATACTATTTTGATGTCTCTTGGACATTGGACGGTGATTTCAGTTTTAGTAAAAATTTGTCAGGAAATTTGTCAGGATGATAATTGTATCCTAAACCACTTGGGTTAGAATTTCCAAATTTATTGTGTAAGTGCATCCCTGGAAGGGGAAGTGTCACATACTACTTTAGTATCTCTGTGACCTTGACCAAGACTTCTATTTTAGTAAAAAAATGTCTGAAATCTGTCCAGATGATATATCTTCAACCCTTTTGAATAGAATATTGAAATTTATTGTGTTGAATAGGATATTGAAATTTATTGTGTTGGTGACCTTTAAAAATGTTAAGTAAAAACAAGAGCCACGTGCGGCCTCAGCATTCGTCTGATTTGGTGCTTGTCCAGCTAAATTAAAAAATTTAGAAAAAAATAAAGGGCCATAACTCCAAAATTTTGAAAGCAAGAGTTATGGTTCTTATGTAGGGGCCTTCCCTTAAATGAGATCTACTAACCTATGAAGTTTCATGTTGATACCTCTTATACCTATAACCCAGTGATCACAACAGCTCGACTTTTCTTCAAAACAGACGAGCTAAAAATTGTCTGAAATTTGTCCGGATGATATGTATACAAATGTATCCTCAAGCTCTTAAGTTAGGATTTCAATTTTTTAGGAGGATGCATCTAGGGAAGGCAGAGTGTAACATACTACTTTGGTGTCACTAATGACCTTGACCTAAATTTTACTAAAAGTTTGTCGAGACTTATTTCTGAAGTAGATCTATAGAAATGCTAAGAGTAGTCTCTGGTGGGGGACAATGGATCACTTGACAATACTTGCTTGTTAAGCACATTTTCATTTTATTTCTATTCATAGACAAATAATAGTACAGTCTGACCTGCTACAGTGGTCACCTGATATCAGCAACCACACTGCTGTAAGTGGCCACTCCAGGACCCGACCATCCCAATGGAAAACTCCTTATATTACACCTGATATAAATGGTCACCTGCCTAACACTGTCTATTTGATCCCAATTGGCATATACACACTGGTGTAAATGGCCAGGTGTGGACCCTTTACCTGTTCAGTATTCATGTGAAAAATAATGACATCATGAATTTTTATAATGGCATATGTAAACAGGAAGTTTTGATACTGGGGTGAATCAGTAGCCCGACTGCAGCGAATATTCCTCATGCACTAAAAACGCTACGGCTTGCTCCCAAATCCGTACGGAGGAGGTACTCACCATGTACGGATCCCCAAATTTTGCCCACGTTTTGCAAGTAGACAGCAAACACTTGCAAGTATGGCGGGCTGGGACCACGGCTTTATGAAATAATAGAGATCTTATTCTACAGTTCTGTGGTCATTCATTATAAAAAAGCATCTAATTAATATTCAGGATGCCATTACTCTTACCTAAATATTCATGGAATAAAGGGTTAAGGAAGATGCCACATTTGATTAGTCAGTAGTGCCTGTAATATCAAGCATACTGGTGATCGAAGAGGGGCATATTATTATTGGGGGGGGGGGGGGGGGGGGGAACAATGAAAGGGGTAAGGTGGCACCAGCAAATGGGGGTGATGCATAGCTTCAATCAGAGGACTTGCACATGCATTACCAGAATACTCACTACTGATAACAAAATGAAACTGTTTTACTACTCCTACATAAACATTAGTACTGATTACAAAGCAATTACCCTATACCCTATATTCTAATCACCCTTTCCTTCATATAAACACCTTTTCACGCATCTGCAAACAGAGAAGACTCAGACCAGATGGCTGTGAATGTAATCCATGTAGCAATAAGATTTTTTTTATAAACCTAGGGGTCATATTTCTAGGCATACTGGTGCAATTTAGCCAATAGTCAAACTTAGCTAAGATCTTTTGGTCATAAACGTAAGTTCTAAATATGATAATGATCTGTGAAGAAATGAAGGTGCAAGAGTGTTGCCCATTATATGATCTAAACTTGGTCAGAATCTTATAGTGATGATCATTATTTATAAACAATAAGGATAGGGGAAGAAACAAACATCCAAGAGTGGAAAAAAATATGCCATTTTAAACTTATGGGCACATTTCTGTGGTTTTAACCCTTTACTCCATGCTTACGCCTTTCTACACCTTTGCAAAAAGAGCCATCTGATCAGGGTCTGCTCTGTTTGCTAATAGAATTTGAAAGATCTGTTTCTGTACTTTCTAAAATGGCTACAATGTTATGCCATCCATATTTCATTATAACTATTCCGTCTATGAATATTCAGTACGTATTAAAATTTGTAATAAACATAGAACAGGGAAAGGATTAATGCTCAAAGAGAAAAACTTAGGCCCATAGCGCAGACCAAACTCAAATTGCTTCTTAAGGACAGTTTGGTCAGGGTCATCTCTATTTGCTACTATGTTAATTTAGTTTAAAGTTATTAAAATGGTGTCAATTTAAATTGTTTAGCTTCACATACCAGTGGAGAGGAGAGACAGTGTGTCAGAATACTTAGGGTAATATCAGAACAGAAAATAATGGTGTAATACAGTAAAATAGAACACCTACCATTAACTGCAGACACAGACACTTTACCAGATTAGCAGTCTAGATAAACTCTTTTAACCCTTCAACACTTTTCAGAGTGGAATAGCCCCTCAGTGTTAACTAAAGAGTCCACTCAGTATGAAAGACTTAAATTTGCTAAAGGATTTTGAACGGCAAACAGTGCATACGCTCCTCTAAGAGCCCTCTGATCAGATTCAACACTGTTTGCAAATGGTAGTGCATAGGTTAGTGCCTCACATTCAAAAGGTAAACACTGAAATTTCAGATGAAATTTCTCTCATATAAATTTACCACTTTCATTTATAAACCCTTTCCCTGTTCTGTGTTTATTCCAATTTTGAATACTCATGGACAACATAGTTCTAACGAAATATGAAAGGTGGAAACTTGTAGCCATTTTTGAAAGTAAAGAAACAGATCTTTCAAATTCCATAAGCAAACAGAGCAGACACAGATCAGACAGTACTTATAGGAGCCATCTGATCTGGGTCTACTCTGTTTGGAAATGCGTAAAAAAGGCTTGTATGAAGGAAAGGGTTAATGGGACTGCAACTAATCAACAATTCTTGCTGAATCAATGCACTCTTTTTACATGTGTCAGATTATTTAATCCTCCATTCGAAACATTCAAATTCTAAACACCTTAAAAGGCTAATGGTTTTAGGCTGAGTCAAGGCATTGATCACTTACCAATAGCATTGACATCAGGCATCTGGAAATCATGAATCTGTATACCCAGCACCTGTAACAAAAAACAATAAGGTCTGGTAACTTTTTGTTCACAAAATCTTAATGGATTCTTCAATTCTCGCCTGTAATCCAATTTTGTCGCAATTAAATTGAAATACCTTATTAACTCTTTCATTGTGGGACATGAGTCACTAATATCCTTTGCAAACAGTGCAGATGCAGATGAGAGGACTCCTAGAGGTGCCCTCACATCAGAGTCCACACTATTTGTCATGTTACATTTTTCTTTAAAAAAATCCCTGAATATTCACGTTTAGCTTGACCTGTTTGAATTTTGGAATAGTCCATTTGAAAATTCAGCATTGAATGGGGTAAAAAAAACATTAGTTCAGATTGAGACCTCAAAACAATAATTTGAAATAATATATTGAAGGGAGCATATAGTAGCATATACATGTATGTCAAAATAATAAGCCTAACAATGTCACATGCTGAGACACAGCAGTGATAGACAAACCAAAGGACAAACAAACAACAATGTAATGCCAAAGTGTCATCCTGCTTACAGCAAGTGACACATAAATGATAGAGAAGCTGATAACATTGGCATATTGTTTAAACCACAGAACACTTGGTAAGTAGAAATTCTTTTGCTGCATATGACTGGCATCCTTCTCTAAGACATTTGCAAACAGTGTACACTCAGACCTGCAGCCACTTTTCTAACATAGTATCTGATGAGTCTACATGTATACATGTACTGTTTATCAGTCAGAGTAGCTACATTCTCAGTCCATTTCTTTTCACTCTAGGCAATTTTCATCTGTTAATATTGTTGTCTGCTAGACTGCTACAATTCTCAAAGGTAATTTTTATGCTTTTCTCAAATTCAGTAAGAGTACCACACAGTATGCCATAATGGATCCTAAAAAGACATTAAGTCACTTAACCCATTCCCTAATATTGACGCCTTTTGACACTTCTGTAAACATCACTTTGTGAAACCAATGTGATAAATAGAGCATTTGCTCCTATAGGAGCAAATGCTCTATTTATCACAATTGTTTCAAACTACAAAATTCAAAAAAATTCCTTTTCTCAAGTTAATGCTCCTTTTCGGTAGATTTATTCAAAGTGGTTGGATCTAAAAATAGCCTATAAGGGAATGGGTTAATCTAGATCCAATCTACTTGCTAACTTA
Organism: Azorinus chamasolen; assembly: GCA_963576725.1. Lineage (NCBI taxonomy): Eukaryota > Metazoa > Mollusca > Bivalvia > Cardiida > Solecurtidae > Azorinus > Azorinus chamasolen. The sequence goes on along the minus strand of OY755243.1, from coordinate 4,659,666 downwards.
GTAAGGTTATCTCAAATTTGATGCAGTACATGTATTGGAAATACAGGCACCAATTATGGTCTACACTGTTTGCAAAATCAAAATATGCTTTTGCAACCATATTAAGAAAATCAAATTTCACTGACCTCAAGATTGTATTCCAGGATACCCTTGAGGACTTTCTTCAAGTTGCTGACCTTTAACCTCCAGTTTGTGACATCCTCTGTTTTGATCTTAGTCATCCAGCTCTGTGTGAAGTAGTCCGGGGCTCTGAAGTAAAGCTACCCTATATCACACTCTCTCCTGCATTTTAACCTTTTTACCCTAATGAATATTCATGGAAACCTTTTAACCCTTTCCCTCATATAAACGTGATTTCACGCATTTGCAAACAGAGTAGACCCAGATCAGACGGCTCCCATGCTTGGACTCATCCATGGAAACCCCCCCCCCCCCCCCTCCCAAAAAAAAAATTAAAAAAATTGTGATCGAAGCATGTTCAACTGGCCTAAAACTATCTATTTGAACCTTAAACCACTCCGAAAAACAAGAAAAACACGACCCGGAAAATGTTTTCCTATCGGGTCTATATATGTATTGAAAGGTATCTAACTACGACAGATCAGCTGCGGAAAATACAACAGTCATGTTTTTCAAAGTCTTACAGCAAAGCCAATTCAACACCGATTTTAATCATTTTGGTCTTGATCCGTTCCAAATTCCATGTGCTAAGCGGCACAGTTAGTGATTTCCTTAAATATTGCCCCGCCTTGTCGCTGCAAGACCGCGAATTTGAAAATACGCTAGAGCGAAACGATGTGACTCCCGCCAGGATGCATAGACGTATATAGGGGGATCTGTATTCGTGAAACTTTTCAGCAAAATCGCGAATTATGCTGAAACACATTCGAAAAACATTCAACTTACCGCAGTTAAAACGGTGCTGGCTATTTGTAGTCTGCTATGAGACGCCAGTTTTCTGTCTCCTACTTTCGTTTTGAACGGAGGTGGCCAAATCAATGTGGCCCGGAAGTAGTAGTCAATTTGCATATCGAAAAGTTTATGAGCCGGGTCACAGCAAAATGGTCGCATCCGTTCAAAAGGAAAGTTGGAGAAAGAAAGCTGGCGCCTCGTAGCTGACTGGAAATAGTAAGCACCGTTTTAATTGGGGTGAGTTTAATGTTTTTAGATAGTGTTTAACCATAATTCGCGTTTTTGTTGAAAAGATTAACGAATACAGATCCCCTTATATACGTCTATGCATCCTGGCGGGAGTCACATCGCGTTTTTTCAAATTCGCGGTCTTGCAGCGACAAGACGGAGCAATATTTAAGGAAAGCACTAATTGTGCCGCTTAGCATATGGAATTTGGAACGGATCAAGACCAAACTGATTGAAATCGGTGTTGAATTGGCTTTGCTGTAAGACTTTGAAAAACATGACTGTTGTATTTTCCGCCGCTGATCTGTCGTAGTTAGGTACCTTTCAATACATATATAGACCCGATAGGACATTTTTTCCGGGTCGTGTTTTTCTCGTTTTTCGGAGTGGTTTAAGGTTCAAATAGATAGTTTTAGGCCAGTTGAACATGCTTCGATCACAATTTTTTTATTTATTTTTTTATTTTTTTTTTTTTGGGGGGGGGGGGGGGGGGGGGTGTTGTGTTCCATGGATGAGTCCAAGCATGCGTCGGGCACCTTTGACGGCTCCTAGAGGAGCAGTCTGATCAGGGTCTGCTCTGTTTGCTAATAGAATTTGATAAATCTGTTTCTATGCTTTCTAAATTGTCTACACCTTCAATATTTCTTTATAACTATTTTGTTAATGAATATTCAGTTGGTATTGAAATTTGGCCTAAATACAGAACAGGGAAAGGGTTAAATATCAATTAACTTATTTTCTAATATTGTTGTATAGCTATGAGAAATAGTATAAAATCTGTTTATTCTATAAGCAGACCCTCATCAGACAGCTTCTACAGAATCCATTTGATTGGAACTACTATGTGTGCAAAGGCATCACAAGATGCCTCTATCAGGTAAAGGGTTAACCCATTCCCAGTTCTGTATTTAGGCCAATTTTCAGTACCTACTGAATATTCATTAACAAAATAGTTATGAAGAAATATGGAAGGTGGAACATTGTAGCCATTTTAGAAAGTAAAGAAACAGAACTATCAAGTTCTATTAGCAAACTGAGTAGACCCTGATCAGACGGCTCCTCTAGGAGCCGTCTGATCTGGGTCTGCTCTGTTTGCAAATGCGTGAAAACACGTTTATATGAGGGAAAGGGTTAATTAACCCTTGCCCTTATATAAACACTGTCATGCATTTGCAAACAGAGTTGACCCAGATCAGACAGATCCTGTAGGAGCCATTTCATGATGATTTGATAAGGGTCTGCTCTTTTGCTAGAATGAAATTATGATAGATCTACAAATACCAAACAATTCTGTGTACATATAATATTATGTATGCATATATAAAAACTTTGCAAATAAATATTCATGATGTCATTATTTCTGACATGAATATTAGGGAAAGGGTTCAAGTTAATATCTGCACCCGGAGCTGTATATTAGAGTAATATTTAAGAATTCTAAACAAAACATTTTCCATATTCTCCATCAACTGCTATGTTGTTGGAAATTATTAGATTCACCTCTCTCATGCAATCAGATGAGCACCAACAAGATAAGTTTGAGAATTGTTTCGGATAGTTCAGTCGGTCTCTTATTTACAGGTCTGGGTCCATGCTTATAAAGCTTTTAGTTGAGTCTGAGTTTTTTTCTCAAGCTTTTGATTGGTCAGATTTGAGTTCTCAAGCTTTTGATTGGTCAGATTTGAGTTCTCAAGCTTTTGATTGGTAAGATTTGAGCCAAAGGCTCAAATCTGACCAATCAAAAACTTGAGAACGAACTCAGACTCAGCTAAAAGTTTTATAAGCATGGACCCTGGTATCTTTGGTACAGTTAACACATTCCATCCTAGTGACGCATTCTAGCGCCTCTGTAAAAATCACATTTTGAAACCATTGTGATAAATAGAGCATGGTTTCAAAACTACACATTTTTAAATGCTCCTTTTCTATATACATGTAGTTAAGGCTCCTTTTCGGTAGATTTATTCAAAGAGGTTGGGTCTAAAAATAGTCTAGGTGGTAATAAGTTAATGAAGTGCAATCATGGACATCAATCACATTATCTTTTAAAATGGCATATGTGCGTGTGTCTGTGTCAGTGTGTGGTTGTGTATTACTTGCTTTATCTATCGATGTTTTGGTGGTGGTTGCGTCTTGTATGTGGCTTGACCGTACTACTTCTTCATATGAGCATAGGCAAGTTTTGTAGAATCAGATCTATATAATTCAATAAGCAAACAGAACTGACTCTGATCAAATGACTCCTAGAATAGATGTCCCTTTTAAAACATTTGCAAACAGAGTAGACCAAGATCAGATGGCTCCTTTTGGAGCTATCTGATCTGGGTCTACTATGTTTGCTTATGAAATAATATAGATCTGTTCCTGTAGTCGCTGCCATGCCCAACAATTCCTACAGTGTTTGTATGTTATTCACTTTGTAGTATAAAAATTCAGCTAACTACTACTCATGAAGTCATTAATTTATAACTATTCTTACATGAATAGATGCCAAAGAGTTACATGAGGTGGTAGCTAAGCTTAATGAAGGAAGGTAAGGAAAAGTGTTCTGCATTACAACTGTTCTGCATTGAGCAGTCATCTCATTTAAAGACACCCACTTTTCTCATCAACCCACTCATGAATATTAACCTTTAGCCTGCTATCGGCGGATGAGTGAATACCTATGCAAACAGTTTGGATCCAGATGAGACGCCGAGTAACTCGGCGTCTCATCAGGATCCAAACTGTTTGACACTATGATTGCATTTTGAAAGTAAATTGATTGTAGCTTTAGTTTTGAAAATGCAGTAGTTAAACAATTCAGTGAAAATAATTTGCTTAGCAGGCTAAAGGTTAATGAGCAAATGAATATCGCTACATGGAATGTTTTGACCACAGCAGAAACTAGAATCAGATCTATATCATACCATAAGCAAACACAGTCCCTGACCAGACAGCTCCTACAGGGTCTACTGTTTCCAAAAGCAATAAAAGTCAGACATATGGAGTAAAGGATTAACCCTTTCCCTGTTCTGTATATTCGCCTAATTTCAATACCTACTGAATATTCATTAGCAAAATAGTTATAATGAAATATGGAAGATGGTACATTGTAGCTATTTTAGAAAGTAAAGACACAGATCTATCAAATTCCTTAAGCAAACAGAACAGACCCTGATCAGACGGCTCCTCTAGGAGCCGTCTGATCTGGGTCTACTCTGTTTGCAAATGCGTGAAAACACGTTTCTATGAGGGAAAAGATTAAGTGGAACACAGTAGAAAAATTACAAGTTCACTCAAACAATACTCACATCTGGTGGAGGAGTCTTGACATGGCAATGCCATCACTAAGCTCACTAGCTGTCAGGTGGGGAACATCCAGATTGAATGTTTCAACCTGAAAATAAAATTCATTTAGGAACTGTAGGCATAAAATGTGTTGCTGTTACATGAAAAATTCACACAAACTCACTAGTTCTGTAGTATTTTTGAATGTTTTACATGTAATTAAAACTGTTATACCTATCAAATTTGTGAACAAATTACGCATAAAAAATAAGATTTATAAAACAGAAAAAAAGTGTGCTTCTCTAAACAAGCCTTTGCTCCCTTTTTTTATGATATTGCCCACTTACCGGTATGTGCTTTATTAACGGTAATTTATGATCATTAAATCGCCATGGCAATACAATGTATATAAAAGTATTTATAATTGTATCTGTAACAAGCTAATTGTCATCCTAAAAATATTTCAGATACAGTGAAGATAAATGTTAGAAAAAAGACAAAAATTTCACCACTCATTACAGACACATCTGATAACCTGTTACTTCTTGATTATTATTATTATATTAATGCTATTATTATATAGTAATGTAAGAAATATAAATGACATTATGAATATTAATTAACTGAATTTTCATAATGCCTTGTAGTATCACTGGATATTTGGCCTCAGCAGAAACTACAGAATCAGATATATAATTCTATAAGCAAACAGAGCAGACCCTGATAAGATGGCTCATACAGAAGCCGTCTGATCTGGGTCTATTCTGTTTGCAAAAATATCAAACGGTATCTCTAGTAAAGACGTTAAAAAGGTTGATCAGGTAAAGGGTTAAGGAATAAGCTGTAATGACATCCATGTTGCAATAAGATTTTTTTAAATCCTAGGGGTCATATTTCTAGGCATACTGGTGCAATTTAGCCAATAATCAAACTTAGCTAAGATCTTTTGGTCATAAATGTAATTTCTAAATATGATAATGATCTGTGAAGAAATAAAGGCGCAAGAGTGTTGCCCATTATATGATCTAAACTTGGTCAGAGTCTTATAGTGACGGTCACTATTTATTAACAATAAGGAAATGGGAAGAAACAAACATCACAGAGTGGAAAAAATATTCCATTTTAAACTTATGGGCACATTTCTGTGGTTTTAACCCTTTACTCCGTGCTTATGCCTTTCTACACCTTTGCAAAAAGAGCCATTTGATCAGGGTCTGCTCTGTTTGCTTAATAATATACAGTAAAACCCCGCTAATGCGACCACTTAATTAATAAACATGTGTGTCTTTATAAGCAGGTGGTTGCTTGATGCAGGGCAAAAGTAATGCAGAAAGCTCCCCGAGGAGCTTTCTGCATTACTTTTTCCCTGCATTAAGCTACCACCTGCTTATAAAGACACACATGTTTATTAATTAAGTGGTCGCATTAGCGGGGTTTTACTGTACATGTACTGTAATATGGATGTGATTCTACAGTTTCTGCCATAGGCACAAGTTCCAGTGTTCATGTGCCATTACAAACATTTAGCTAATTAGTATTCATGGTATCATTATTTCTTACATGAATATTCATGGAGTAAAGGGTTAACCATGTACTTTGTACAAAAAAGCCTGTCAATACATCCCAGAGAATGTCGTCAATTACTCTTGTTATCCGGATTAATAACAAAGGTTTGGATTTCAGCAACATGTTTGGTATGTACTACATGCATGCTATATATTATATAGTTATCATCATCATCATCATCCTGTTTAGATTATCCAGGCCTTTTATTATTCCTTTTACAAGGGTGAGGCCTGGCTGTCTGGTCGAGAGCGAATTCTGAGCAATTCTCCCTCTCCATGCCTGGCGGTCCTGTGGATTGATACCACCCATACATAATATATTTTACCAAAAACGTATCCATCACTTTCGTTTTTTAATACTGATTGCTAGGGGCAGCCTATATCTATTCAAATATTTAACTTGAATGTCATGCTATATTTGACCCTTTAATCTATAAATACCCCTTTCTACGCTTTTGCAAACAGAGTAGACCCTGATCAGATGGCTCCTATAGGATCCGTCTGATCAGGGTTTGCTCTGTTTGCTTAATAAGTCTTATGATATAATATAGATATGACTATACAGTTTCTGCCACAATCAAAAAGTACATATCATTATGCTATGATAAAATAGCAGCTATTGTAACTGTTAATCTAATGAATATTCCTGATGTCATTGCTTCTTATGTGAATATTTATGGAGAAAAGGGACAAAGACAGTGACTCAATATGAAAATAGAGTACCAACTTTTAGTATTGGGTTTGAAGAACTCATTTTTTGACTATGACAAAAATACCTCTTGTTAATCCTTTATTCCAAAAATACGCCTTTCCACGACTTTTCAAACAGAGCAGACCCAGATCAGACAGCCCCTATAGGGTTAGGAACCATCTGATCAGGGTCTGCTCTGTTTGCTTATAATGGTATAATATAGATCTAATTCTACAGATTATGTCAGAGCCAAAATGTCCCTGTGTTGATATATATGCCATTATAAAACAATCTAAATAATATTTGTGATGTCATAATTTCTTACATGAATATTTAATGGAGTAATCATTTCATAAATGGGTTAAATGTATAAATCAAGCTAGATGAAAATGACAAAACCATTTGATAGATTGAACAGCTTTGAAGTTGAAAAAAAAACCCACCACCAACTTTTTGTAGGGGTGACTATTGGGTCCAATTTTGACTATTGCAATACTATTGCTAATTGCTGAAAGCACTATTGCGATACTATTGCTATTGCTGGAAACTATTGCGATACTATTGCAATAGTTATTGCCAAGATTTGAAAACCACAGAGATTAACTTGTAAATTCAAATTTGCACAGCGTAAGATATAACTTTGCTGTAAATACGTACTAGAATGTTTGTGGAAATTATTTAAAATGATTTGGACAGAAATAGATTAATAAAATTCAGTGGAAATACTTCTTTGTGTTCTTTTTCTTTCTTGACTTCCTTGACAATAAAATAGGCCTGAAATCTTTATTTAAAGATGGGTTCAAGGGAAACTCCGACACAGAGTTCGTGAACAATGATGACACAAGTGGTTTAAATTTGATCTCAATCCGGTAAGATATGAAAATAATCTCAATTCAAATTCAGTGACAACGTTTATTGAAATGGACAGTAGTTTTATTTAACGAGATGCAACAGAAGTTGTTTTGAATTAATAACTTTTATAAGAATGAAGGTATCGTAACTATCGATAGTTGAGCTAACTATCGGTGATAGTTATTGGATCGAGACTTTTACTATCGATCCATACTATCGGGACACTCGGTATCGCAATGCATCGATATTTCGATGCATCGGCCCACCCCTACCACCAAGCACAACACTACATTGATTTCTGATATTTTGTTACTTCAGTACTTGATAAAGCAGGGATCTACCAGACGCAGGATCCTGCATCCCTTTTAGCATGAATTGTGGTATGTATGCTAGAAATTGACTGATGGCGTCATGGACACAATAACGTTAAATTTGTATGATAACAACTAGGGGTGAAACGATTAAAAAAAAATCGATTCGATTCGATTTCGATTTTTTACAACACGATTCGATTATTTTCGATTCGATTCGATTTAAGATTGTAATGAAAAGAATGCACTATGTAGAATAAATCCTATGTACTAACAACTCTGAAAACAGACTTCTTGGACATAAACAGGTGGAAAAAATCATAATAGCCTTGTCACAGATAGATCTGACTTTAACAGCCAAACTTTTCTGCAGTTTGTTTTTGGAAGTTTTTTTTTTTTATAACTGGTCACTAAAACCAAGCAAAATGGTAACACTAACATAATGAGTCTTGGCTAATTGTCTAATTGACTAAACAGCCTAACTCTGTAGAACATGTAAGTTTTTCTGAAAAAAAAGAATTTGAGCACTTGGAGGAGATGTTATGTCTCTCTTCATCTGATACAGATAGCTATCAGTTGAAGAGAGATATGACATCCCCCTGTCTCTGAGCACAAAAGCACTGGACATTGCTGCGAGTATATTTTAGCCAGTTATCAATACGCAGCTTCATAAATTTTAAGCATACACAAATTTGCAACCAAGTTTACTGGAAGAAGACGAAACGTAAATTGCAAACTGTACCGTGTTTCCGTTCCATACGATTTGACAGATTCGTCGTATTTCCTGTGTTGCAGAGAATATTTGTAAAATAATCTTACATGTTGGTTAATTTGTGTTGTTGCTCTCGCGAAATCTGAAAACTCCACATTTTGGAGCGATAGTGTTTCGGGGTAGCACGTAGATTGACAGCTTCAGCTTCGACATTTTGAGAGAACACAAAGACGCTTGAATAAAGCGCCCAGACGATCAGACTAAGTACAACGATTGCAACGTGTTATTTGATTGGCTAAAATAGTTGGCCTTCATCCAATCGATTTGGGTCTATCAGAATTCGATGAGTATGTTTGTTTTGACAGCTCTAATGCGGGAAAACAAGTATTTCGACTTTTCACGGCGAATTTTCATAGGTTAGTTTCATTTCGCTACCAATCATTAAGAAAGTTCACTATCCTTTAATAATAAAAATCGAATCGAAAATGAGGTCTGTTGAACCGAATTGAACCGAACCGAATCGAGGGCTAAAGATCGCGGTTCAATTCACATCGCGATTAATCGTTTCACCCTTAATAACAACTGAACATTAGCAACTAACATGGACAAAAATTGTCATCGAAATTAACATCATCGATGCAACGAGATTTTATGACGTTTGTGCGTTAAATTTACCTAAAACATACTGCAAAAAGGATATTTCATATCAGAAAAGAAACAATATTACTAATTATTCTTGATCAATTTGATTGATTCTTTGCCATATTGATTCAGACCTGTGATAATAGGTATAACAAGGCCAAAAATGCAGTTGCTAGATCTTTTGCTTCCTTTTACACTTTGAACTAACTACTTTAATTATATCTATCCTATTTTCCGTTTCTTTTTTCTGCCAACACAGCACATCCGAAACATAATGGTCTATTTAGGCAGAGTTTCGTACCATGTAGACATAGACATATGCAATGAATTCTTTTTCTTCCAGTCACCCTGTGAAAACTGCACTAGCAAATGAAAACAGCTGTATATATATAATTGATTTTAAAAAAATGTATACAAGAACCTGTTTAATGGTTCAAGTAAAGTTTGTGTTATGTTTTGAACTCACCTAAAGCACGAAGTAAATACAGATCCGTGCCTAAAGTGTTCCTGTCACCAGGATGAAACAATTTCATTCAGTGTCACTGGGGGAAAACGTATCCCGGATATTGCTAATAAATGAGCTTTATTTTGACACAACGGAGAGGACAGGATGGCAACGAGGGTAAGTAAATGCGTATTTTCTTTTAATTAGTTCTTTTTCGGCAATTGATAGGTGGTGCTTTAGATTCATCATACTCATATTATACACGCTATATACATGATTTGGAATCAAACAATGCAAACGATGGGAAAACCCACAAAATGAACGCCGTGTTCGCGAAAGAATGCATAACCATCTCCCAGATTTTTTTATGTTACTGAAAGATGGAATCAAAATATATAATTCTGAATTGAGCGATCGCTTTGAATATCATTTAACTATGTATACTGAAAATTTCAGTCATATTGGTTCAAGTTTGACCAAAATATGGCCACAAACGAATAGTCGGTTAGTCACTGTTAGTGTACTGGGGATTGGTAGCTCCAAAGATTTTAGTGTACTGGGTATTGCATGATAGTGTACTGGGTATTGCATTTCATTTGTTCTCTTTTTTCCGTTTTATTGAACGTTGTCAGATATTTCAGATATATTTCTGTCGTGATAAATACTGTTTCTTGTCAATCGCACATTCTAGATAGATCTATATGCATCTGTATTGAAATACTCGATGATCACTGACTTATTAAAAGCCGTTATCTATAAGTACCTGTTAATAATAGTTTTTTGTGTAGCAGTGCCGTAAAATCCAACTCATACATCCATCAATCATAATAGTTTTTTTACCTATTTCTTAATAGATCTGTTGTTTACTCTTCAGTTAATTGATATGACATAACATGTAGATCTATGTGTAGCTCTAGTTAACAGGCTCAGTACCATATTGAGTACTGACTGATGCAAAACATACTGTAATCAAAGGTCGAGCCAAGATGTAAATATAATAGTACTGTATAAACATATACACGTAATAGGCTTTTATTAATAGCATAAACATTCAGAAATATTAGATCTATATCACTCAGTTTTTCAAAAATGCCAATGAACGTTGTTATACATAACAGCGGCTTTAGCCCAGTGGTCAAAATAGTACTGTGATATAAGAAGTGATGCAGCTAGGGGCGCGTGTTTTTAACGACCCATTCTCAAATAAATTGGTCAATTCACCGAATGAAAACGTTAAATTTCAACTACGTCGTATGTCTGAAAAGTTGTGAATATTTAAATGTTTAATGTATCTTTGACCTTATTCCGAAATAGTTCTAATATTTATTAACAATTAATTATGTAAAATGAGTGGTTAATGTATAGGCTATAGAAATTTATTCCTTGTGTTCACAGTACCCATAACCTGATTTTAACAGTTATCCATAGAGCTCGGACAGTTATATAATTCAAAGAATCGGGTTATGTATATGAACTGAGATTATATAGCATGCATTTATCCATTTCTGATCAAACATTTTGATATTAAGTATGAAAATTAGGAGTTGAACACCACACTCAACTTCATTAAAATATAGTTTCATGAATGTTGTATTTGAACTTTTACGAGGGGTGTTCCAAAAATAATGTCATCTGTGCTTTATTTCGCGGAAATCGTGCAATTCATGCACAAAACCACCTCGTGTCGATTGAGTGATCACTGGTTTGTGACACAGGTAAATATCTCGTCCACACGTTCACTTGCCTCGGTACAGTGTACATCGTTTCATAGCCTATTCGTTAGACTATACACAAAATGACAGGAAAACGAGCTGAAAATGTTCTTGAAATTAGGGCCTATATAAAAGGTAGGTCATTACTCGGCATAAAGGCTGTAGATATTCACCGCGAGGTGTGTGGCATTTATGGGGAGGGCCAAATGTCCCACAGGACTGTTTGTAGGTGGGTAGCTAAATTTAGTGCTGGGCAGCAGCAACTGAAAGATGCTGCTTGCCCAGGTCGTACTGCAACAACTACGGCCAAAGGTAACATAGAAAAAATCCGAAATATCCTCAAAACTGATGCTCGATTCACCGTAAGACAATTGGCTCGAATGACAAACTTGTCGTTAGCAAGAGTTCATGCAATTTTGAAGAAACACCTAAAAGTTAGAAAGATAATTGCAAGATGGATACCCCATTTGTTAACGGATGAGCAAAAGAAGACGCGTGTAACAATGGCAAAAACACTTCTCAAAATGTACCCAAAATATAGTAAAAAGGCTTTAGATAATATAGTCACTGGTGATGAGACCTGGGTGTATTATTTTGAACCAAAGCGGAAGGTTTCCAACCGAATATGGGCCACTAAAAATGCCAGACGCCCAAGTATTGCCAAACGAATACGAACGGTAAAGAAGGTTTTGTATGCTATTTTTTTCACTAATAAGGGTCCAGCTATTCAAATTCCGGTGCCAAAAGGCAGAACGGTCACAGGCAAGTTCTATAAAAACGTTGTTCTGAGAAAATTGAAGAACTACTACAAAAGTAGCCGCCCCAAAACAGGACTTAAATATGTCCGAATTTTGCATGATAATGCACCCGCTCACCAGGCACGTATTGTGACTGACTTTTTGGAGTCAGAGAAGGTTACCGTCCTTCCGCACCCTCCGTATTCGCCAGACTTGGCCCCCTGCGACTATTTTCTCTTTCCAAAACTTAAATATCATTTATCTGGAAGGAGATACAATTCGAGAAATGCCATTGGATCTGCTGTTTATCAGTGTCTGATGGGTGTCCCCATTGAAGAGTATGAAAAATGCTTCCAAAAATGGATTGACCGGCTAAAAAGGTGTATTCTGGCTGGCGGAGAGTATTTTGAAGGGCAGAGCAAATTAAAATGAACAAAAACACTTCCGCTATATGAGCACCGATGCAAGTGACATTATTTTTGGAACACCCCTCGTACACAGTTAAAATTAGTGCAAAAAAAAACAAAAACAATTTGAGGGTCAGGAAACGTTCCCGATGTATTATAAACTCGTACATTAGTACACAAAATCGTTAAGACAATTTGTAAGAAAATTTCTCTTTCGAAAGTCACAGTCCCGTATATTATAGGAATGTGTCCTGTAAATTAGACTGACAAATAATATGATATACATTGCTTTATAAACAGCAGCATTCATCAAAACGAGCATTTAGGAGTATAAAAATAGACCGAAAATTTCAAATCCAACTCTGTATGTCGTGTTCAACTCTGTAATTTTACTGTCTGAGTTAAAACATCCCTTTTGACTGAACCATGCACTGACCGCTGACAAATGTATGTAATGAAAATAGTTTGATTCAGTCGAACAATCAATTGTTAACTGTTTGCAAGAGTTACTAATGAAAATAACAAAACTGATTACTACTTGCGTTCACATAACCCAGAACCAGCCATTTGCTGGGGGAAAAGTGTGTCATTGGATTGTCCCGTAAATCATAAAATTATGTTAAGGACTACATGTATTGGTAAAGGACGTGAAGTTGAAAACTTTTTCAGGGACAGTGAACATTCTTCTCCCATTTCCTGTAGGTACCAGGACGCCTGTCTTGCGCATTACATTTTCTTTTTCAATCAATTTCATCTGCTTTAGATGGCCTTAAGTTTGTTATACTTTATGGTACAGTCAAACATTGATAAGTCTATTAACACGATTTCCTACATACTCGTAATTCAAAGTTTCCATTAGAACTAAAACTACACTTAATTGTTCACCTCTTTATTGGCGAGTCTATATTATCTTTTTCAAACAGCTCAAAGTGCGAATAAATTCTCATTTTGAGTCATTTGAAACAGATATATGTTCCTCCCAGCTGTCATTGAATCTATATCTTTCATATTGATGATACATCGCTATATATTTTCAATGACAAGTATACATTTATCAAAGGTTGGCTGTACTTTCTTATTTAAATTATTGCTGCTCTAAATTATCACACTGGCACTAATGTTTTGCTAACTCATGGGCCGAAACTTAAGGTACACATGCTCAAATAATGCACGTTTCAACAGTCCGCTTCAATTAGTGTTTGAGTAATGAGTCACACAACACCTCGAGACGGATAAACACTATCACAACATATGAATATTATTATTATTATTATTATTATACCACATTTATATAGCGCTCTTTTCATACAGGATATGTGCGTTCAAAAGCGCTTCACAAAGATACATTTACTGTACAATAATGCGTAAATTACAGAACATTTAAAATAAAATATATTTAATACTTATATATAGATAAGAATAATAATAAAATAGAATTTATTTAGGACATTGGTAAATAAGCTAATCTTTTCCGTAAGTTTATCTGTCTGTGTCGTATTATGTTCTATTATAGTGTGTCAACGCACTCTGATTATAAAAAACAAAACTTGAATGCAACATTCTATGCGCAGTGCCAGTACGTCCCATAATTTTGACCCAGACTCAACAGACTTGGGTACATTCGTTTAACATACAACACTGCACATAAAATATTGCCGGAAAATTGGGTAACAGAACAGATCAATTTGAAGTTCATGCATATAAACTAAGCAATACAAATACACAACTGTTATATACGCGCACTATGCAACCCCTCCAGTCAAACACTATTCGACCCGCTATGGCAATGAGGGAGTACACAGCGTATCATATTTTAATAGAGTTTAATTACAGAATAAAATGTCTTATTATGGGAACCCAAAAAAGCCCAGCCAAAGTAGAGCTAAAGAAGGTATCACGTATACTGTTCCTGCAACATATCCCACCGGCTGCAATGGCAAAGGAATCACATCGGACAAATCGAGACTGACTGAGACACGCGATGCTGCATTAGACCGTACAGGCTTAATTTGCCCGCTGCCCATATATTACACAACCCAGTTCACTGGTAAGCAAAAATACGGAAACTGGGTCAGCTTAACAGGAATCCCTGGCACTGGTTAACGGCAGGGTAGCAAGTCATGCCAGCAAGACTCCCAATGTACCAGCGCGGAATTATACCGTAGAGGGATGCCCTGTTCCACTACGGTGCTCCCTCCGGCATTGGAACTGGAGTTACCAGAGGTACCAAGCATATAGGGATGCCCCGTTTGACAACAGCACTCCCTCGGCCACCGCAACAACTGGACAGCGGAATCCCGCTGACACAACACCCGCACGTTCAACAGCAAGGGGATTCCCTAGAAGTCCATAAAAATATGGATGAGGTTTTTGTTATTCATTTATCTATTTTCTACATTTGTGGAGCATTATATTTGAAACAAGTGCACCGCAAGACGGGGCAATATACGCCCGAAGGCTGTTCTATAAAATTATGTTGAAAAATAAAGGAGGAGTTAGTTGCACAAGAAATTGCTACCCGAAACTATCAAAGGGCAATAACTCCAGAATGAAAAATGATATGAGAGTTATCTCACTGATATGCACAACTACACATCAATATCTATAATTCCTGAAAGTTTGAAGAAATTATGTTGAAAAATAAAGGAGGAGTTAGTTGCACAAGAAATTGCTACCCGAAACTATCAAAGGGCAATAACTCCAGAATGAAAAATGATATGAGAGTTATCTCACTGATATGCACAACTACACATCAGTATATATCATTCCTGAAAGTTTGAAGAAATTATGTTGAAAAATAAAGGAGGAGTTAGTTGCACAAGAAATTGCTACCCGAAACTATCAAAGGGCAATAACTCCAGAATGAAAAATGATATGAGAGTTATCTCACTGATATGCACAACTACACATCAGTATCTATCATTCCTGAAAGTTTGAAGAAATTATGTTGAAAAATAAAGGAGGAGTTAGTTGCACAAGAAATTGCTACCCGAAACTATCAAAGGGCAATAACTCCAGAATGAAAAATGATATGAGAGTTATCTCACTGATATGCACAACTACACATCAATATCTAATTTTTATCTATCATTCCTGAAAGTTTGAAGAAATTATGTTGAAAAATAAAGGAGGAGTTAGTTGCACAAGAAATTGCTACCCGAAACTATCAAAGGGCAATAACTCCAGAATGAAAAATGATATGAGAGTTATCTCACTGATGTGCACAACTACACATCAGTATCTATCATTCCTGAAAGTTTGAAGAAATTATGTTGAAAAATAAAGGAGGAGTTAGTTGCACAAGAAATTGCTACCCGAAACTATCAAAGGGCAATAACTCCAGAATGAAAAATGATATGAGAGTTATCTCACTGATATGCACAACTACACATCAATATCTATCATTCCTGAAAGTTTGAAGAAATTATGTTGAAAAATAAAGGAGGAGTTAGTTGCACAAGAAATTGCTACCCGAAACTATCAAAGGGCAATAACTCCAGAATGAAAAATGATATGAGAGTTATCTCACTGATATGCACAACTACACATCAGTATCTATCATTCCTGAAAGTTTGAAGAAATTATGTTGAAAAATAAAGGAGGAGTTAGTTGCACAAGAAATTGCTAACGGACGGACGGACAGACGGACAGACGGACGGACGGACGACATGCGCCATACCATAATACGTCCCTTCGGGCGTATAAAAAGGGGTTTAAAAGTCCACAGTCATAAGGAAGTGGCAGGATCAACACTCTGTGGCCAATGCAGCAATTATGATAACCGACGATTAGCAGGTACGTTTTCTAAACTGCCCTAATAATATATGTTGAAGAAATGCGTTTTCAGAGATTTTTTGAAACATGCCAGTGAGCTTGCATCTCTAATGCCTGATGGAAGAGCATTCCAGAGTTTGGGAGCTGCATGCATGAAACTTCTCTCACCGTACTTTACCTTACGACTTTTTGGTACAACCAACGACAAAGAACTACTTGCTGATCTTAATTCTCTGCGGGGCCTGTACACGTCAAGCATGTCGACAATGAATAGACAGACATACTGACAGACAGACGAAAGTAGGGATGGACGAACAAAACATTTCAGCTTTTTAATGGGATTCAAACCTGTTGATGTGAATAAAACTATTACTATAATTTACGGGACAAAAGAGATTATATTTTACGGGACACTTTGGTGACTGTATGTGTGGCTTTGTAAATGCCTATTTGAAAGGAGACATACTTGACTATATTTGTATGTAGATTGGGAAATAGGTATAAATGCAATGAAGTGAATGTTTGCTCTTTTTGTAGAAGAAATACCAAGTAAACATGTTCGTGACTTAACAAAAATAAAAGTAAATATAGTAGTGAAAAAAAAATCTGAAAAATTCTACAAATAATTGCCATTAATATATTGCCAATCTTGTTTTTATTGAACCATTTATTATTTCTGAATAGATTTGTATTATACTGGCATAATTTAAACTTACTTTACGTTTGAAAAATTGTGTAGAAATACTTTGATATTGGCATCCTCATCTACGGGACAATTTAATCTAAGCTACGAGTCCGAACTTTCATGTGGAATACATGTATTTAAATAATGCGAAAAGTTATGTTGTTCATACGTCGATAATTCGGTATTCAAATCATAATTATGAAATAATATGTATACAAATTCAAGAAGGCAATCCTGTAAGCTATTTCTGCAAAATGTCAAATAACTCACCGCTTTCTTAGGGAATTGTGTAGACGAATTATGTAGCAGACTGACATCTTCCATGAATTATTTACATGTGACTGTGTTTTAAGTATTGAATAAGATGTAATTGAGTGTCATGACACTCGGGAATGATGGAAGGGGCAACTCAAGAAAGATTTGTCTCGTAAATTAGGCCTCGTAGATTAGGATTTTTTTCTTTTCCGCTGTATTTGATTGGTCAGCAAAATTTTATATGCTTTCTCAAAGTACTTTTCATTAAATTTTGATAAACAATAGGTTATTTAGTACACAAAATTGGCAAAACAAACATAAACACCCTTTTACAGTCGGTAGCTACGCTTCCCTCTTTGCTTGCGCGATGACAGGCCGAGGGTAGTACTCTATGATGGTATACTCTTAAACTTGGATACAGGAGGAGCTTACCAGACTCATGTATTATTTTTTCCCTGTCGTGCCCTTAACGGCTTACCTGCAGGTGCTCTGACTTCAGCAAAGTCATTGAGTACATATTTGACGGATTGTCACAGTTATTATGCTATGTTTTACATGTTGTCCTGTGTTCACCGTCGTCTATGTTGTGGGTAAGTCCAGCGGGGATACCTTTATTTACAATATTTGTAAAGCTAGGGTGACTTTGAGAGAAGTGTGAGGTTAGGACGTCCGTAAACCGGTTTAAACCCCCAGTGGTGTTTTTGCTGCTGACCGTGCCAAGGCGGTACTCTCTTTGTCACCCTTCCTTTTGTTTGCATTGCGTCTTTGTGCTTGTGGTTTGTTCATGTTGTGGAACGTTTGTCCCTGGTTCTTGTGTGTCTTTTGGTGTTTTCTGTGTTCATTTCGTGTGTGTGCGTGTGCGTTTGGGTGTGTGGTTGTGTGTGTGTGTGTGTCATGCTGTCTATCGGTGTTTTGGTGGTGGTTGCGTCTTGCATGTGGCTTTGCCTGCTTGACTTTACTACTTTTCCATAAAAAAAAATTTCATGAGGAAACGAATATGCTTATTTGTGATGACTCGTAGATTAGAAAGCTAAATTCCCGTAGTGTAATTTAGAAACTTGGCCTCTGATTTTTTTTTTCCACAGATGAATTTGGTAAAAATCTTTTTTCATACACATGATATACATTATTAAAGGGTGAATGAATAAGGCATTGCATAATTATCGTGCAGTATGTGATATTCTATTTACCGTTATAGTTTAGCCTCATAGATTAGGTCAGGTTTGGCGACATTGCTTTAGCATGTCAGTGTATTTTAATGTTTGGTTGCTTTAGGGCCGTTTTGTCTTCGTGAAAAACATCCATTAATAATAAATAAATGCAGGGGCTTAAATCGGGAATGATGACATTCTACACTATATTATGGGTACAATGAAAACTAAAAATGTCCATGGCGACATACAAATTCCGCCACCCCATGCAGATTCAAAGGCATGGAAAGCCATTCAGAACAACATTTTATACCATAAAAATGTTTATGAAATAATCTTAATATAATGAAAAATGGAGAAAAACAATGACACGGCGAAATATCAGTTGACTTATAACGGCGACATTGATTGTCCATTTTTTAGAATGGGTCCCCACCAAATAGGCTGCCCTATATCATTGAATGATTCATATAAACTGCATCAACTACAGTACAAGGTAAAGAAATGTCAACTTTTATACCCAACACAGGAACCCGTCTGTATTGTCCTCAAAGATAAGTTCATGCATAGCTGAAAAATGCAAACACTGGGGTGTCATGTGTTATGTAAGAAAAATATCTTGCACTCCAGTTTCTTGACACTTCTGACAGAGGCACTGACTAAACAGGGCCATGTTACTTAGGTTCACACAAGTTCTTCACAAACCCTTTCTAGAATAACAGACAAGCATTGTATCTATTCTCTGACAACCATGTATATCAACATGATAAACATAAAATGATGAAAATCCCATGAAAACAGTGCTACTTTATTTTGAGGCAAAATATTTGACACTAATTCTCAGTGGACTTGTAACTTTTGACTACACAATGGGGCATTTGCGGCTAATTCGTGTTCTGATACCAGTTACTTCTACCCAGTTACTGATTTGTATCTGAAAAGGTGTATAAAGGGTATCTGGTGTCTCCCTCCACCAGTAATTAGCTGGACGTCGCAATATGACTGAAAAACTGTTAAAGAGACGTAATATCTGAAACAAATAAACAAACAATTTTTAATGCATTTTTTTCATATGAAATAGTTTGAAAATCATTTTCTGTCTCAATATGACACTGTACATAAAGAATATGTATTGCTAGAATATTACAACTAACGTTTTAAGGCTATCCGATCCCTGCTGAATTACATCGATGGATAGGGCATATTTTAACAACGCTTAAATACCTATTATAGGGGTTCATAACTACCCCTTTACCGCAAGCCAGTTAGCACAGTAGGGTTCTAATTGATAGATGCTAAACCCATATCATGCAGCAATATATGTGCATATTTTAATTCAAAAGGTCTCAGAGACAAATGCATTTTAAGTCTAACAGCCTGGATCTAGATCAGACGCGGCATTATGCAGCATCTGATTTGGATCCAAAACTGTTTGCAAATAACAGTCAAGACACGACCAGCAGGATAAGGGTTAGTTGCAATTTATCCTTATCCTGCTGGTGGCCACTTGTCCGTTATTTGCAAACAGTTTGGATCCAGATCAGAGGTAACATAGCATAGAGCATCTGATGTATGTACAAATCGTATTTAGATCTAAATATTGTTTTGCAGACGGCAATTTCAAAGCAGACGAAAGTACTGGAGGATATGGGTTAATATGATGCAATAACTATCAAGCATGGTGGGATCCAACCACAATAAACAATCCAATTAACACCCCATCAAGTCAAAACTAGACCTTTAAACACTAAGTACTTTATGATGAAAAAAGAAGAATATTGCCTGAATAAACTTTTCAGAGGTCTTTTCAAATTAATATGCTGGTAAATAAGCAAAAAAACAACTAAAGTGTAATGTGCAATCCCCAGTACACCAAATTTTGACAATATGCAATACCCAGTACACCGTTTATCAATCCCCAGTACACTAATAGTGACTAACCGTCTTTTCGTTTGTGGCCATATTTTGGTCAAACTTGAACCAATATGACTGAAATTTTCAGTATACCTAGTTGAATGATATTCAAAGCGATCGCTCAATTCAGAATGTTATATTTTGATTCCATCTTTCAGTAAAATAAAAAAATCTGGGAGAGGGTTATGCATTCTTTCGCGAGCACGGCGTTCATTTTGTGATTTTCCCCAACGTTTGCATTGTGTGATTCCAAATCATGTATATAGCATGTATAATATGAGTATGGTGAATCTAAAGCACCACCTGTCAATTGCCGAAAAAGAACTAATTAAGAGAAAATACACGTTTACTTACCCTTGTTGCACTCCTGTCCTCTCCGTCGCGTCAAAATACAGCTCATTTATTAGCAATATCCGGGATACGTTTCCCCCCAGTGAGTGTGTCTGAATTTTGTATCATTTCTGTACTTAGTACTTTGAATGCATAACATCAGAAGTAAAATCCCAAAGTATCTATTGCCCTTTATGTTGATAACAGAAGTCGGAATTGGCTGCGACAGACGGGGCTCAAACACAGGTCTACGCACAAACACAGACACGTAAGTGAAAAGGGACAATATTGTCGAGCTTTGTAAAACCAACTTTAACAAGTTAGAACTCTGAAACTGACTGAAAATGTAAGAACTATCCTTACCCACAGAATGAGACTCTCGCATAAAGCCTCCCTGTCCATAATTGAATTAAAGTCGCATGTTATTTATTACTAAATGTTCTAGCTTCTAAAATATATTTTTCCAAGGGAGACAATCGTACTATTTCCGTTTGGCCTCGATCTGAGAACACACAGATTTCCGGTTGTCTTAAAGAATCGTAACCAGTGGGCGATAATCCGGTGAACTGAGGGGCGTACTATTAGTTTGCTCCGCCTTCTTTTGTTGGTTCCATCTGAATCAAATGAACGAAAAGGAGTTTTCGTATGTAAAGAAGTCAGTATGTAAAGTAATCCAGGTTTGATAGCAATCCTGCACTTTTGACAGCGCTTCATCTGCCAGAGACGTATATGTCTCTGCCTCTACCAAGATTTATAAGATTATGATACCCCCCCCCCCCCCCCGGGCCAAAAATGGCCCCGCCCGGGGCTTATCATTTTTTCATTGGAAAGTCTTTAAAAATCTTAAAAATCTCTGAGACGGTACGTAAGGCCTAGATCTACACCTTTGATATTTGGTATGTACAGTAGCATGATCTAGACTAATAGTCCTCTACCAAGGTTATTAAATTATTGGCCCGGATCAAAATTGGCCCGCCCTGGGGCTTGTCAGTTTTTCATAGGGAAATCTTCTTCTCCGAAAATGTAAGCTAGGCCTAGATCTTTGATATTTGGTATGTAGCATCATCTAATGGTTTTCTATCAAGATTATTCAAATTATGACCCCCTGACCAAAAGTGGCCTCGCCCTGGTGCTTATCAGTTTCTCATATTAAAATCTTTAAAAAATCTTCTTCTCTGAATCTATAAGGCCTAGACCTTTGATTTTTGGTATGTAGCATTATCTAATGGTTCTCTACAGAGATTGATCAAAGTATGACCCCTGGGTCGAAAATGGCCCCGCTCCAGAACCAATCAGTTTTTCATAGGAAAATCTTTAAAATCTTCTTCTCCGAAACTGCAAGGCCTATAGACCTTTACTATTTGGTATGTAGCATCCTTTAATGGTTCTTTTCCTAGATTGTTCAAATTATGACACCTTGGCAAAAAATGGCCCGACGGCCGTCCCAGGTTACATGAATTCATTGTATATGTCACAGTAGAAATTGCGATTCAGGACAATCATTGATTTTCCTAGGACAGATTGCGATCGCAATCTCTCCTAGGACAAACTCTGATCCTAATACATTGTAAGGACAATCGATGATAATTCTATCATGAAAGTTCACAATTTTGCTATAAGAAGTTAAATTATTAGTTTTAGATATGACACTTTTAGAAAAGTTTAATTAATTCTTCTAGGAAAATGTACAATTCTACTAGCAGAATTTATTATTAGTGTTATATATGACACTTTAATTCTACAAAGAAAATCTACAATTCTACTGGAAGAATATATCTGCTTTCAAATTTAACGTAATAAATAAATCTGTGACGACAGCTTTAATTTTCAATAGAATTACATATATAATTTAACATTTATAAGCGTGAAAATTTGACGGACATTTCGCTTCCCTGGTCATTTCGCTACCCTATCGCTAGCTCCTGGAGGCGGGACTTAGACAGGCCCGCCCCTCACCTCACTGGTCATGTGCACGGTATAAACCAACGCAGCGCTTGAATGAGGATACAAATTGAAAGTAGAATTAGAATACACGTAAGTAAGATACTGGTGAAATCTCACTTGTCCTGAATTACACAAGTGCATTTTTTTTACAGTTGTTTCTGTTTTAATCACATTTGTTCTCGTTGTTGTTTTTCTTTACACTGTAAGCTTTGGCAGATTGTAGATTGTACTGTCATAATTGGCGTCCCCAGAAAGTTGTCGTGGTCTAAAATTATCTATGACATATCGATATTTTATTGGATGAATGTCCCAGATAACCAAACAGGAATCGCTCAATTACATTACTGTTAGAAAAAATAATGTTCAGCACAGAGTTTGTCAAATTACAAGAATCATTATTTTGAGTTGGTAGTACAACCTTTAGCTACAATAAGCTCCAGTATTGGTTTATGGTGTATTCGCCTAATGACCAACTCGCCTACAATTAGATGTATAGTAACTCAAATGGTGAATTCGTCTAGAAAGCAATTATATAGTGATTGTATTTCGCACCTATTGTTAGGTATCGATAATATAGCAAAACATGTCTTCAGGTAGTCTCATTAATGACCCGTAAGACAGCATGCTAATTTTGTGACAGGTGCCGTCTTACAGTCTCATGGCAATACGTCAAATACGGGGTGGAAATCGTTAATTTTCTAATTTACAATTGGGTCATATTGAACTTAATTTTCAATGTAAATCTGCATATTTGTTGTAATTACATCATTCAAGCAACAACTGACCTCAGATACGCTCATAAATCGCCGTTCCACTAAAGATAGTCATGCAGCTGACTACCAGTGATGTTGACATGTTTACTTCAGTTTGAATTTCTGCGCATGCGCTGTAAACCACCGTAGATATCCACTGTATTGAATGTGTACTTCGATGATTTCGCTGCGTGGATTTTAATAGTTCAGCAATAAATATGTTGAAAAGCACGACGATGATAGTTTCATCATGAAATATGAGTGACAGTATGTGTAGATCCATGAAAGAAAAATGTGTACATACTTTGAAAGCAGTATAGACCCAAGTCAGCTGAATCATCGACGTAGCGTCTGATCTTTATTTTGAAGCTCTTTACAGTAGCAATATTTTGTTTCATTCCTAAAAAACCTGGGATTATTCCTTTGCATCTTTAGTACGAACTGACTGGCATTTGCTAATAGATGACAGCTAGATGAGACGCAGCATAATTCGTCATCTCAATATTAGCCCAGCTGTTTGAAATGGGTCAATAGTTTTTAAAACGAACCAGAAGTAAGTAAACTTGTAGGTCAGAATTTGAGCAGACACCGATTTTCAGCAGTTAAAGTGATTAAAATATGTCATGTGAAGCATTTTGCGACTGGTCTAGTTCTATAAAAATTTGGCGGTTACTTGTTTTAACTAATTTAGCCATTCCTCGAGAAGAACTTGTTAACTGATGATTGTGTATTTAACGTCATATTCTGCCGGGATATCGTTAAAACCGAAAGTAGCTCGATATCACCATTTAGAGTACACTGATGTGAACTAGTCTTCAGGAAGTGTTGACCCTGATCATGATATAATTATGCATTTGAAAGCACATAATGGAAGAGTTTGTGAGGGGAGGGGGCGTTAATAATTATTTACTTCTGTGCAAATGTTTAAATGATTTGGAATGAAATGATGAACAATTTGATAGATTTTGTCAGATGATCTGTGTACTATCTATACAGTGTTTGATCTTAGTCACAGGGGGCCAGTCTAGATGGTCTAAACCCACGAAATGGCCCCCCTGTGATATTAGTTCTGCTTGTAGCAATAAATAAAAGTTAGGAAAGCCCATTGATGTTGCTGCAAACTGGCATCATATGGTGAACACTGGTCAGTGCAATCAGTATAAATTGGTTGTCATGATGCATTAAATTTAAGTGCATTAATTAGCTTTAAAGAGAACCGTGCTTACATCAAACACGACCCTATTTAAAGGTAGACGCGGCACTTAATCAATAGTAATTAACACATTCACGGCACATGACGTAATGTGAAACATATACATTGAAGTAAAAGAGTCCCTTCATCACCAAATTCCGGCTCATTTTTGTCATTCTGTACACAACTTTGTATTTGTTTTTCTAATTGATCACTTTCAATGTATTTCACCGTACTAATAATTAAAATATCAACAATCAGTTTAAATATAATAGACCTCAGTGTATCCTTTAATAACACTGCTATTTTTCTGCATGTATCTAGTTACAATCAGTGATCTGAAGTAATTTATATACTCACTCCATTGATAACCATTTATATTTCGATTTTATATTAAAATAATTAATATATACTTGTGCGTATGGAAAGTAAATAAATTCTGGCATGGAATTAGTCTCTCCCTACAAAGTCACTGATGGGACTCACTCAGGGATCGGTTATTTACTTAAATATGGGTTTACAGACTGTTTTATTTTTAAAATAACCCAATTTTTACCCTGGTCAAAGATCTATATGAATAATACTCATATTTTTCATGTTGGTGCAAGCGGTATTTTTACTTTCAGCATAATAATGGTGTATTCTATGTTTGCACCCCACCCCTTTCAATTTGCGTGTAGTGATTAGGGGCTACACTGATATTTAGTTAATTGGCATGTTGCTGGAAGATCTACCTGTAATATAAGGTGCGAAATACAATCGCTATATAATTGCTTTCTAGGCGAATTCACCATTTGGGTTACTATAGTATATATCTAATTGCACTGTAGGCGAGTTGGTCATTAGGCGAATTCACCAGCACCCTAGCTATTTACTGACTATATAACAAAGATAATAACAGTTTAACTTAACAACTAGTAGAGTTAAAAAGATATGTTTTCAAAGCATGAGTAGTACACATTATAAAATTAGAATTAAAGAAATAGTAAGATTAGTTTTTTCATACAATTTTAAGATTTGTGTTCACCGCGATCAGTTTGATTGCTAAGTGCACCGAAACTGGTCCATACACGATATTGGCAAAATACACAAGTATTTGTTAAAATGTCATATCTAGAGTGTGTAATACTAAATAAGAGTTACAAAAGCACAAGTATTTCTAACTAGAACTATCACTAAAGGTGATTAATGTAACCCACTAGCACATTTGACACAGAGATTGGGTTATAGAAATAAAGCTCCCGACCGCTAAATTTTCCTTTGTTAAATTACGAAAAGGGAGATCATTCATTCAAAACCTTTATCACAGGTGCAGAACTTCAGATGGTTTCAAAAATACTGCAAAAAGCATTTACTAAAACAAGCCAGATTTTGACAAAAATGACAAAGGGCAATAACTCCAAAAATACTAAAGACAGAGTTATGGACCTTGTGCACTGCACTTTTGGTCAATGTGGTATATGTGTATATGAAGTTTAAAGTCAATAGCTTTTATACTTTGAAAGTTATGATTCCGACAAGCCAGATTTTGAGAAAAATAACAAAGCGCAATAACTCCAAAAATACTGAAGACAGGCCGGTCGGGTTACGAACCTTGTGCATTGCCCTTGTGGTCAATGTGATCTATCCTTTATATGAAGTTTGAAGTCAATAGCTTTTATACTTTGAAAGTTATGATCTGGAGAAGCCAGATTGAGAAAAATAACAAAGGGCAGTAACTCCAAAAATACTAAAGACAGAGTTATGGACTTTGTGCACTGCACTTGTGGTCAATGTGTTCTATCTGTATATGAAGTTTGAAGTCAATAGGTTTTATACTTTGAAAGTTATGATCCGGACAAGCCAGATTTTGAGAAAAATAACAAAGAGCAATAACTCCAAAAATACTGAAGACAGAGTTACGAACCTTGTGCACTGCTCTTGCAGTCAATGTGATCTATTGGTTTATGAAGTTTATAGTCAATAGCTTTTAAACTTTGGAAGTTTTGATCCGGACAAGCCGGCTGGCCGGACAAACAGACATGATGTCTCCAGTATACCCCCCCCCCCCCAAAAAAAAAAAACACCAACCAACAACCCCAAACAAACAACAACTCCGTTTGTGGGGGGGAATAAAAATGTATCACATATTTGCTATTACAGGATGCTGTTCTGCTAATCATGATAAAGAGGTTATTTGTTTCAAATAAAAGTCATAAGTGTAAGTCCTAGAGAATTTGATGATATTCAAGCCTCCTGCACCAGAAATATTCATACATAAAATCATGATGGGTTTGAAAGGACATACATTGTGTATATTTGCATTTGCGAGATGCATATCAACCATTGCATGCCTTGATCATAGAGTTGTCAGTTCCCTATGATCTCTTTTTACAATGTTTGTAAAAGCTAAGGGGCTCTCTACCCGTAATGTACACATTTAAGTGTAGTTATTCTAATTAGGGCCCTGCATTGAAAATGCATCAGCCCTATAGGAATAACATTTTCTGTCTGTCCGTCTGTCTGTCCGTCGGTCAACAATTTTGATGTGACGCGATAACTCAAACAGTACTTCACATATTGGTTTCATATTAAGGGCATATGCTAAGTATCATCAGAGGAAGATGCCTATAGTTTTTGGGTTAAATCAGATAACCATGTTTAGAGTTACCTGCCCTTGATTCATAAAAAAATGCCATCAACTTTTGTCAACACTTTTGATGTGACGAGATAACTCAAACAGTACTTCATATATTGGTTTCATATTAAGGGTATATGCTTAGTATCATCAGAGGAAGATGCCTATAGGTTTTGGGTTGAATCGGATCACTATGTCTAGAGTTATCTGCCCTTGATTCATCCAAAATGCCATAAACTTTTGTCAACACTTTTGATGTGACGTGATAACTCAAATAGTACTTCACATATTTGGTTCATATTAACGGCATATGCTTCAGTATAATGAGAGGAAGACACCTTTAGTTTTTGAGTTGAATAATTAGAGATCACCATGTCTTGAATTATCTGCCCTTGATTTATCAAAAATGCCATATTCAACAAAAGATCATCTGCAGGGCCCTCTCTGACTGAGTCAGTTTTATAGTTACAGTGGGTTAGCTGTTTGAAGGGCACTGTAGTATGTCTCTCTTTCTGAATACTAAATCCCATCAACAATGTATCTACAAGCTTAGTTCTACAATATAAAACTTCTGTACTTCGAAATACAAAATGTATAAAGTATTAATTTATAGTTCTTCATCACGTTTTTATACTTTTATAACTGATTTTTCTATTTTTAGCTCACCAGAGCACAAAGTGTTCAAGGTGAGCTTTTTTGATCGCCTGATGTCCGTCGTCCGTCGGCGTGCTTCGTCCCGCGTCAACAATTTGAACCTTTAAAAATCTTCTCCTCTGAATCTACAGGGTTCTCAGCTTTCATCTTTGGCACATAGCATCACCTATAGGACCTCTACAAAAGTTATATAAATTATGCCTCTGGAGTCCAAATTGGCCTCGCCCTTGGGGAGGGGGGGGGGGGGGGGGGGGGGGCCGAAGTTTTCAATAGAAACATATAGTAAAACTTTGAAAATCTTCTCGTCTGAAACCAGAAAGTTCTCAACCTTCATATTTGGCACATAGCATCATGTTCAGGTCCTCTACAAAAGTTATATAAATTATGGCCCTGGGGTCAAAATTGGCCCCGCCCTAGGGGTGGGCAGTTTTCAATAGAAACATCTCTGAAACTGGAAGGTTCTCAGCTTTCATATTTGGCACATAGCATCATGTTCAGGTCCTCTACAAAAGTTATATGAATTATGCCTCTGGGGTCAAAATTAGCCCCGCCCCAGGGTCAGCTAGTTTTCTATAGAAACATATAGTGAAAACTTCGAAAATCTTCTCCTCTGATTGTCTGGTGAGCGCTTCAGGGCCATTCTGGCCCTCCTGTTTGATTTTTTTCTTCTCTTTTATCATTCCTGCGAAACCAAAACTAAATATGACCATGAATGATGAAAAATGCAATGAAGAATGATAAGAAGGTTATTTGAATGAAAAATTAGCTTGCGTGACTGTCAAATGATTTGGACTACTACAAGCTATGTGAACATGTACAATTAGTCCTGATTATCACCAATCATTAACCCTTTATTCCATGAATATTCATGTCAGAAATAATTAATTTATTATGGCACATGATCACACAGATTTGGCCATGACTATGTGTCATTATAACAATTAATCTACATGTAATTAATATTCATGATGCCATCTTTTTTTTCATTAAATTTCATGGAGTTGAGGGTTAAAGATCATGGTTTCTAATCAGGATCCAAATTATTTGACTTACAACAGATGAAATCATATAACTGGAAAACATGGAAGAAAAAAAAAGAGTTTTTGTTAATTGAATACACAGCCGTTTTGGAATTGCTTATTAATCTTTTGTAATCTAGGCTCAAATTCATAATAACCTAAGCCAAGATAGTGGATCCACATTAGATGCAGAGTAACTTGGTATATCATTAAGAACCAAACTGTTTGACACTTACCATAGATTATACAGTAGAACCTGTCTTAAGCAGCTATCAAAAGGAGGCCTTGTCATGGTTCTGTAAGACAGGTGGTAGCTTAATGCTGGGTAACAGTAATATAATATAGTAATATAGGAGCTTTCTGCATTACTTTTGCCCTGCATTAACCAACCACCTGCTTTTTAAGATAGCTATGTTCAATAAATGAATGGTCGCTTAAGACGCTTTAATGTATTTCTGAAAAAAAAAATACCAAAAAGAAAACTGAGCATTGCAGTACAATGTATCTGCCAACAATTACTAGTATACAAAGTGTCATTTTTATACGCCCACCTAATAAAGGTGGTCGTATATTGTCGTGGCCCTGTCCGTCCGTCCGTTCGTTCGTTTGTTTGTTCGTTCGTTCGTCCGTCAACATTTTGTTTGTCCGCTGTTTCCTGGGAAAGAGTTATGGCCCTTGTCCTTAAAAATATGCAAATAGTTTGTCCGCTGTTTTCTGGGAAAACTATTTGAGAGATATTAATGAAACTTCACACAAATGTTAAATGCATCAAGATCTGAAGCTGAGTCGATTCTGAGGTTCATTTGATTTGTCGTTTCGGAGTTATGGCCCTTTTACTTAAAAAACAATGCAAATACATGCAAATAGTTTGTCCGCTGTTTTCTGGGAAAACTATTCAACAGATATTAATGAAACTTCACACAAATGTTTAATGCATCAAGATCTGAAGCTGAGTTGATTCTGAGGTTCATTTGATTTTTCATTTCAGAGTTATGGCCCTTGTTCTTAAAAAAATATGCAAATATATGCATATGGTTTGTCCGCTGTTTTCTGGCAAAACTGTTTGACAGATATTAATGAAACTTCATACACATGTTTAATGCATCAAGACCTGAAGCTAAGTTGATTCTGAGGATCATTTGATTTGTTGTTTCGGAGTTATGGCCCTTGCACTTAAAAAATAATGCAAATCTATATGCAAATATGAGGATGGCCATAACATTTTCATTTGAAATGATATTTACTTCAATTTTTTTTATATGGTTAAACCTTAATGTGAATTTTCACATATATTGTTTTTTTTTTGATATGTCATTTTATTCTAAAGTTATGGTCCTTGAACTTTGTGTGTTCGTTGCTTTGTTTGTCGGTCAACTTTTAGTTTGTCTGTTGTTTTCTGGGAAAACTATTAAAATGATATAAATGAAACTTAACACAAATGTTTTAAGCAACAAAATTTGAAGCTGAGATTATTTTGAGGTTCATTCAGTTTGTCTTTACAGAGTTATGGCCGTTGCACTTTACAAAAATCTGCAAAAATGAGGATTAGCTGTAACTTTTTTATTTAATAAGATATTCACTTCATTTTTTAAAAAAAATAGTATCACCTTAATATGGAAATCAAGATCTGAAGCACAGATTAGAAAATGTCAACACTTATAAGGCATGTTGAATCAGAGAAAGTTAGCAAGTGGGCGTATTATGTACCGTATGCGGTACTCTTGTTAACAAATGCTTGTGCATGAAGCCTATCACTTTTATTTAATATTCTCATTCAGTTATATTTGTTTTCCTTTCCTTTAGACGACATGTCGAAAAGAAATTTCTGGATTGAAGGAATAGGAGACGATGCCTTGTTTGCCTTTGCAGCTTTCTTTGGAGCATTTGTGCCAATACTGATCATGATATTCAGAAGGTATATTTTAACCCTTTCCTCCATAAATACGCCTTTCTACGCCTCTGTAAAAAATAACCTATTGAAACCATTGTGATAAATAGAACATTTGCTCCTATAGGAGCAAATGCTCTATTTATCACAATGGTTTCAAATTACAAAATTCTAAAAAAATTCCCTTTCTCTAGTTAATGCTTCTTTAAGGTAGATTTATTCAAAGTGGTTGGATCTAAAAATAGCCTATGGAGGAAAGGGTTAAGAGTGTCCAAAGCCATGCCATTATATAACAGTTTAACCCATTTCCTCATCTAGGCTGCTTTTAGACCCAACCTCTTTGAATGAATCTACCGAAAAGGAGCATTTACTATAGAAAAGGAAAAGTTTAGAATTGTGTAGTTTTGAAACCATTGTTGTAACTAGAGCATTTCCTGTCTGACTTCTTTTTTTCTAGTTTTAGATGGTGGTCTTGCTGTAAAATTTTGTGGAATGAATGATGGCCACATTTTAAACCACTCCTGCCATTTTTGTGTGCGTGCATCTGTAGCCAGGTAGAGATTGTGTTGAAACAGCTTTAGACTGTGTGACTTGATAGCTCAGTCATTAAAGATTTAGCATGGTAATTTAAGCCAAAGGTCCCGGGTTCAGGTCCCAGTTGAGTCACAACTTTTTCACCATGTTACACATATATATAAGCAGATCCAACTCAGATGGCTCTTGTAAGAGTCGTCTGATCAGGGTCTGCTCTGTTTGATTATGAAATTATAATAGATGTGACTATACAGTTTCTACCAATACTGAAAGACCCTGTGAACATTTGCCATTATAAAAAATTAGGTAGTGAATATTGACATTGTCATTAGTTCTTACATGAATATTCAACAAGAAAAGAGTTAAATAGATCTAGATAAAATATTGTAATTCAGATTAACCCATTCCTCCATACTCCATAGGCTATTTTTAGATACAACCGCTTTCAATGAATCTACCAAAAAGAAGCATTAACTAGAGAAAAGGAAAATTTGAGAATTTTGTAGTTTTAAACCATTGTGATAAATAGAGCATTTGCTCCTATAGGAGCAAAATTATTAATGCTCTATTTATCACAATGGTTTCAAGAAGTGACTATTACAGAGGCGTAGAAAGGCGTATTTATGGAGGAAAGGGTTAAGTAAATACCTTTCTAGCAGTGAGTCATCTCTTAATGATGAAGGCGAATACCACAACCAAACATTTCTATGGACGCTAAAAACAACCAATTGCGCATTTCACATCACTTTTTCTTAACACAGTGAATTAATTATATTTTATATTTACAAAATGTATACATCCATAAACGTATTTTCTCAAGTCTGATAATAAAAATATTGAGGAAGAGTTCCAATGTTAAGGATACGAGTCCATAGTGAAAGCAAATCTCCGGGAGCAGGATAAAAGCAAATCTCCGGGAGCAGTATTTTTCCAGGTTCATTTAAATTTTCATATGGACCCCAAGCGTCTCCAACCAAGATATTTTCACAATTGATTGCTTGTTTACTTAAGTTTACTTACTGAAAATTTTGTTTCAGGCGGGGCGTGGGGCCCATATTTGATCATAAACAGGTAAAACTACTGGAAAAACTCAAAATTGCAGGGATAAGGGTACATTTGGACCTTCAAAAATCAGGATAAAATACAATGATATCATTTTATTCTTATACAATGAAAATAAGATATTACACTTCCAAAATAACAGCAAACTCTTTCCCTTAAAAACGGTTTATTTTTTATTAATATCTTGGACCATATACAGTCTTTGTGAACCTTGTCCTTTTGTCAGTTATTTCCAAAGCTTCATATGAGTTACAGTAAAACCTCTCTATAACGGCCACTAAATTGTGTTAATTAGTTGGTATTTAGGGCAGGTAGTTGCAGTAAGGTGAAAGTAAAACAGAACGCTCCTATAGGAGCAAATGCTCTATTTTCACCTTGCTTTAAGCAACCACCTGCCTTTGACACAAAATACTTATGTCATTTAGTGGCCATTATAGAGAGGTTTTACTGTACTAAGTATCACATGGTGGCTCATCTTGATCAAACTGTTTCAAAAGTTTATCACAGATCAGAACTTAATTAAGCATGCACAGAATTAATTATGGTGTTTGATAAATTAATCCATACCTCAGATATGCCTTTGAAATGTCTTTTGCAAAATTAGCAGACCCAAATCAAACAGCTCCTGTAGGAGCCGTCTGTTCATGGGCAGCTGTGTTTGCTTATGGAACAAAACAGATTATTCTACAGTTTCTGCCATAGCCAAATATTTCCTTTTCCATACTGCCATTATATCCATTATATAAATTCAGCTGATTTATATTCATACACTAATTATTTCTTACACGAAGATCAGCAAAACGTTAACCCTTTACTTCATGAATATTCATGTAAGAAATAATTACATCATGAATATTAATTAGATTAATTTTTATAAATGCATATACATGTACATACATGAAGTTTAGGTGAAAATAGAAACTGTAGAATCATATCTATATTATTTCATAAGCAAACAGAGCAGACCCTGATCAGACAGCTCCTACAGGAGCCGTCTAATCTGGGTCTACCCTGTTTGCAAAGGCGTAGAAAGGCGTGTTTAACTATTTATGGAGTAAAGGGTTAAGCTGCAAATTTTCTGATTTATTGATTGATTACTGGTACATATGCACTTGAACTTCAATATCTCAACCTTCAAGGGAACATACAAATTACTTTGAGATAGCAGAAGTTTTGAGGCATCCTGGAGGAGCTTTAAGCATTACTTTAGACCTGCATTAAGCTGTCATATGTGTTTCTACAT
This sequence comes from Azorinus chamasolen, assembly GCA_963576725.1. Classification (NCBI taxonomy): domain Eukaryota; kingdom Metazoa; phylum Mollusca; class Bivalvia; order Cardiida; family Solecurtidae; genus Azorinus; species Azorinus chamasolen. The sequence goes on along the minus strand of OY755243.1, from coordinate 4,626,168 downwards.
ATGCGATAAACGAGTTTGAGATATTGAAGTTCAGCTGTATACAATAAAACCACTCCAAATCGGAATTGTAGTAGAGAAGAATTTAGATACTTTATTTAGATGCAAGATGAAAGTCATGCAGAAAGCTCCTAGAGGAGCTTTCTGCATGACTTTCATCCTGCATTAAGCTGTCAACTGTCTCCAAGACCGATATTGATACTAAATTGAATGTCCGGTTTAGAGAGGTTTTGCTGTATATTTAACCTATGTAGATGACAAGGTTTTAGTATCCTTTCAGAACAAACTTGATACAACACATTCATCCAGAGAATGCCGCCAATGTTGAGGTTACTAGACAAGAAGTAAATCAACAACGGGCCCAGCATCATGACCAGGCTCAGAATGGAGCAGGGCAACAGGAAGGCAGACAAACTCAGCAGCCAATGAGAGAAAACCACGGGCAGCATGATTGTCCCATTTGTTTAGCAACTGCCGAATATGCCGTCCAAACCAACTGTGGCCATATATTTTGTGGTAATTTGATACAATAAGTCTGGTTTAACCCATTCCCTCATATTGACGACTTTTGACGACTCTGTAAAAGTCACTTTATGAAACCATTGTGATAAATAGAGCATTTGCTCCTATAGGAGCAAATACTCTATTTATCACAATGGTTTCAGACTACAAAATTCTAAAAATTTCCTTTTCTCTAGTTAATGCTCCTTTTCGGTAGATTTATTCAAAGAGGTTGTATCTAAAAAAATCCTATGAGGTAATGGGTTAAGGGACTGCTTTTAATAAACATTTTTGAGTCTTCTCACTGGCAGCAAATGAAGTCTTCGTCGATTCTGAAATTAGTTATTCTTTTCATGATATCTTTATACCAAATATTGATCATTGTCAAACAGTTTCAATCCTGATAATTGTCAAGATGGCCATATAGTAGTAAATTAGCCCTTCATCAGGATCCAAACTGTTTTCAAAGGTTATCATTAATTGACTCACAGCATGCTTGATTTCCACACATGCAATTGGTGTAAAAACTGATTGGCCTATAACTGTAAATCTCAAATGCTCCTTTTCTCATGACAACACTCATGGTCAGAAACAATGTTTTAAGTTTACAGTAAAACCTGTCTTAACCCTTTCCTCCATAAATACGCCTTTCTACGCCTTTGTAAAAGTCACTGTATGAAACCATTGTGATGAATAGAGCATTTCGAGGGCTTGGTGCAAAACTATTCTAACTCCTTCACTTTGTGAAGGAGTTAGAATAGTTTTGCACCAAGCCCTCGATTTGCTCCATAGGAGCAAATGCTCTATTTATCAAAACAGTTTAAAAACTATACAATTCTAACAATTTTCTTTTCTCTAGTAAATGCTCCTTTTCGGTAGATTTATTCAAAGAGGTTAGGTCTAAAAATAGCCTATGAGGTAATGGGTTAAGCAACCATAAGAAGTCTTAATTTGGGGTTTTAAGGCAGGTGGTACCTTAATGCAGAGCAAAAGTAATGCAGTAAATCTACCGAAAAGGAGCATTAACTAGAGAAAAGGAGAATTTTAGAATTTGAAACCATTGTGCTTAATAGAGCATTTGCTCCTATAGGAGCAAATGTCTGTTTATCCTAATGGTTTCGACAGGCGACTTTTACAGAGGTGTAGAAAGGCGTATTTATGGAGGAAAAGGTTAATTAAGCAACCACTGCTTGTTATATGCCCATCTTCAGATAGGATATATTGTATTTTCACTCATGGTTGTGTGAGTGAGGCATTTTGTCAAGTTGTCTGCTCTTTAACTTGAGAAGCTTTTGCCCAATCTTCACCAAACCTTGAAGTAATGTCTGTATATCTTGGTCAAGTTTGATAAGCAGTTATATCGCTAGTTACTTTAGTTATTGCCCTTTGTTTGTTGAAAGATATATTGTGGAGTTGTGCCCAAGATCAGAATATTTTGTTTCAGTCTACTCTGTTAGCACTCTTGTTAAGATTTCTTGGTTGAACCATAATAGAAGAGGATGTTTAAAACATGTTTTAGTGTATTCATCACCATTAGCTATTGATGGAGCGATTTAATGACACACTGTGAAATGTAACAATTATAACAGTATTAAAAATGTTTTATTAACCCTTTACTCTGTCACATATATATACTATCTGATGCCTTTGCAATATGAGCACACCCGGATTAGATGGCTGCTGTAGGAGTCTGCTGATAAGGGTCTGCTCCTTTTACTTATGAAATTATATATATCTGGTTCGATAGTTTCTGTCTTTTTAAAAGAATTCCCATGTTCGTAGTGCCATTAAAAATTTCTTTTTATCAATATTCATGATGTCATTATTTCTGACAGGAAATCATGGAGTAATGGGTTAACCGTTCATTCCATGAATATTCAAGTAAGAATATTGACATCATGAATATTAATTAGTTGTTAATTAATTGTTACAACACATGGACAGAGGTTTTTTGGTTTTTTTTAAATCGCAGAAACTGTAGTCATTATCTACATGTATATCAGAGGTCCAGATAAGATGCGTAAATTAAAACATCTTTAAGAATAACTTCTTTTTTACTTGACGAAAACCTATGTTGTGACCACTCTTTAGAATCGTCTCTTCGAGACGATTCTAAAGTGTGGTCACAACATAGGGTTTTGTGAAGAAATGACGATTTTTGTGGTCGAGTACGCACGTTTATCTGTTGCCCTGTATATTATATCATAAGCAAACAGAGGATATCCTGATTTAAGACAGTTTCTACAGGGGCTGTCTGAGCTGGGTCTACTCTGTTTGCCAAGGCCTAAAAAGCCATATTTGTTTAGTAAAGGGTTAAGATATCTAGAGGTATGGATCTTTGTCTCTTCAGGTTTGTGCATCACCACCTATTGGCACCATGGAAGGTGGCTAGGAGCTGTGAACTGTCCAGTCTGTAGACAAACGGTCAGTACTTAGTGACTCAATCATTGTATCAAGGGTTGCATGGGGTTTTGAGTTCTCTGAGATTCTTTCTGTGGGTTAATCTTGTCCCTCATAGTAACATCTTTTCAGGCATTTGCAAAAGAGTAGACCCACATAGGTAGGAACTGTCCAATTAGGATCTGCTCCATTTGCTAATGGATTTATAAAGAATCTGGTCCTGCAGTTTTTGTCTGAGCCAACGATTCCCATGAAATGTTTACACCATAAAAGTTAATGAATATTCAAGAAATGATAAATTTATACAAATTTGTTCATTAGGGAAAAGGTTAACTCTTTACTCCATTTAAACACCTTTGAAAACCGAGCAGACCCAGATCCTGTAGGAGTGATTATACCCTACCTATATGTGAATTACATGTATTATCAAATATTTGCTTAGCTGGACAGTCTCAAAATGTCATTAATAGGGTACAAATTTAAGTCTTTGCATGCTAGTAGTGAGTTGGTAATATTTTTTGTAAACTGCAACTCGTTGCCTCAGTAGGCCACTCTGACAGAATTTTTGAAGAGAAATTGGAGAAAATGTGTTGTCAAATTGCTGCAGATGACAATATAGGCAAACTAATCAATCCCATATATCAGGTGAATAATTAATAAGCATGAATAAATTCAACTCTTTGATTGTTGAATTTTCAAAGTGGAATGGTCCATCATTGTTGAATGATAACAAGCCCATTCAGTAGGAACGATAATACTTTGTGAGTGGATTTTTAATGACAAACAATGCAGACCAGGATCAGGTATTTCTAGGTGACCTCTGTTTTTGGTCTACACTGTTTGCAAATGCCAATACACTGTCTTGTTCCTTCATGTAAGGGATTAAATATTTTGGAAATTTTACAGTAAGTACTTATAACAGAAGTGTTGGTTGTTACTGGAACAAAATTGCTTTCCAAACAACCAAAGGTTGCAGTAGAGGAAAGGAAAATGTTCACTTACCATAACAAAGATCCTGTAAAAGAGACCTTTAACCCTTTACTCCATAAATACGTCTTTGCAAAGAGTAGACCCAGATCAGATGGTTCCTTTAGGAGGTGTCTGATCAGGGTCTGCTCTGTTTCCATATGAAATGATATGATTCTGCAGTTTCTGCCATGGCCAAAATTTCTGTGTTCATGTACTACATGTATTATCACAAATAATATAATCAATATTCATTACATCATTATTTCTAACATGATTATTCATGGCGTAAAGGGTTAATAGATTCATTTTTCATCACCAGGTGAACATATTGCTGATTAACTTCACACATGAAGAACATAACAGTAATGCAGAGGAGAGACGGACTGTCGTAGATGCAGTGTATGACTACAACAGACGTTTTTCTGGAGAGCCAAGAGCGGTAAGCATAAATGTTCCACAATATTGTATTTATTCCAGTAACTGAGGCCTATTGAAATCTCTTATTTCTCTGCCAAACCCTATTTTGTTAATACTTGTTCTATTGTGAAGCAATAAGATTGGGCTTATAAAAAATAAGAAATATTTCACACAGATTTCATAAATACTTCTCTGCTACCGAGCTCTGCTGAGAAATATTGAAGTACACTTTAGTACAGTATCAATATTAGAGTGATTAAGCCTTTATTTGATGAATATTCATGTAATGGCACTATGATCAAAATAATATTTGACCAGGACAGAAACTGTAGAATCAAATCTATCATTTCATATCCAAACAGTAGACCCTAATGTGACATCTACACATGCTGTCTGATATGAGGAATCTATTTGCAAAGGTGTCACAATGCTTATCTATTATAAACCCTTTCCCTCATATAAATGTGTTTTCACGCATTTGCAAACAGAGTAGACCCAGATCAGACAGCTCCTATTGGAGCTGTCTGATGAGGGTCTGCTCTGTTTGCTAATGGAATTTGACAAATCGGTTTCATTACTTTCTTAAATGGCTACAATGTTCCACATTCCATATTTCATTGTAACTATTTTGTCCATGAATATTCAGTAGGTATTGAAATTTTGAAGAAACGCAGAAGAGGGAAAGGGTTAAGAAAAGGGTTAAGAAAATTGTGATTGAATGGATTTACTGAAGTATATAACATTTTAATTGGTTTCTGCACGGCCTACTTGATGTTACATTCCTGGATGAGTAGTATCATAATAGCTTGGGGAACATCATTTTACCAATAAGCATTGAATAATCACCAAGTACCAGGGGAAGAAATTGTTTAATATTTAATTTATTATTCTGCAAGTTTTTGTGGTAAACAAATAATTTAGGAGTGACAGATATTCCCAAGTGGCAGCTGGCTACTTGATTCATTCAGTACGGATTTTCATGTGCACAGCCTTCTGACAGTGTTTACAGCTAATTTACCAATCAGGGTCCATGCTTATAAAGCCAAAGGCTCAAATCTGACCAATCAAAAACTTGAGAAAGAACTCACTCAACTAAATAGTTTTATAAGCATGGATACGGATCTCATATTATTTCCAATTCATTTTCCTTCCTTTGTTTTTCTTCAAATATATAGTTTCACACAGTTTGGAACCTGATGAGATACTGATTTACTCATCTGGATCCACACTACTAATATGTAGCTAGCAGAGAGAATTAACACTTTTCCTGAATATTCATGCAAGAAATAATGACATCATAAATATTTATTAGCTGAATATTTATAATGGCATAAATGACAGGATGTTTTGGTATTGGTAGAAATTGTAGTCATAATAATTTCATAAGCAAACAGAGCAGACCCTGATACTTTCAGGCAGGTGGTTTCTTAATGCAGCGTGAATGACATATGAAGTTATATAGATGTCTAAAAGTTCATTAGGGAAAGTGTTAACCCATTCCCTCATATTGACACCTCTGCAAAAGTCACCTGTTGAAACCATTGTGATAAATAGAGCATTTGCTCCAATAAGAGCAAATGCTCAATTTATCACAATGGTTTCAAAGTACAAAATTCTAAAATTTCCCTTTTCTCTAGCTAATGCTCCTTTTCGGTAGATTTATTCAAAGTGCATGGATCTAAAAATAGCCTATGAGGTAATGGGTTAAATTGTTTTAATTTACACATCTTAACTATTCCTCTGGAGTCCTGTTTTACCATTTCAGTGGCAGGATTACATCAGGGACTTACCGACACTACTACGGCATGCTGTGACAGAGTTTTTCAGTGTTGGAGGCCTTATTTGGATGTTCCGGGTTCGAGTTCTTGTCTGTTTTATCGCTGCCTTGCTTTACTTTGTATCACCGTTTGACATTATTCCAGAGGCAGTGTTTGGAGTGCTTGGGTTTTTAGATGATCTGTTCATTTTATTGTTGTTAGCTATTTATGTAAGTCTGATCTATCGAAATGTGATACAGCAGAGAGCCAACAATGCAAATCAAGTGCAATAATTGTTGGTGAACACCAAAGGACTTTGAAAGTTTTTACATGGAAAATATTGTCCGCACAGTTTCCCTAAAACCTTTGGACGGATTTTCCAGAAACTTCATAGGATTGATCAGTACCATGCCTAGTTGTGCATAATATTATCTTATTCCTGCTCCTGTTCGATGATTTTCTGCAGTTATAGGACTTGAAATGTTTGCATGGAAAATTATGTCTGCTTGGTGGGGGTGGGGGAGACATCAGTTTTTGTATCAAAAACTATTCTATTTTTTCTTCTGTTTTTGTTAAAAGATACAACCAGTGTGTGTAAAACTGGGGATTTTGGTGAGACAATGAGTTACTCTGAATTAAATCTGAGTTCCAACTGTTTGCATGTATTGTCATGAATTAGCTGCTACCATGCAAAGTGAATCCTTTTAATAAGAGAAGGAATTTACTGGTACAGTAAAACCCCTCTAAACGGAAAGTTAGATTTAGTATAAATATCGATCCTGGAGACAGGTGGCAGATTAATTCAGGATGTAAGTCCTGCAGAAAGCTCCTCTAGGACTTTCACCCTGCATTAAGCAGCCATGTGCCTAAAAGTAATGAAATTCTTCTCTACAATAATTCCAGTTTAGATGGAATTTACTGTATTTGCACTGTAAGTCCTGATCAGATGACTCCTGAAGGAGCCCATTAATCAATGTATGCATCGTTTTCTATTTCCATTTCTACACAGCAGTTTATTTATTCTGAGTACCGGTATCTTCAGACATTATTATTCTGTTATTACTATTTATTAAACACACTACCAGCCCATAGTCATTATCCATTTCAGGGGTAAATTTTCAAAGTAAATTAAGAAATCAGTTCAGCTCAATTTCTTTTTCTGAAAAGCTAAAAACTATGCTGAAATTGATTCTAAAGTGCAAAACATGATCAGATGGAACCCTTTCATTTGTGTTTGTCATTTAGGCCGTTCTCCACATTTTATGACTTGACATATATGGTACTTCACTGATCTTTACTCTTCATTTTTAGCTCACCAGAGCACAAAGTGCTCAGGGTGAGCTTTTGTGATTGCCTGATGTCCGTCGTCCGTCGGCGTGCGTCGTCAGTCGTCAACAATTTGAACCTTTAAAAGTCTTCTCCTCTGAATCTACAGGGTTCTCAGCTTTCATCTTTGGCACATAGCATCACCTATAGGTCCTCTACAAAAGTTATATAAATTATGTCCCTGGAGTCAAAATTGGCCCCGCTACGGTCCCAGGGGTGGCCAGTTTTCTCTAGCTGACTCTTTTCTGTACAAGTAGCAGAATGCTGGGCTCACTTAGGTTATGCATGGGGAAAACTTCAAAAAAAATTCTTGTCAAAAACTACATGTCACAGAGCTTAGATATTTGGTGTATAGATTAAATTAGTAGACCTTATTGACAGTGGTTAATATCATAGTTCTGAGGTTAAAATTGGCCCTGCCCTGTTTGTTATACTTTAAAATTGACTTACACTATAAAGGTTCCTCTGAGCTAGCACTCCATCTGTTATGCAATCACTTGAGAGGGCAAGTTCCTGGTCAAAACTCTATGAAGTTGTCTGCTTCAGAATTAATGTCTGTTTGTTCACACTGTTTTTAACCCATTCCCACATAGGCTATTTTTAGATCCTGTTTCTTTGAAAATTTCAGAATTGTGTAGATTTGAAGCCATTGTGATAAATAGAGCTGCAAAAGTTGTTTCCTTCCATATCTTTTAAAAAACAAATGTCATAGTGAAAGACAGTTTGGACCCTGATGAGATGCCAAGTTACTTTGTATCTCATCTTGATCCAGACTGTTTGCAAAGGTTATTATAAATGCAAAAAAAACCCAAAGCAAGTAGCTTGTGTAATATTAGCAGGCTTAAGGTATAGGGCCTTTGAAGAGTTAGTGACCAGCCATGAGCATATTGACTAGGGATAATTGCAGATCACTTATGCATATGGATGGGTTTTCTTGGTTCACTAAACTTGTATATAACCAGGGCTAAATGCTAGCTAATCCAAACCTAAATCGCAAGCTCATTAAAATTTTTTTGGCTAGGATTAAGTTTGCAACAAGCTTGCAGTTGCAAGCCAATTAAGGGAGACAGGCATATCTCTAGTTAAACATTTACTGGTGTCTATTTTTAGCATACATTTAAAGGTAGGTTATCTCCCTTTTTGATAACAACTGGATTGCCTCCTTTGTTGTTAGATCTGCAGTAATATTGCAGACCCAAACAAAGAAAATTGTTATAGTTAGATGTCGCCTGTTGCACATTAATTAGGACAATTAACCATTTACTCCATTAATAGGCCTTTCTACACCTTTGCAAACAGAGTAGACCCTGATTAGATGGCTTATGTAGTAGCCATCTGTTCAATCTGCTGTTTGCTTATGATATGATATAGTGCAAATTGCATTACATTATTTTCATTTTGTGTACAATATACTTATAATATGTTTACTAACCCTTTCCCTCATGTTAACACCTTTTCACACATTTGCAAACAGAGCAGACCCAGATCAGATGGCTCCTATAGCAGCTGTCTGATCAGGGTCCGCTCTGTTTGTTAATGAAATATTAAAGATGTTTCTTTACTTTCTAAAATGGCTACACCGTCCCACCTTCCATATTTCATTATAACTATTTTGTCCATGAATATTCAGTAGATATTTAAATTTTGAATAAACATAGAACAGGGGAAGGGTTGAAAATAAATTAAGATATGAATAATAATAACTCATGAAGGTGTAATGAAAATATCTGAAATTTTGAATATCATAAGTACATGTATAGATTAATTTATTCTTTCTGAAATTCAACCAATTTGCCCAGGGAGAGGGTTTACATACTTTTGTACATGCCCTTCTTTAGATTGACATTGTAATATGTTTTCATTTTCTTAAAAAAATTTCATGTGAGGTCCTCTACAAAAGTTACATAAATTATGCCCCTTGGGTCAAAATTTGCCCGCCCCAGGGCCGGGTAGTTTTATATAGAAACACATAGTGAAAACTTTGAAAATCTTCTCCTCTGATTGTCTGGTGAGCGATGTCAGGGCCTTTCAGGCCCTCTTGTTTCATGATGTCATCATGTTCAAAATCGTATATAGATGATAAATTGTTTCTCATGCTACAAGCGATATTGTGATAACCTTTGTAAACAATTTAGATCATGATGATAATAACTCCGTAAATCTCGATGAGACCTTTAATAACTCCGTAAATCTCGATGAGACCTTTAATAACTCCGTAAATCTGGATGAGACATTTATAAACTCTGTACCTCTTGATAAGACCTTTAATAACTTTGTACATCTAGATGAGACCTTTAAAAGCTCAGTAGATGTAGATGAGACCTTGTGTATTCTCTCATTTTGACGCCTCTGTGAAATCATTGAAGTTTGAAACACTAACTATTCATGTAACATGCCCAAATGACAAAAGATACTCAAAGCTCAAAGGGAGATAGTTCTGCAATGCCTTGGCGTCTTGCACATCTGCTCTGTCCACATAATGCTATTTTTATTCATATTATTTTTGCTCTGTTTGTACCCAACTTTAACATAGGTGGTAATTTTGTCGCCATTGCACATACCATACTTTGGGAATAATTGGCCGTGGTTAATAATTAACCTAATACGCCACCACGTACGAAAGGGCGAAAATTTAACTTACCAAAGTATATCCGTGACAAAAGTATATCCGTGACAAACAAATAACACTTTCTCGCCGATATGTAACTGATCTATTGTACACACACAGATTAACACCTACGCGAGACACTACCATAATTAATTTCGTGGCAGATACACAAACGGTGATTACAGCGGTATTGCTTGAGAGTTTAATCACTGCTTTCTTGTATAGTTAGTTTGCAATTCAATCATTTACACACGTCGGAAACAAATTATTTACGCTTAGCTGATATACTTTATACTCACTGTTTTTATCCCTGGAATTAGACATGACCGGAAATAGCATTTCCTACTTCTAGTATTTCCGTTTTAACAAAAACAACTTGAATACTTGAAATTAATAAAAGGTAGAATAATCTTTTCTACTTTCTATTTATGTATTGTTTATTTTTTGCCCATTTAATCCCGGAATGGCGAAAATCAAACTGACCAAAATAAAACACAGGCATTTTGAAGCAAAGTGGTGAAAATATCACTGCCAATCATTCCCAAAGTATGGTACATACTTCAAACTTTGCTTGCTTGTGCAACTTATGGACGCAAACATTTTTAGGGGCGACTTATTAAGATCAAGGTCATACATCAAGGTCAAAAGTCATATCAGGGGCATAGTGTTTCACAAACACATCTTGTTTCTTTTGATTTTATGTTCATAGTAAACTGTTGTCTAAAAGAAAGAAAAAAAAAAGATTTGTAATAAATTTTAATCATTTTCATTTTGTGATTGTGCAGTATGTTTTTGCTATGCTGGAGGAAGAAATGTACATTTACATTGGGTAGAGAGAGGAAGAGTGATTCAAACTTTGTCAAATATTCCAATGTGTCTTGAAACTTTTAACATTTATATGAATTGAAAATGTAAACAGTACATACAGGGTGATAATATTATTCTAAATCAGGAAAATGGCCAAAGGAGGAATTCTCTTGAACAAGGTTATGGTATATATGCAAGAAAATTGCTTGTAGCATGAGAATCATATATCATACCTTACAAGTACATGGGTAATCCTTGCTCACTTTCTCTCAGATAAAGATGCAGAGCAAGGGACATACTGGTACAACTTGTAGCTTACATTTACTTTGTAATACTATTCGTTTTAACCCTTTCCTCCATAGGCTATTTTTAGACCCAACCTCTTTGAATTAATCTACGCAAAAGGAGCATATACAAGAGAAAAGTAAAATTTTAAGATTTTGTAGTTTGAAACCACTGTGATAAACAGAGCCTTTATTTATCACAATGGTTTCAAGAAGTGGTTATTACAGAGGCGTATTTACGGAGGAAAGGGTTAACAGACATTTTTTAGTTTTATTATTTTTAAAGAAAACATGTTCCTTGCATTGGTAATTGGTTGTTTGATCAGGTTGTACACTGTCATACAAAATAGCAAAATGGATTAGGCATTGGTGTGGATTGCAAATGTTCTTGAACTTGATCAGAATGCTACATTTTAAATGCAGCACCTGATCTGGTATACGGTTTGCAAAGCGTAAAGGTTTTCGTAATATAAATGGGGTTCATATGTATTCATGTTCTACTACTTACCAGTGTGTATACAAAATGTTACTTTATGGAACTGTGATAGAAACCAGCCAGAGTATAATTTAAAAGTTAAACAAGTTCTTACCTGGAAGACAATGTTTGATTGTAATTCTATGAGACAATGTGTGGGACGAGATAAAATGATATGTAGCCCCATGCATGCGCAGACAGTTTTTGGAGAAACATCTTGGTATGAACAAGAAAAATGACAAAAAAAATATATATATTCCAAAAACCCCAATGTTGGGTGGGAGGGAGGCATTTTATCTCATCCCATACATTGTCTCATAGAATTACAATCAAACATCGTCTTCCAGGTAAGAACTCGACAATGTGATTGGTTCGTCGATATAAATGAGATTTTAAAGCAAGGTCATGCCAAGATGTAACCTTGATATTCAAGAAAAAATGTAAATTCCTACCATCTAATCTTGAGTTTTGCCTCTGGCAAAGAACTCTCTTGCACAATGTTCTTGTCATAGTATTTTGCAAAGGTGCTTTTGTTTGTCCAGCCAGCTTTCTGCATTATCTCTTCTATAGGTACAATCAATTTTGCTTTAGATGTAACAGCAGCTCTGACACCATGTGCTGTAAACTGTGTAATGTCAATGCCAGCTATCGCCACGACAACTTAATCCATCTCGCAATCGTATCACGAGAAACTGAGTCATAGGTGTTGGGAGGGAGCATATAGTCGCCGCTTTGTCCGTCCGAACCATACCACAAAAACTAATAGATATCAACATGAAACTTAAAAGGTAGATTGATCTCGATGAGGAGAAGTGCAGTGCACAAGAATCATCTCTCTTTTGCATAATTTAGGAGTTATTTCCCTTTGTTATTTTTATGCCCCCAAAGCTAGGCTTTGGCGGCATATAGTGATCGCACCGTGCGTGTGTGGGTGGGTGTGTGTGTGTGTGGGTGGGTGGGTGTGTGTACCTTTTGTCCGGAGTATATTTCCTTTGTCACATCAGCTACGGATACCAAATTTGGTGTGTGAGTTCATATTGGGATGGGGGAGTGTCGCGTATCATTTCCAGGTCACCTTGACCTTGACCTTTGACCTTGATTTTACAAAAAGCTTGTCCGGAGCATATCTCCTTTACCTTACCAGCTACAGATTCCAAATTTGGTGTGTGAGTTCATCTTAGGATGGCGGAGTGTCGCATACCATTTCCAGGTCACTGTGACCTTGACCTTTGACCTCGATTTTAAAAAAAGCTTATGCCTTACCAGCTACAAAAAGCTTGTCCGGAGTATATCTCCTTTACCTTACCAGCTAAGGATTCCAAATTTGGTGTGTTAGTTCATCTTGGGATGGAGGAGTGTCGCGTACCATTTTCAGATCACTGTAACCTTGACCATGACCTTTGACCGATTTTACAAAAAGCTTGTCCGGAGCATATCTCCTTTACCTTACCAGCTACAGATTCCAAATTTGGTGTGTGAGTTCATCTTGGGATGGCGGAGTGTCGCGTACCATTTCCAGGTCACTGTGACCTTGACCTTGACCTTTGACCTCGATTTTAAAAACCGCTTATACCTTACCAGCTACAAAAAGCTTGTCCGGAGTATATCTCCTATTCCTTACCAGCTGAGGATTCCAAATTTGGTGTGTGAGTTCATCTTTGGATAGAGGAGTGTCGCATACCATTTTCAGATCACTGTGACCTTGACCATGACCTTTGACCGATTTTACAAAAAGCTTGTCCGGAGCATATCTCCTTTACCTTACCAGCTACAGATTCCAAATTTGGTGTTTGAGTTCATCTTGGGATGGCGGAATGTCATGTACCATTTCCAGGTCACTATGACCTTAACCGATTTTACAAAAAGTTTGTCCAGAGCATATCTCCTATACCTTACCAGATACGGATTCCAAATTTGGTTTGTGAGATCACCTTCAGATGGCGGAGTGTCGCGTACCATTTTCAGGTCACTGTGACCTTGACCTTGACCTTCGACCTCGATTTTACAAAAAAGGTTGTCCAGAGAATATCTCTTATACCTTACCAGCTATGGATTCCAAATTTAATGTGTGAGTTTATCTTGGGATGGCGGAGTGTCGCGTACCATTTTCAGGTCACTGTGACCTTGACCTTTGACCTACATTTTACACGAAGCTTGTCTGGAGCATTTCTCCTATACCTTACCAGCTACGGAATCCAAATTTGGTTTGTGAGTTCATCTTGGGATGGGGGAGAGTCATGTACCATTTTCAGATCACTGACCTTGACCTTGACCTTTGACCTCAATTTTACAGTCCGGAGCATATCTCCTATATCTTACCAGATACAAAAAGCTTGTCCAGAGCATATCTCCTATACCTTAAACGTTGACAATCAACCCAGGGTCCTTTTTAACGTTGAGAATGACTTAGGGTCCTTTTTAACTAAGTTTTGACGCTTGGCTCTTTTCTTAGCTATCATAATCGTCAAAGGTTCTGTTTCTAATGTTAAGAACTGACTCCTGTGTCATTTTTAACAGCATCAAAATTTCATGTTACACCTGCATTACATTGTATTGTTTTTCCACCAAAATGCATTTCGGTGTCAAACACTTTGGGGGCATTTGTCACCCGTGACGACCCTCTTGTTCATACTTAAAATTTGTCTGCAGGTGGGGAGCATCCATCAGTTCTACCGATTCTCTTGTCTATAACTAATAAACAGCTTGTCTGCAATCCTTCTCTTTCAAACCATTAATGAACACATCATTAATGTTCAACTCTAGAGTCTCAGACTCTTGCAAAGAAGGGTCCAAATTCACCTGCCCTTTCAAACGTTTGGTCATTTGACTGAAACGGGAACTCTCTTCATGATCTCTTTTTTGAGGGCGAGACACATTAGACATCTCCCCTTCTTCCACATACTCCTCGCAACCATAATCCAATGGTTTCTCCTCTAACCAATACACGAGTAACAAGTTAGTTCTATGAACTTCAACAGTGGATGCCCGAGTCTGATGTTGTTTTATGTCTGACAACGCTGCCAAGATTCTCGACTGTAAGTCAGAATCGGACACAGTTTTGTCTTTTACGGTCTTTTTAGAAGCCGATGATGTCGCAGTCTGCTTCTTCCGAGTTGTTTTACCCAAAGTACTACCACTCACTGACGACAAAGTCTTTTTAGATGGCGAAGCGTCCGCCATTATGTACTGAACTGAAAACACTGTACCACGTGCTGTACAGAAAAACAAGAAATCTTGCCGTAAAAACTAATGTCAACATAAACCCCAGGGCTAAAAATGACACTGAATGAGTTTCAGCGCTGATGGCCACAACAGGACACCTCGAACATGCAATATTTTGTTATAAATTTAAGCAAAAAGCAGCCACGAAATCTTCGCTAGTCAAAACGCTTAGGCTACTGTCTGTGCATGCGCGGGGCTACATCTCATTTTTATCGACGAACCAATCACATTGTCGAAATAGAATTAACCATTGGCCTAATGAATGTTTATACAATTGATGACTGAATATTCAATGACTGATTTTATATAATAGCCACTGAAAAAATATTTTTTTGTCATGGCAGACACTGTAGAATCATATCTATACTATTTCATAAGAAAACAGAGCAGGCCCAAATCAGATGGCTCTCACAGGAGACATCTGATCTTGATCTACTCTGTTTGCAAAGCAGGATACCCAGTCTAACCACTCCACCAGTATTTTTATTTGGTAGAATTAGTCAATTGGCATTATTTTCACATGTATCTATTTCATAGAGTAGCATTTTAATGTGGATTAAGACTATTGGCCTTAGTTTGTCAGGCCAGATATTTAGAGTAATTAGTGTACTTGACATTTATTATAGAAGAATCTGGCAACAAAAACTGGATTATGTATTTTTTTTATAAGCTTTCAGACATAAGGAGGAGATATTTGTTTATATGTAGCTTCATAAACCTGTTACTCCATAAATATGCCTTTGCAAACAGAGTAGACCCTGATCAGATGGGTCCTGTAGGAGCCATCTGATCAGGATCTGCTGTTTGCTTATTAAAGCAGTCTGATCTGGGTCAACTCTGTTTTTAGTGGTGTATTTATGGATTAAATGTTAAAAATATAAAAGCAGAGTTACTGCCATGGCAAAAAGTAGAGAATTAGATTTGTAACATATCAGCAAAGAGCAGACCTAGATCAGATAGCTGCTACAGGAGGTAGCTAATCTGTGTCTGCTCTATGTGCAATGGCATAAAAAGGCAGTTAATATGGGTTCAGTGTTTTTATAAGTGATATAGATGGGAAGAGAAACTGTAAAGTCATATAATGTTTTGTTAATTGTAAAACTCTTTATAAAGTCTCTAACTAAGATTATTTTGTTAACTATATTTGTGAAAAAAATTAAATCCATGTGATGTAATTGAAGTTTTAGTTTAATATTTCATTCCCAGTTGTATATCCCCTTTCCTTAATCCATTCCCTCGTAGGCTTTTTAAGACTCAACCTGTTTGGTTAAATTTACTGAAAAAGAGCATTTACTAGAAAAACAGATTTTTTAGAATATTGTAGTTTTGAAGCCATTGTGATAAATAAAGAATTTGCTCCTATGGTGCAAATGCTCTATCACAGTGATTTCAAAAAGTGACATTGTCAAAAGGTGTTCAATGAGGGAATGGGTTAATTCTTTCCTCATGTCTGTTATTTTCTGGAGATACAGTATGTGCAGTTGTCAAAACAAGTTATATATACATAAAACGGAATATAATATTTGATCACACACAGATATAAATATGCTATATGTGTGTGTTACGGCCTGCTTTTACATATACATATTTCATCATATCATACATTTTATGATTCATTAAATCTTATCCAAAAAACTCTTGTCAAAGCAAGAGTGTTTGAAGAAACATATATATATCGCCTGATGAAATCTGAGTTACAGAAAAAAGACGCAACAGATAAATGGGTGGATAATGGAGAATTAATCCACAAGTAATCCACTATATTGCGTTGATTAGTTGGTATTTAGGGCAGGTGGCTGCTTAAGGCAAGGTGAAAGTAAAACAGAATGCTCCTATAGGAGCGTTCTGTTACTTTCACCTTTCTTTAAGCAGCCATGTGCCTTTAACACAAAATACTTGGATGTAATTTAGTGGCCATTAAAGAGAGGTTTTTACTGTACGTATGTTTGGAATCTTTTTAACACTTCCTCGGAGAAAGATGTCTCTTGACATCTTTGCAAATAGAGTAGACCCAGATTAGACTGTTCCAGTAGCAGCTATCCGATCATGGTCAGCTCTATTTGGTGATGGAAATATATAGATCTGATTCTTCAGCTTCTGCCATAAAATCATGTGTTTAGCCCTTTCCATGTTTTATATTTATTCCAATTTTCAATACCTACTGAATATTCATGGACAAAAAGTTATAGTTATAATGAAACATATGAATCATCTGATCTGGGTTTACTCAGTTTTCAAATGCGTGAAAAGGTGTTTATATGAAGGAAAGGGTTACATGCACTTTAATATAAAATTCAGTACAATGTATAAAAAAATTAAAATTATTATAGTATTCATGTCATCCTTTTTTACACGATTATTTAACAGGGAAAGGGCTATTAATTATTACCCAATTTCATCATAACTCTTTACCTAATTAATATTCATGTAAGAAATGACCATGAAAACTAAATGGCTGAGTTTTTATAATGGCATTGTGAGCAATTGAGATTGTGACCATGGCAGAAAACATTTTAGTCTGATTGGTATAATTTCACAAACCGAGCTGACACTGATAAGTTGCTCCTGTAAGAGCTTTCTGATCTGGATCTACTCTCTTTGCAAAGGCGTCGAAATGCATCTCTATCAGCTAACTGGTTAACCCATTCCATCATTGGCTATTTTTAGAGCCAACCACTTTGAATAAATCTACCGAAAAGGAGCATTAATTAGAAAAAAAGGAATTTTTTTTTAGAATTTTGTAGTTTGAAACCATTGTGATAAATAGAGCATTTGCTCCAAATGCTCTATTTATCACAATGGTTTCAATAGGTGATTTTTACAGAGGCGTAGAAATTTAGGCGTATTTATGGAGGAAAGGATTAAAGTATTGAGAAACATGTACACAACAGTAATATATAGGGGTTGTCTGCATTTATTATTTTAAACTAATCTAACAAATAAAATTAATTTTATCTTTGTACATAAAACATGATAAACATCAGTAAATAAATAAACATTAGTAAACTTCTTCTTTCTCCAAGTAAAGAGGAGGAATAGAATTTCATTAGGATGCCCAAACAGTAGAGAACCTTCCAACATTTTTCATGATTTCATCACTATCACCTAGTTCAAGCCCCTTAACCATTGTCCTACTGAAATGATCCGTCAATCTCTGTCTGATCTGCTCAAATTTTTACTTCCAATTTGTTAAAGCTTTTCCCGCAGAGACTATTTTTAGTGATTAAATCTACCAAAAAGGAGTATTTACTAGAGAAAAGGAAAGTTTCAGAATTCTGTAGTTTTAAAACCATTGTGATAAATAGAGCATTTGCTCCGGAGGAGCAAATGCTCTATTTATCACAATGGTTTCAAAAAGTAACTTCAAAAGGCGTCAATATGAGGGAATGGGTTAAGAAAGTTTTGACTGAGTGTCAAATAGTTTTGATTCTGATTGTATGTCATGTTATTTGGCATCTCATTTGGATCCAAATCTGTATGCAAATGTGAGTCGGGTTGCACTGAGCATAAGGGTTAACCATTTCCCTGTTCTATATTTAATCCACTTTTCAATACCGGCTGAATATTCATGGGCAAAATAGTTACATGTATAATGAAATATGGAAGATCTAACACTGTAGCCGTTTTAGAAACTGAAATTCCATTAGCAAACAGAATAGACCCTGATCAGACGGCTCCTATTGGAGCTGTCTAATCTGGGTCTACTCTGTTTGTAAATGCGTGAAAAGGTGTTTTTGATATGAAGGCAAGGGTTAATATTCAACCTTGAAGTTGATTTGTCTACTTAATATTAGGGATGATCTCAAGTCTGGCGCTAGTTTTCCTACTGTGTGATTTAAACTTGCTATATCGTGAGATAAGTTCTCTATTAGAGAATGCAAAGACTAAAATTTAACCCTTTGAATGGGGAACACACATTCACTGTCATTAGCAAACAGTGTATAACCAGACCAGAGGGCTCCTAGAGGAGCCCCCTAATCATGATCTGCATTGTTTGTCATTCGAAATCCTCTAGCTAGTTTAAGCCTTTCACATTGAGTGGACCTTGTAGTTAAACACTAATGGGGTATTACACTCTAAAACTTCTGTGTTGAAAGTGTTAAATCCATTCAAATGATAAAAGAAACAACAAGAGTACCGCATACGGTACATAATACGCCCACTTGCAAACTTTCTCTGATTCAACATGCCTTATAAGTGTTGACATTTTCTAATCTGTGCTTCAGATCTTGATTTCCATATTAAGGTGATACTATTCTTTAAAAAAATGAAGTGATCAATATCTTATTAAATAAAAAAGTTACAGCTAATCCTCATTTTTTGCAGATTTTTGTAAAGTGCAACGGCCATAACTCTGTAAAGACAAACTGAATGAACCTCAAAATAAACTCAGCTTCAAATTTTGTTGCTTAAAACATTTGTATTAAGTTTCATTTATATCATTTTAATAGTTTTCCCAGAAAACAACAGACAAACTAAAAGTTGACCGACTAACAAAGCAACGAACACACGAAGTTCAAGGACCATAACTTTAGAATAAAATGACATATCGAAACCCCCGCAATATATGTGAAAATTCACATTAAGGTTTAACCATATAAAAAAATTGAAGTAAATATAATTTCAAATGAAAAGGTTATGGCCATCCTCATATTTGCATAGATTTGCATTATTTTTTTAAGTGCAAGGGCCATAACTCCGAAACAACAAATCAAATGATCCTCAGAATCAACTTAGCTTCAGGTCTTGATGCATTAAACATGTGTATGAAGTTTCATTAATATCTGTCTAACAGTTTTGCCAGAAAACAGCGGACAAACTATTTGCATATATTTGCATTTTTTTTAAGTAAAAGGGCAATAACTCCAAAACGACAAATCAAATAAACCTCAAAATCGACTCATCATCAGATCTTGATGCATTAAACATTTTTGTGAAGTTTCATTAATATCTCTCAAACAGTTTTCCCAGACAACAGCGGAAATCTATTTGCATATTTTTTAAGGACAAGGGCCATAACTCTGAAATGAAAAATCAAATTAACCTCAGAATCAACTCAGCTTCAGATCTTGATGCATTAAAGATTTGTGTGAAGTTTCATTAATACCTGTCAAATACTTTTCCCAGAAAACAGCGGACAAACTATTTGCATGTATTTGCATTATTTTTTAAGTAAAATGGCCATAACTCTGAAACGACAAATCAAATGAACCTCAGAATCGACTCAGCTTCAGATCTTGATGCATTAAACATTTGTGTGAAGTTTCATTAATATTTCTCAAATAGTTTTCCCAGAAAACAGCGGACAAACTATTTGCATATTTTTTAAGGACAAGGGCCATAACTCTGAAATGAAAAATCAAATGAACCTCAGAATCAACTCAGCTTCAGATCTTGATGCATAAAACATTTGTGTGAATTTTCATTAATATCTGTCAAATAGTTTTCCCAGAAAACAGCGGACAAACAAAATGTTGAGACGAACGAACGGACGGACGGACAGGGCCACGACAATATACGACCACCTTTATTAGGTGGGCGTATAAAAACTAGAAACATGTCCATAGGATAAAGATGACCTCCCTCACTTACATTTGACATTGTAGCCTATGGCCTATGACAAGGTCTGTAGCTCTGGTGTTACTTAGTGCAGATCAAAACCATATCCCAGGTGCATGTTCCCTTAACCCATTCTCTCCTAGGCTATTTTTAGACAAAACCTCTTTGAATGTATCTACCGAAAAGGAGCATTAACTAGAGGAAAGGAAAAATTTGAAATTTTGTAGTTTGAAACCATTGTGATAAATAGAGCATTTGCTCCTATAGGAGCAAATGCTCTATTTATCACAATGGTTTCATAAAGTGACTTTTATAGATGCGCAAAAATGTGTCACTAGGGAATAATGTGTTAATGATCAACCATCCTGCAATGTTTCATAACTGTAGGTCTAATACTTGTGGAGTTACATGATATACACACAGGCAAACAAAGGCAGAGCGACAGATAAAGGTGCGTAGTCAGGTACTAAAATCATCAAGTCTATGTTGTGACCAATCTTTAGAACTGTCTCGAAGAGACGATATCTAAAGGGCTTGGTGGAGAATAAAGGAGTTATTCTTGAAAATGTGTTAATTTACGCATCTTATCTGGACCTCTGCAAAGGTAAATCTTAATGCCAGCATGTCTTTCTCTGAAGTGGGGACATAAAATATGTCTCCAGCAGAAGCAAAAACCCAGTTTAACATGTCAGACTTGAAATACTGCGTTGTATTCAATTTCTGAAATTTCCAAGCACATGAAGAAATTGAATTACAAGATGACTTGAAAGTCAGGCAATTTGTTGGCATTATTGAAGTCTAACGTTTCTAAACCTTTGAGGACTTTTGATTTTTCTTGTTCTTGTCCTGCCCTTGATCCATAGCCGCTTTAGCAGATTCATCCAGATATTTCTGAAAGAAAAGAAGCAATTTCCTTAAAATGATTTCCCCTGCCACACATGTGCTCACCTCAGTTATTGACCAAAGGGACAAAAAGTTTTTTCACAAAGTTCCATAACTCTGATGTTCCGTGGTTAGGTTGGTGATACTTGCAGGGCCACATTTCCTAAACATTTTCACGAAGTTTCATAGTGTGACTGCAAATAGTTTCTGTCAGTGATATGGCTCTGGACAGACAAAAATATTACATTTTTCGCAAACAATTTGCCATAACTTATTAATGATACTTGTAAAGCCACATGTATTTATGCTACTAAACATTTTCACAAAGTTTCATACAAAAAATCTGAATAGTTTCTGAGATATGGCTCCAGACAGATAAAAATGTTACATTTTTAGCAAAGAAAAGGGCCATAACTCTAGTGTTCCAATGTCGAAATAAACTATAACTATCACTAAAGGTGATGAATACCCCCACTAGCACATTTGACACAGAGATGGGGGTTATAGAAATAAATCACTACAATATCTGCTACAGTTTAGAAAAAAACTCCGGAAAACCTGAAATTTCCTAAAAATTTCTAAGTCAAAATGATGTAATTCTATTAAAAATCAATGTAGTGTAACAAAATTCAAACTTGATCTGTAACTCATTATTATAAAGTTACATACCAAATATCACATCAATGTCTGCAAGAGTTTAGAATTTTTTTTTCGGAAAACCTGAATTTCCGGAAAATTTCTAAGTAAAATCACTGTATTTCTGTGAAAAATCAATGAAGCGTAACGAAATTCAAACTTGATCTGTAACTCATTATAATAAAGCCACACACCAAATATCACTTTAATATCTGTAAAGGTTTAGAAAAAAATTCCGGAAAACCTGAATTTCTGGAAAATTTCTTTAAGTAAAATCACTGTATTTCCGTGAAAAATCAGTGAAGCGTAACGAAATTCAAACTTGATCTGTAACTCATTATAATAAAGCCACATACCATATATCACTTCAATATCTGTAAAGGTGTAGAAAAAAAAATCCGGAAAACCTGAATTTCCGGAAAATTTCTAAGTAAACTCACTGTATTTCCGTGAAAAATCAATGAAGCGTAACGAAATTCAAACTTGATCTGTAACTCATTATAATAAAGCCACATAACACATATCACTTCAATATCTTAAAGGTTTAGATAAAAACTCCGGAAAAATAACAAAGGGCAATAACTAAAAAAATACTGAAGACAGAGTTACAAACCTTGTGCACTGCATTTGCGGTCAATGTGATCTCTCTATATATGAAGTTTGAAGTCAATAGCTTTTATACTTTGGAATTCCGGACAAGCGTGACGGACGGACGAACGGACATGGAGACTCCAGTATACCCCCTCAAAACTTCGTTTTTGGGGGTATAATGATACTTGCAAAGCCACATGTATTTATGCTATTAAACATTTTCACAAAATTTCATAGAAAAATTCCAATCAGTTATTGAGAAATGGCTACGGACAGAAAAAAAGGTTACATTTTTAGCTCACCAGAGTGCTCAAGGTGAGCTTTTGTGATACCCCTGTGTCCGGCGTCCGTCTGTCAGTCCGTCCGTCCGTCAACAATTTCAAACGACTTCTTCTCTGAAACCGACTGCCCAATTGTAACCAAACTTGGTTAGATACATACTGTGGGTGTGTGCTTCAAAAGTTGTTAAAAGAAAGTGGGTGGGGCCATCGGTCTTGTTGCCATGGCAACTGTACACAATATCTAGAAAAATCTTCTTCTCCAGAATGACTTGTCCGATTTGAATATAGTTTTCACCAAAATGTTTCTCAGTTGATAGACTTTAAAAGCTGTTAAAAGAATTTTGATCCGGCAAAAAACATGGCCGCCAGAGGGCGTGGTCATTTTTTCCATATATGGTAATATGGAAAAACTTCTAGTTCATAGGAAAATCTTTAAAAATCTTCTTCTCTGAAACTGTAAGGCCTAGACCTCTGATATTTGGTATGTAGCATGATCTAATGGTTCTCTACAAAGATTGTTCAAATTATGACCCCCGGGCCAAAAATGGCCCCGCCCAAGGGCTTATCAGTTTTTCATAGGAAAATCTTTAAAAATCTTCTTCTCTGAAACTGTAAGGCCTAGACCTTTGATATTTGGTATGTAGCATGATCTTATGGTTCTCCATAAAGATTGTTCAAATTATGACCCCCGGGCCAAAAATGGCCCTGCCCAAGGACTTATCAGTTTTTCATAGGAAAATCTTTAAAAATCTTCTCTGAAACTGTAAGGCCTAGACCTTTGATATTTGGCATGTAGCATGATCTAATAGTCCTCTACAAAGATTGTTCAAATTATGACTCCCGGGCCAAAAATGGCCCCGCCCAAGGGCTTATCAGTTTTTCATAGGAAAATCGTTAAAAATCTTCTCTGAAACTGTAAGGCCTAGACCTTTGATATTTGGCATGTAGCATGATCTAATGTTCCTCTACAAAGATTGTTCAAATTATGACCCCGGATCAAAAATGGACCCACCCAAGGGCTTATCAGTTTTTCATAGGAAAATCTTTAAAAATCTTCTTCTCTGAAACTGTAAGGCCTAGACCTTTGATATTTGGTATGTAGCATGATCTAATGGTCCTCTACAAAGATTGTTCAAATTATGACCCCGGGCCAAAAATGGCCCCTCCCAAGGGCCTATCAGTTTTTCATAGGAAAATCATTAAAAATCTTCTGCAACTGTAAGGCCAAGACCTTTGATGTTTGGTATGTAACATGATCTAATGGTCCTCTACAAATATGTAGCTTTGGCTTGTGGTCCTCTGCCAAGAATGTTCAACTTACGACCTTGACCTCTGGGCGAAACTTGGCCCTGCCTTGGGGCTTATCAGTTGTTCATGGGAAAAATATAAAATATTATTTTTCTCTGAAACCATAAGGCTTAGACCTTTAATTAATAGCATACTGCTTTGCCTTGTGGTTTTCTACCAAGGTTGTACAAAAGATGACTTCTTGGTAAAAAATTGGCCACGCCCCTGGGTTATCTCAGGTGAGTGCTTCAGGGCCTCATGGCCCTCTTGTTTGCAAATAATTCTGGTGTTCCCAGGTCAATATGATTGATACTTGCAGAGCCGCATGTCCTTATGCTACTTAGCATTTACACAAAGTTTCATTAAAAACAAAATACAATTTCTGAGAAATTGCTCCAGACACGCAAAAATGTTACATTTTTGGCAAAGGGCTGTAACTCCGGTGTTCCATGGTCAATATGAGTGATAATTGCAGGCCCACAATCTGTTATCATATTAAACCTTTACACAAAGTTCAAGTAAAAACTCGAAACCGTTTCTGAGAATCACTGATGGACAGACAACGCCAAAACAAATAACCCTCCGCCTTCGATGGGGGATAATAATAAGATTCATGGTCACTTGGTCATAATTGGATGTACAGTAATTTGTATGTATATGTATGTGTATATAAATAGGACCTTAGGTTTTTCTACACAAAAATGACTTGACAATGTTAGAAAAGATCACAATCCCAATTTTTTCAATGCTGTTTAGTGTTACTTACCATAAGGTTTTTGCTCATGAAGTATGGTCTTGTCAATCCATCATTGCGTTCACAGTCCTCACAGAAACACAAGAAGATTGTGTCAATAGTAATCTGAAAACCATTCAGATGATCAAAAACAATTTTACAAAAGATGAATAACTTTCAAATTGAAGGAGGAATTCGCGACACCAGTTAACCATGTTCAAATGTGGATGGATCAACCAACCGACCGCCTGACAAGCTGATTCCAATATGCCCCATCAAACTTTGTTTGCGGAGGTATAATTAATTTACAGAGCTTGCTGAGATAGCCTAACAAGTGTGTACATGTATAAGATATTGATGAATGCTTAAGTGGGAAGGACAGACTAAGCCTCCTCCAAATTTTTCTGAATAAAACACAACTCATGAACAGACTCAATAAAACCGAGTCTGCAATTTTCTCTTTTCGCATTGCTACTTTTGCTTTCGAAGGATCTCCCACTTTCAGACTATATTTACTTCACTAGTCTAAAGCAGGTGTCAAGTGCTTGTGTGGCGGCCGTAAAAAGTCGCCTTGACTTCATTCTCAGTGTTGTTATATTTTCTGGTCCTTCGGGATCATTAGTTTTGATGTAATTAGTTCTGAAAATTGAATACTGCTTTAGTCGGCACTTTTAATTACTACTCATGAACAGACTCAATAAAACAGAGTCTGCAATTTTCTCTTTTCGCATTGCTACTTTTGCTTTTGAAGGATCTCCCACTTTCAGACTATATTGTATTAATTCAAAGTATGTATTTGGTTTATTTCACTTAGAATATGGCTTGACCGATTTATTTTCATACCTCATACACCAGAAGGAAACAGTGGGATATGGCAAAGGCAAACACACAGGACACAGTGATGGGAACCCAACGATATACAATGTCTTCTCGATTCTGTAACATGAATAAAAGAAAGTAAAGGTGTAGATATCTGTCAGAATGCATTACCCTCTATTGCTTTATTAACCCTTTCCTTCATATAAATATGTTTTCACGCATATGCAAACAGAGTAGACCCAGATCAGAAGGCTCCAGTAGGAGCCGTCTGATCAGGGTCTGCTCTGTTTGCTGATGATTTTGAAAGATATTTCTTTACTTTCTAACATGGCTACAATGTTCCACTTTCCATATTTCATTATAACAATTTTGTTCATGAATATTCAATAGGTATTGAAATTTGGAATAAACACAGAACAGGGAAAGTGTTAAATTTTTATCTTATGAAGACTCATGTATGAAATAATGACTATATGAATATTGATTACATTTTTTACATTTTACAATGGCATATGAACAATGATTACATTTTTAGCTTGTCTGTTCCAAAGAAAAGTCGAACCATTGTGATCAATGGGTCTTAGGCATTGTCATTGTCGTGCAAAAACTTTAATGTAGCTCATTACTCAAAAAGATTAGAGGTATCAACATGAAACTTCATAGGTTAGTAGATCTCATTGAGGGGAAGGCCCCTACATAAGAACCATAACTCTTGATTTCAAAATTTTGGAGTAAATGGCCCTTGACAAGCAGCAACTCAGATGAGCGCTGGCACCGCACGCAGCTCTTGTTTACATTTCACAATGGCATATGAACAAGGGAAATTTTAGACTATGGCAGACAGAACCAGTAGAATAAGATCCATATGAATTTATAAGCAAAAAGCAGACCCTGATCAGACAGCTCCAAAAGGAGTTGTCTCATCTAGGTCTACTGTTTGCAAAGACATGGTAACTCTTAATGTCTGACAGGGTTTAACTTTCTAGTAAACATAGAAGTCAGTATTATTGACTTGTTTAAAAAAAAAAAAATCACATTGTGTGGGAACACATGTAGAAAGTAACTCATTTATAACAAGATCAAATTGTAAGAATCTGTTACAGAATGTCCCCAAAATGAAACTGACAACTGGTATTGATGAGTAAAATATCTAAATTTCAGGGATGGGAATGAATACAAGAAATTCGAATTTCTGATATTCGAATATTAGTTGATGGAGTTTGGGGTACCCAAATACCCCTAAATGCCAATACATGTATCTTAATTTTGACCGATCAGACCCACCATTCAGTTACCATGGCAACCAATTATTTCAAAAGACCTACTTATAAATTCGGAGTGCCAAAATATTCCGACATACCAATTTTAAGCACCATCAAACAATATCTGAATTGTCGAAAAAGATCTAAATTTCGACCAATCAGAGCCACCATGGTAACCAAGTACTAAAATATCCCATGATACCTATTTTCAGCAAAATGGAATGATATGTAACTTGGCTAAACAATATCAATCAGAGCCCACCATAAGGTTGCTATGGTGATGTAAAAAAGAATCAAAATTGGGATGCACATCTTCATGTAACCAGCAATGTTCATGTGTTGTTTCTCTAGGATCAGACCATTACTTTATACCAAGAAATGTTTCAGACAAGTTCACAGCAGAAGAAGAAGAATTGGACTTGGAAGAAAGAATAATAATAAGAAGAAAGGAAGCAAACACAATATGTCCGTCCACTTTGTTTGGGGGACATAATTAAAAATCTGAGTACATTAATAATTACAAATTCATGGTATGAACAAAACACATTATTCCAATGAAATAAATTTGGACATCACTTCTAAAAAACATTTTCCTGTTAAAAAGTTTTTGTATTCATATTGTTCAGGAAGTCATTTGAAGTAGCAAAACTAGACTTGTGTCCATGGATAGGAAATGGAAGTCTCCACTTCCATATTTGTCGAAAACCTGGCATAGGGTATTCAGGTGTTACTGGTTTGATTAGAAGCGTTGAAAAACACGTTATCTGTTGAAAGATGAAACACGATGAAAAAAAGTGTGACAGACAGACATGACCACAAGACATGACAGACATAACAAAATAATTTTACAGACATGCATGATAAAGCATGATAGAAAAATAGATGGACAACAGAAAAATAATCCCTAAAGTGTCAGTCACTCTGCTCACAGCAGGTGACATAAAAACTAAAACCAAAATGTGCAACTTTTCATCCCATTAAACATTTGCTGTTTGATGACTCTAGGTCTATCCTTAATAGGGGTGACTATTGAGGCCAAAATGACTATCACAATAGTGTTGCAATAGTCAAAATACCATCACAATACTATTGCGATACTATGATGATAGTTTTCTTCTCAAACTTATAAGAGAAGGATTGCGAATCAAAATGACTAGATCAACACTACAAGATCAGCCTTATTGTCTCTATAACTAGAAATGTGTCCATAGGACACTGATGCCCCCACTTCAGACTTTTAGTCACAGAAAGTAACAGGGGTGAGAATTTTCTGCGGATCCGCGGAATTCACTCAGGGCCGTTTTTGAGATCGATGTAAATCCGATTAGAAATTTGGAGGGGGGGTGGAGGGGTGGGGGGTGGGGGTTTACCGTATGGCCATTCATTCAGGAAATTATTATTCGCCGATATATTCTTTCACTATTCCAAGTAAATCCGCGTTAATAACGTTTATCACGTTAACAGCGAGATTTCGATTCAGCTAATCGAATAACGAGACTCTTGTCCTTCAGCCAATCAAAACGCTCGTATTATGCAGTGTATTCATCATTTCCAATATGGCGTCCGTGATATGAAATTCTGTATCTGTACTGTCAATTAATCTGAATTTAAGACAAAACTGAGAAGCATAGGCATAGATTACGATAACAGTGTGAAAAATAAGTTCCACCCAAGATGGCAAGAGAAAGAAATTACGTTGACATTTGGTAAAGAAACAAGAAAAGTGATAATTGGCGACGATTTCGTGAAACTGAAAGTAAAAAATTCTCGGACGAGGTGTCCTTGTGTAATACTGTAAACTTTGTTCCAAACAAATGAATTACAGAAAACGCGACTGAGTAGCATTCAAGAACCATCTGGAAATCATTAAACATGTCCAGTTATTAAAACAGCGGATTTCCAATCAAAGGTAAAAAGTTGTAATGTCAAGTATTCACCAGAAAGTTGTGTCTGTCAATAGCTATTTATAGGTAATGTTAAAGGAACTGGTCAAGATGAATCGATTCAGAAAAGTTATATTTTGTTATAATAAACCAGTTTAATGAATTAGAGGATGGTTTATTGACATAAAAAAGTAATGAAACTCAGAGTGTGAATGTGAACTTTGACTAGAGATTGTGACTAATGTGTATAAAAAGGTGAACTTTGTCTAGAAAGTTAACTAATGTTAACTGTTACACTACCATGCCAACTTCAAAAATCAAATTTTGTATCTTTATCTGTGATCACCGAGTTCCATTTGATTTCATTTTTAAAACGTGTGAATTTTGTTTGTGTTTGACAAGAAATTAATCTGGCAATGTTGAATGGATCCAATAATAAACTGAATGTAAATTGTATGGACATGTTCTACAACTGGTTTGTTTGAAATATAGCTCATCATGTATGACATATAACTCAAGTATAATTGTAAAAAACACATGA
Source organism: Azorinus chamasolen (assembly GCA_963576725.1). Lineage (NCBI taxonomy): Eukaryota > Metazoa > Mollusca > Bivalvia > Cardiida > Solecurtidae > Azorinus > Azorinus chamasolen. Next base: position 4,596,931 of record OY755243.1, on the reverse strand, counting down.
ATGACAGACCCAAGTGAAAATGCAGGAGAAGGCTCCTGAAGTGCTTAGGAAAGCTATATTTCATTTTGCGTCGGGGGCTTTGCCCCCCTGAACCCCCCACATGGGCACTGCCCATGTCCCGCAAGGGCCTAGGCGGCCCCCTTGACCCCCGCCAATTTTCCTCTTTTTTCACAAACAGCCATTCTCACCCCTGAAAATAAGTGCCATTTTCAAAGTCATTTTTGCAAATCAAGGACCGCAAACCCTAAACGACTGAAGTGATTTACATGGCTATCAAACTTATAATATAATGGCCACAAACATCTGTGTAAAGTTTGGTGTGGATTGGATAAATACTTTCCAACTCGAAGACAAATTCTTCTAGATGTGCCTACGGATGGACGTACGGACAAGGGCAACCCTATATGCCACCACTATGTGGGGGCATAATTATAAAAACAGCATACAAAGCAACACAAATACATGATATGCATTTAATTCAACCCTTTAAATGATATAAACAAACATGTTTTCATATCTTTGGCAATTGCAAACAGGGTAGACTCAATTTAGAGAGGGATGTTTTCTTTTCATATGATTGATAGAATTTAAATGTTTCCAATGTACTTAAGAAAACTATTGAAACTGTCGATTTTTGAATTAACTATTGGCGATAGTTCTCTATTGTCAGAATTACTATTGAACTATTACTATTGGAAGCTCAACTATTGCAATAGGTAAACCTATTGTTACACCGTTAATCCTTAACACTCTGCACGCTAGCGGTGAAATCGTGATTACCTTTGCAAACAGTTTGGATCCAGATGAGATGCCACATAATGTGGCGTATTATTAGGATCCAAACTGTTTGATACTTTTGCCAAGAAATGAGAGGAATTCTGTTTTAAGAATTGAAGTAGATGTCAATTGTTGCAGACGAAAAATTACTTTACAGCACTTAGCATTACCTAAATGCAAAGAGTTAAAGGTACTGTATGTGCCACAAGGTTTACTGTTTTAAGTATGAACAGATGGACAAGAGAAAATTTATATGTAAATCAACATTATTTCTTGCAATTGTTACATAACAGGAAAAAAACATACAGAAAAGAAGACCGAATTTCCGATCACCATGACAATGGCTGCGGTACTCAGTTTACCAAGGAACAGAACAAAGTCGCCAATGGAGTTGATGGCAGCAACCCGTAGAGCATTGGCCACAATCAGGAGGAATGCCTTTTTGGCGGAGCTACAAAAATTGTAGCCATAGATTGCTGCAAAAATGTAGAAATTGATTATGAGATTGTATAAATATATGATATGATCTAACTTTGTATTTCATGTTTTAAAACTTTTAAGGTACATTATAAACTTTTTCACTTTTAACCTTTACTCAATGAATATTGAAACAAGAGATGTTTGTAAAACATGTATACCCCCGACCCCCTGACCTTTGATCTAGCGACTTCAACTATAGATGTCATCTAGCGGTCATGACTAATCACCGCAGCAACTTTGAAGATCCTATGTCAAACCACTGATCATTTATTGATCTGAAAACATTTCACATATTAAGGCCATGGTGACCTTGACCTTTGACCTAGTGACCTCAACAACTATAGGGGTCATCTAGTGGTCACGACCAACTACCACAGCAAGTTTGAAGATCCCGAACCAAACCATTGAGCAGTTATTAACTGGAAACCATTTCATCAGTTAAGGTCATGATGACCTTGATCTTTGACCTAGTGACCTCAAAATCAATAGGGGTCATCTAGTTGTCATGACCAACCACCACAGCAAGTTTGATAATCCTAAGCCAAACCCTTGAGCAGTTATTGATCGCAAACCATTTCACCAGTTAAGGTCATGGTGACCTTGACCTTTGACCTAGTGACCTAAAAAATAATAGGGGTTATCTTCTGGTCATGACCAACCACCACAGCAAGTTTGAAGATCCTAACCCAAACCCTTGAGCAGTTATTGATCACGAACCATTTCACCAGTTAATGTCATGGTGACCTTGACCTTTAACCTAGTGACCTAAAAAACAATAGGGTTCATCTAGTTGTCATGACCAACCACCTAAGCAAATTTGAAGATCCTAAGCCAAACCCTTGAGCAGTTATTGATCAGAAACCATTTTACAAGTTAAGGTCATGGTGACCTTGACCTTTGACCTAGTGACCTCAAATACAATAGGGGTCATCCAGTTGTCATGACCAACTACCGCAGCAAGTTTGAAGATTCTAAGCCAAACCCTTGAGCAGTTATTGATCTGAGACCATTTGACCAGTTAAGAGCATGGTGACCTTGACCTTTGACCTAGTGACCTAAAAACTATAGGGGTCATCTAGTGGTCATTACCAACCACCACAGCAAATTTGAAGATCCTAGGCCAAACCCTTGAGCAGTTAATGATCACAAACCATTTCACCCTTTAAGGTCATGGCGACCTTGACCTTTGACCTAGTGACCTTAAAAACAATAGGACTCATCTAGTTGTCATGACCAACCACCTAAGCAAATTTGAAGATCCTAAGCCAAACCCTTGAGCAGTTATTGATCGGAAACCATTTTACCAGTTATGGTCATGGTGACCTTGACCTTTGACCTAGTGACCTCAAAATCAATAGGGGTCATCCAGTGGTCATGACCAACTACCACAGCAAGTTTGAAGATTCTAAGCTAAACCCTTGAGCAGTTATTGATCGGAAACCTTTTAACCATTTAAGGTCATGGTGACCTTGAGCTTTGACCTAGTGACCTCAAAATCAATAGGGGTCATCTAGTGGTCATGACCAACCACCACAGCAAGTTTGAAGATCCCAAGCCAAACCCTTGAGCAGTTATTGATCAGAAACTATTTCACCATTTTAGGTCATGGTGACCTTGACCTTTGACCTAGTGACCTCAAAAACAATAGGGGTCATCTACTTGTCATGACCAACCACCACAGCAAGTTTGAAGATTCTAGGCCAAGTCGTTTATTAGTTATCGTTCGGAAACCATCGATCTACCGACCGACCGACAGACCGACCGACCGACATGTGCAAAGCAATATACCCCCATTTTTTCAAAAGGGGGGTATAAAAACTGAAGAATTATATTTACATTATAACATGAGCAAACAGAGCAGACCCTGATCAGATGGCTCCTACAGGACTCGTCTGATCTGGGTCTGCTCTCTTTGTGTAGAAAGGCATATTTATGGAGGAAAGGGTTAAAGCGATACTAGACCGCTACTGCTCAAAGAGCAAACAAGTTGAACATGTTTTGACTACACACCTATTTAACCCTTAATATTAATCTCCTGAATAATCAAAACATTTATCATTGAAGGAAATGATTTGTATGAAAAACAGTGCAGACTCTGATCAAAGGCCTCCTTAGGGAACCCTTAGATTTTTTAGTCAAAACTGTTTATAAATAAATAATGGTTTTATAAACTCCGTTCCTGCACAATAAGTGTTAACCCTTTACTCCATGAATATTCTTGTGAGAAATAATAACTACATATGAATATTAATTGACATGATTTTTTTATAGTGGCTCATGAACACAGGAAAGTCATGCCATAGCAGAAAGCTCATGAACACAGGAAAGTCATGCCATAGCAGAAAGCTCATGAACACAGGAAAGTCATGCCATAGCAGAACATGTAGTATCAGATCTATATTATTCCACATTTAGCAAACAGAGCAGACCCTGACAAGATGGTTCCTATGGGAGCCATTTGATCTGGATTCACTGCGTTTGCAATGGCATTAAATGGTGTATATAAAGAGTAAGGTTTAAGTCTCATTTTCTTTGTATTTGTGCAACTGCCCAAATATCCATTATAAACTAATTTCACACTTGATGGATGCCAGTCATGTTTCTGCAAGAATACTACTTTACTGGTGTGACCTTAGGAGAATAACTTTTTATCCCTTTCAGCGCCAAATTTCTGCAAACCACTTTTGTTAAATCATTTGGTAAATGAGATAAATAAATGTGAATGTCAAAGGAATAAAGCACATATATACGAAATAGAGTTTTAGACAAAGAGTGAAGTCCCTGATCAGACATCTGATCTGGGACTGCACTATTTGTCGTGGTGCATTTATGCGACTTTGGCGGTGAAAGGGTTAAGCAAACAATGCAGACTCTGATCAGGGGGTTCATTTAGAATCACTCTGATCTGGGTCTACACTGTTTGCATATATCTTTTTTGGGGGCACTAGACACAAATGGGTTGATCAGTTAAACTATTATGCACCTTTCTTGCGTTGCATGGACTTGCAATTTGAACCTGGATAAATGGGAATCTGCAAGTCACATTGTGAAGATTAATATTCATCCAAGTTTGATGAAAATCCTTCAAACCCTGTGAGACATATGGAGTAGATCAACATGCAACTATGACCTTGAACTATTACAGCAATTTCTTAACCCGTTACTCCATAAATACATCTTTCTACACCTTTGCAAACAGAATTTGTTTCACATGACAGAAATTGTAGAATCAGATATATGTTACATGTACATATTATTTCATAAGCAAAAACAGCAGAGCCTTATCAGATAGCTGCTACAGGAGCCATCTGATCTTGGTCTTCTATGTTGGCCAAGGCCTATTTATTGAGTAAAGGGTTAAAGACCACCAAGAATCAGACTTCTTTTCAATGACCAATGTAGAATTAAAGAACTTTAGTGAGCAAGCTCACATACCCTAAGCGCCACATTGTCAGAGAAAAAAAGTGGCTCCCGGGATCCCCATGACAGATTCTGCTGAAAATCAAACTCATCTAAGCTTTTATTCATGACAATTCTTAAAGCAAATTTGAGATAAATTGGTTAAGAAATGAAAGTGTTTGATGAGCATCAATGTCTATGACAGACTGGCGGACGGTTTGGTCAAAAACTAAATACCCCCAAGCAACTTTGTTGCGTGGGGTATAACTAATTAGGCAATAAGCCCTATAGACATTTTTACCTATCTCTATGTAGGCATTCCTGTTGAGGTAGCATAGAAACTTATCAAAGCACCATAGACAGCACTGGAGACATTTCAAAATGAAGTCAACCACCTTGCCAACCTTCCCTTTCAGCCTGACAAACACAAAAACCAATAGAGTTATGAGAAATTCGTAAATTTTAAATTTCATTGACAGAAACAAAGTCTCCAAATCAGAAATCTTTATTCATTTCTAAAATCATGAATAGCTTTAATCCTTCAGTCAATTGGATATTCATGAAAGAAATAATGAGGTCATGAATATTACTTTGAACATTTTTAATGGCACATGAACACATGAATTTTTAGCAATGGCACAAACTGTAGAATCAGATCTATATTACTTCACAAACAGAGCAGACCAAGATCAGACATATCTTACAGGAGCTGTCTGATATGGGTCTGTTCTGTTGCAAAGAACGCTAATGCCTGTTATCATTTTGGTATGTGTGGATAGGCCTTGTCAAGATGAACATGCATATCAAATCAAATGTCATCTAAACAGGTGGTAGCTTAATACAGGCCAAAAACTAGAATTGTTTTTGATACAACAAGAGGGTCGTCACGGGTGACAAATGCCCCCAAAGTGTTTGACACCGAAATGCATTTTGGTGGAAAAGCAATACAATGTAATGCAGGTGTAACATGAAATTTTGATGCTGTTAAAAATGACACAGGAGTCAGTTCTTAACATTAGAAACAGAACCTTTGACGATTATGATAGCTAAGAAAAGAGCCAAGCGTCAAAACTTAGTTAAAAAGGACCCTAAGTCATTCTCAACGTTAAAAAGGACCCTGGGTTGATTGTCAACGTTTAAGGTATAGGAGATATGCTCTGGACAAGCTTTTTGTATCTGGTAAGATATAGGAGATATGCTCCGGACTGTAAAATTGAGGTCAAAGGTCAAGGTCAAGGTCAGTGATCTGAAAATGGTACATGACTCTCCCCCATCCCAAGATGAACTCACAAACCAAATTTGGATTCCGTAGCTGGTAAGGTATAGGAGAAATACTCCAGACAAGCTTTGTGTAAAATCTAGGTCAAAGGTCAAGGTCACAGTGACCTGAAAATGGTACGCGACACTCCGCCATCCCAAGATAAACTCACACATTAAATTTGGAATCCGTAGCTGGTAAGGTATAAGAGATATTCTCTGGACAACCTTTTTTGTAAAATCGAGGTCGAAGGTCAAGGTCAAGGTCACAGTGACCTGAAAATGGTACGCGACACTCCGCCATCTGAAGGTGATCTCAAATTTGGAATCCGTATCTGGTAAGGTATAGGAGATATGCTCTGGACAAGCTTTTTGTAAAATCGGTCAAGGTCAAGGTTAAGGTCATAGTGACCTGGAAATGGTACATGACATTCCGCCATCCAAAGATGAACTCACACACCAAATTTGGAATCTGTAGCTGGTAAGGTAAAGGAGATATGCTCCGGACAAGCTTTTTGTAAAATCGGTCGAAGGTCATGGTCAAGGTCACAGTGATCTGAAAATGGTATGCGACACTCCTCCATCCAAAGATGAACTCACACACCAAATTTGGAATCCTTAGCTGGTAAGGAATAGGAGATATACTCCGGACAAGCTTTTTGTAGCTGGTAAGGTATAAGCGGTTTTTAAAATCGAGGTCAAAGGTCAAGGTCAAGGTCACAGTGACCTGGAAATGGTACGCGACACTCCGCCATCCCAAGATGAACTCACACACCAAATTTGGAATCTGTAGCTGGTAAGGTAAAGGAGATATGCTCCGGACAAGCTTTTTGTAAAATCGGTCAAAGGTCATGGTCAAGGTCACAGTGATCTGAAAATGGTACGCGACACTCCTCCATCCCAAGATGAACTAACACACCAAATTTGGAATCCTTAGCTGGTAAGGTATAGGAGATATACTCCGGACAAGCTTTTTGTAGCTGGTAAGGCATAAGCTTTTTTTAAAATCGAGGTCAAAGGTCAAGGTCAAGGTCACAGTGACCTGGAAATGGTACGCGACACTCCGCCATCCTAAGATGAACTCACACACCAAATTTGGAATCTGTAGCTGGTAAGGTAAAGGAGATATGCTCCGGACAAGCTTTTTGTAAAATCAAGGTCAAAGGTCAAGGTCACAGTGACATGAAAATGGTACGCGACACTCCCCCATCCCAAGATGAACTCACACACCAAATTTGGTATCCGTAGCTGATGTGACAAAGGAAATATACTCCGGACAAAAGGTACACACACCCACACACACACACACCCACCCACCCACCCACCCACACACCCACCCACACACGCACGGTGCGATCACTATATGCCGCCAAAGCCTAGCTTTGGGGGCATAAAAACTGATGTCTCCTCGCCCATGTAAAACTTTCAGTCCCATAAATCTGCAGAAAATCATCAAACCGGAACAGGAATAAGATATGCACAACTAGGCATGGTGCTGATCAATCCTATGAAGTTTTATAAAATTCCGACCAAAGGTTTTGGAGAAACCGTGCAGACAAATTAAATTGGACAGATGGAGAGACAGACAGACGCTTCCCACAAAAACAATATGTCTCCCAAGTATACTGGGGGAGACATACCCGGTAATTAATTTAATGCAGAAAGCTCCTAGAGTTAGCTATCTGCATTACTTTTGGCATGCATCATGCAAACAACTATATTTAAGACTCCAGTGTGTATTCAATAAGTGGTTGGATAAAACAGATTTAATTGTTTATACAATGTAGAACCTACTTTTTCTGTACATATCCCAGGATCAGTCTTGCCAGTCTAACCAGAGCAATAATGAGAGAGCCCAATGCTACAGACCCTAGATGATACCTGTCAAATTATATAGAAACAACAGCTGTATACCTCCCATTTGTCAAAAAGTTACTTACCTTGAAATATTTGCTATATGTGATAAAAAATACTAGCAAAATAAATCATATACATACATGTATATAGCAGTTTTCATAAGCCCCAAATCTTGACATTGTCTGTGCACTTTGCAATGGTGTACATCAAGACAAGATTCCAATCAACATTGGCTCGGCCAAATTGTGACACCCAATCAGAATCTACAGTACGTCAAGTACATTTTATAAGCTTTTGAAACAATATTTTCTAATGAGGTGACTCATAAATGTATGCACTATACTAGGAATTTAAAGTAACAAACATTTCAGTTTGTGATTGTACACAGATTTGTTTGCTTACTATCGATTATCATTTTAGGTGTATTTTTTATCCATTCCTATAATTTCTTCTCTTTTATTCGACACACAAACACAAGAAACTGCAGAAAAAAGTGTAAAAGAAGTCTAAACTCACACATTAAAATCCATAGCTATAAGATATACACCATATGACACTCTACATAGAACTTAGAATTGTCTTTATATCTCACCTGACAAGATTCTTTATGGATCGCAGAATAGGGTAGCCTATTTTTTTCTTGTCTCTGAAAACCAAAGGTATAAATAAAACACTAATTAACAACCAGCTAAGAGAGAAAGCAATTTACAATTAATCTTTTTCCTCAATATTTTTTATGCCTTTGCAAACAGAGTAGACCAAGATCAGATGGTTCCTGTAGGAGCCATCTGATCAGGGTCTACGCTATTTGCTCGCTATATTATAAATAGAAATTCCTGTGTACATATAATTATAAAACTTCAGCTAATAAATGTTCATGATGTCATTATTCCTAACATGAATATTCAACTGGCAAAGGGTTAAATGAAAGTACACAAAATGCAGCATTTGAATAAAAGTCTTACTGCTTAGACTACAATGCATACAGATGGCAATGCTTTTCTGTCACTGCAAAAATCATTATTTAAAAGGGCCATAACTCTCTAAACTATGTATGATATAGTAATGGCCCATTGACAGTCTGTGTATTGTAATGATGAACAACTGGGTCCATGCTTATAAAGCTTTAAGTTGAGTCTGAGTTTCGTTCTCAGGCTTTTGATTGGTCAGATTTGAGTTCTCAAGCTTTTGATTGGTCAGATTTGAGCCAAAGGCTCAAATCTGACCAATCAAAACCTTGAGAACGATCTCAGACTCAACTAAAAGCTTTATAAGCATGGACCCTGTTTGAAGTTTGTTAAACATAGCTATACTGATGATGAAACTGTAACAAAGTGTCCAAGTGTTCACGTAATAATACCCACAACATTGACGCTAAGGCTATAGCAAATTTTACATCAACCTTTTTGGCTTGGCAAAACAATCCTCAAACAGCAAATAGGTATGCATATACTAGCAAAACTTGCATTTAACAAGAAACATTTCAACCAGGATCATACATACCAGTTAATGCGCTGTATGTAACTGGATTTTTTTCTACAATTTTTTTTACACCAATTGAAAAAAATAACCCAATACCTTATTTTTAGACCCAACATCTTTGAATAAATCTACTGCAAAGGAACTTTACTAGAGCAATTGCACCATTTATCACAATAATTTCAAACAAGGAAACTTTTGGCTGAGACAGAAGGTTCAGAATCAGATCTATATAATTCCAGAAGCAAACAGAGCAGACCCAGATTAGATATATCCCACAGAAGCTGTTTGATCTGAGTCTTCCCTGTTTGCATACATGCAGATGCCAAAAGTTGCCTATAAGAGGGAAAGGGTTAAAGGTTTCACCATGTATAATAAAAGAGATGAATGGTTCTTATTGAGGAGAATGGATTTTCTAAATATTAGCAGTGACCTTGACATCACCTATTTTCAGTAACATTGACCTTGACCTTGTCCCAATTGAAGCAATTAGACATTTTGCTCTATGAATCTTTGTACCATATTTCACAATGTATCCCTCTGTAACTCATTTCCTATGTTGCTCTGGTTTTCTATTTTAACTTCAGTGACCTTGACTCCAGACACCCTATCTCTCACATCCCATAATCAGAGGTTTTGTCTCTATTAAGTTATCTGTATACAACATTAGATCACAATATTTCTAAGGTGAGAGGAAATGATTTTATATTTGCAGTATCAATGCCACTCAAGCTACACCAGATTTGGTCACAATGTGTGTTTTCAAAGTATTAGACCTACAGTTATGAAACATTGCAGGATTTTTTATCATTAAGTGAACATGCACCTGGGATATGGTTTTGATCTGCACTAAGTAACACCAGAGCTACAGACCTTGTCATAGGCCATAGGCTACAATGTCAAATGTAAGTGAGGGTGGTCATCTTTATCCTATGGACATGTTTCTAGTTTTTGTTTCTTTTATCATTTGAATGGATTTACAACATTCAACGCTCACTTTTTAGAGTGTAATAGCCCACTGAGTGTTTAACTACAAAGTCCACTCAGTGTGAAAGGCTTAAACAAGCTACAGGATTTCGAATGACAAACAATGCAGATCATGATTAGGGGGCTCCTCTAGGAGCCCTCTGGTCTGGTTATACGCTGTTTGCTAATGACAGTGAATGTGTGTTCCCCATTCAAAGGGTTAAATTTTAGTCTTTGCATTCTCTAATAGAGACCTTATCTCATTGTAAAGTAGTTCTCTATTTTACACAAGTTTAAATTACACAGGACATGTATCATGAAAGCAAGCGCAAGACTTGAGATCATTCCTAATATTAAGTAGACAAATCAACTTCAAGGTTGAATATTAACCCTTTCCTTCATATAAACACCTTTCCACGCATTTGCAAACAGAGTAGACCCAGATCAGACAGCTCCTATAGGAGCCATCTGATCAGGGTCTGCTCTGTTTGCTATTGGAATTTGAAAGATCTGTTTCTTTACTTTCTAAAATAGCAAGAGACAGGTTGCACAGCTCTGATACTTCTAGCCTGCTCACCTTGAAAAGTACCACTTTGCGACAGCACCAGCAATGGCAAGATCTTGACAGGCGACAATGAAAGCTGACACCCAGAGAACGGCAAACAGGTTGTACCAGCGCAAGTACTGTGAACATTAATATATGTTGAAAGCATTGTACACATGTTACTTGAATTTTTACTTGTAAAAAAATGAGACTGTGAAATGATACAATATAGCAAATGATTTGGATGAAAAATAACATGAAAACTGCAAGCATAGGCCAATGCTGTTACTCTGTGTCTTAGCTGAATCAATACTATTTGTACTAGTTACTTTGAACTCATCCATATGATTAATCTTTTTGTAGGCTAGAGGCTCATTCAACCAGTGTGTACCCCAATTACAATTTACTATATGTATTTTGATATCCAATCTCCCCCCTCCACTCATCTGTAAAGTTCAACAAATCAATTTGGCACAATATTGATAATTTATCTGAGAGAGTAGCAAATGGTGCAGATGGTGATCAAACTACTCCTTCAGGAGCAGCTTCATCTGGGTCTGCAATATTTGCCTAAGTCTGTCCATAGTAACCCATTCCCTCATAAGCTATTTTTAGACCCAACCTCTTTGAATTGATCTACCAAAAAGGAGCATTTACTGGGGGAAAGGACAATTTCAGAATTGTGTAGTAATGAAACCATTGTGATAAATAGAGCATTTGCTCCTAAGGAGCGAATGCTCTATTTACCACAATGGTTTCAGAAAGTGACATTTACAGAGGCATCACTATGAGGGATATGTTAAGGTTATTAGGGTATTGCTAAATACCATAATTATGTTGAAGTACTGCATAAAATGACTTAACCCTTTACTCCATTAACATTCTTGTAATTAATAATAACATCATGTATATATAAATTAGATCAGATTGTTACAATAGCACTGAGATTAAGGAAATTTTGGCCATGGCAGAATTTGTAGAATCTTATCTATATATGAGGGCCTATGATAGATTAGTCATTATGACTAATTGAGCTACCCTCGTTAAATAAAGTCTTTCATTCATATATCACCAGCAAACAGAACAGACCCTGATCAGACGGCTCTTACAGGAGCCATCTGATCTGGGTCTTCTCTGTTTGCAAAGGCATCTAGAAAGTCATATTTATGAAGTAAAAGATTACGCTGATGTAATACTTTACTTAGTTATGTTGTTTGAGTATTTCATTTGATACATATATACCTTTAACCCATTTCCTCCTTTTGACGCCTCTAATTTTAAAAGCCACTTTATGAAACCATTGTGTTAACACAGCATTTGCTCCGTAGGAGCAATTGCTCTATTTATCACAATGGTTTCAAAACTACAAGCTCTAAGTTTCCTTATCCTAGTAAATGCTTCTTTTCAGTAGATTTATTCAAAGGGGTTTGGCCTAACAATAGCTTTTATATGAAGGGAATGGGTTAAGATGGAGATGAATGGCATTGTATAGAATTTTTGAATGTTTTATTGTATTGTGCTGCACACAAAACTACAAGTCTCACCACCCAGAACTTTTCTATTTCATACTTCACATGGCCATTGACAGGGTTGACCACAGGCAAACCTGTGAAAATAGAACAGCAACAGAATTCAGTACATTACATTGTATTTGTTTTGCTGTGACCCATAAACTCTGAGGTTTTCATCAACAAGCTGAAAGTTATATGCAATGCAGACAGACCATCTATTGGAAATATCCAACTGATCCGTGAATTAACCATTATTACGAGTGAGCTTGTTTATATACATGAGGAAAGGATATGTACCAAATTAACCTTTTCCTTCATATTATTATTATAAACACATTTTAACATATTAGTAAACAGAGTACACCCAGATCAGACAGCTTCTATGAGCTGTCTGATCAGGGTCTGCTCTGTTTGCTAATAGAATTTGAAAGATATGTTGCTTTACTTTCTAAAATGGCTACAATGTTCCCCAATTCATATTTCATTATCACTTTTTTGTCCATGAATATTCAGTCGGTATTGAAATTTGGAATAAATACAGAACAGGGAAAGGGTTAAGTTTTTGTTTCATATTCATTGATTTCTAATTTTTAGTTAAGAGGAAAATTTCAACTAGTAATTAAAAATTGAACTGCCTACAAAGTTAAACAAATTATATAAACATTTACGTTTTAAACAAATTAGGTGCTCTTCCAAAACTCTTTGACAACATTTTCTCTGTAACCCTTTACTCCATAGAGACACCTTTGCAAACAGGGTTGACCCAGATCAGATGAATGCTGTCTGCTCTGTTTGCTTATGAAATATTATAGATCTGATTCAACATTTACTGACAAAGCCAAAAACTGCTGTAATCATATACCTTTAAATCATCTAACTAATATTCAAGATGTCATTATTTCTTATATGAATAATTATGAGATGAAGGGTTAAGTAACTGAGGATCACAAACATTCACAGTTTGTTATACATGTATAATGAAGAAAAATGGCATGTACAGTAGAACTAGTCTTAACCCTTTCCCTGTTTCAATACCTACTGATTATTCATGGACAAAATAGTTAAAATGAAATATGGAAGGTGGAATATTGTAGCCATTTTAGAAAGTAAAGACATAGATCTTTGAAATTCTATTAGCAAACAGGGTAGACCCTGATCAGACGGCTCCTCTAGGAGCCATCTGATCTGGGTCTACTCTGTTTGCAAATGTGTGAAAACACGTTTATATGAGGGAAAGGGTTAAGCGACCTTATATTTATTGGACACATGAATCTTATAAGGCAGGAGGTTACATAATACAGGGCAAAAGTAATACAGAAAGCTCCCATATCTTATAAAGCAGGTGGTTGCTTAATACAGGGAAAAAGTAATACAGAAAGTTCTCGTATCTTATAAAGCAGATGGTTGCTTAAAACAGGGCAAAAGTAATGCAGAAAGTTCATACAGGAGCTTTTTCATTACTTTTTTATCTGCATTAAGCAACCACCTGACTTACAGACCTATAATTAGACCTCTTCTGATGGTCACTTAAGACTGAATCTACTGAAAAATTGTAATTTATAAAGGTGTTTAGAACTCAAATTAGTAACAGTAAACAATACCTGAGGTTTCAATAAACACGGCTATTAGACAAAGGGCTGCCACTGTCACAATCAGCAGAAAAAGAGTCTGTAAAATTGAAACATTATGGGTTGATTGCATTGTTATGCTTAGATCTTGCAGTTAAACAAGAGAACCATATGCAGGTACCAATATCGTCTGTTTGATTGTAGCCTGTATGACAGTGAACAAGTCTTAGTGTGTGAAGTTTCATATTTAAAGATTTGCATGAATAGTAAAGAAGTAATAGTCAACATTAAAGTAGTTGGATGATAACGTTATTATCAGATAATGATGCCGACTGAGTTACGACAGCTTGTATTTTTATCTTCAAAAAACAGACGAGCTAAGAATCTATCACAAAATAATGAAATATTATGAAATATGGTAAAAATTAGAATGTGTCTAAGAGAAAAATGTGTCGTGGGGAGCAAAATAGGGGAAATTAAATATAACAATGTACATAAGAGATCTATGTGTATTTCTATTTTTTACTGTAATACAGTAGAACCCTGATCATAGACATCTTAAAGGGTAGGTTTACAAGTCAATGTCTCTCTTTTTTCCCCAAATATGTCAATAATTCTGTTGAAATCAGTGTCACTGAAATTGGAGGGGAATTTTTTTTCCAATTAGGGAAAACATATATACTTTTCCAGGAGGGGAATGGGGCCCATTATCGGCCCCAAAAAAACCACTGAACCGTCTGATCTTGGTCTACTCTGTTTGCAGAGGCAAGAAAAGGCGTTTAAATAAAGAAAAGGGTAAACGAATATTATTCTTGAATTTTCCACAGCTATTGCTGAGTTGATAGCATGAGAACTTTACCCAGATTGGGAGGAGTAGTAGTAATGGCATTCTTCCAATAGCTCTTCCTGCTTCAACATACAGCTGTACGACCTGTAAAAGAACTAAAAGGTTAATGCGCTGTACACCATGAATATTCTAATAAGAAATAATGTCATCATTAATACTAATTTAATGCTAATTTTTTATAATGGAACATGATTACATGTACATGATTTTTGGTATTAATAGTAACTGTAGAATCATATCTTTATTATACACGTATATCAAAAGTAAATAGAGCAGACTCTGATCAAACGGCTCTTATAGGAGCTGGTCTGGGTCTCTCTGCAAAGATGTAAGAAGGCGTATGTAAGGAGTAAAGGGTTAAAGAAAAAAAGAAGATATTTTACAGTAGTTATATTATAACAAGAGCCCCGTGTGTTGGAGCATTATATGCCCGAAGTTTGTGCCGTCGTAACATGCAAAATATTAATTTGATTTCTTTGAAACAGACAAGCTAAAAACAACTCTCTTGACTTTGAAATTATTTTGCAAATTATATTAAAGTGATAATCTCTACTTGTGACATGTTTCGCTGATGTATTAGTATTTATTCAGGCTGATGTTTAGTTTCATAACTGTTTGCCATAAGGCCATTAATATTTCATTGTACATGTACAACAACAAATAATAAGCATTAAAAACAGTTTATTTTCTATCACAGGGCCATTTTTTTTGTATAAGTTCAAATTGACAACCTACATCAGAATAACTGAACATAACAAATACCGTGATAAATGATGTTACTGAACTGTGTGTTTATTGTAGGTCAGGGACTAGTCCTCTATGACAAAGACAAAAACAACAACAATTAAATATAATATACAAATCCAAATCATCGCAAAACTGCTAAAAAGTATGCATTTATTTATTTATTTATTTTAACAAGAGTGTTCAGAGGAACACATATTTCACCTGCTCGAAACTGACACAAAAACTCTTAATATGTTGGAGTGCGAATATCAGAACAAAGGGGAATAAATAAAATAATATTGCATGCAGAGTGATGGACCTTTGTTACATCAATGGTCCTCAATGAAAGGAAGACACATGTGAAATTTGAAAGCTCTATAATGATTAGTTTAGAAATTACAGCCAAAAAACGAAAGTGTGACGGACAGACAGACAGACAGACAGACGGACGGATGGACGGACGGACAGACAGACAGAAGACGGAAAAGTGATCCCTAAGTGACACACTGCCTCTCGGCAGGTGACACTTAATTAAATTCATTTAGCAGGCAAGTACTTTAAACATTACATATACTCAATTAACCTAATCATGACCCCCACCCGCTTCCCAAACAGTACATGTTGACATAGTTTGCTTGACCTATTTGAATAACAGTTGATGATACTGAGAGTTCATTTTTTTTTAAATATGAATTGGACAAAATGAAATTAATAATTTAAGTATGTCAAATGTCATATTTGCTTTCTTCAAGAAAGCCCAGTAGATTCCAGTTAACACCTTAATGAGGTTATTAGCATACAATGTCGAAAATATGGATTAATCCTAATACAAATATTGCGAAAGTTTTTAATTGTTTACATTGGATCTTTGATCCTTTCCTCTAATTTGTACCTTTAAAGTATATTAACCCATTCCCTAATATTGACGTCTTTTACAAAATGTTGAAAGGCATATTTATGGAGCAAAGGGTTAACCCTTTCCTCCATCTATACGCCTTTCTATGCCTCTGTAATAGTCACTTTGTGGAACTATTAAGATAAAAAAAGCATTTGCTCCTATAGGAGTAAAATGCTCTATTTATCACAATGGCTACATAGTTCTAACATTTTCCTTTTCTCCAGTAAATGCTCCATTTGGGTAGATTCATTTAAAGAGGTTGGGTCTAAACTAGCCTATATATTGAGCAAAGGGTTAAAGAAAAATATTGCACTCACCAAAGCAATCCTCTTGCGTAGCACAAGCAGAATCAAAAGCACGACCACCTGGAGATATCAAAGTACCATGTAGCTGGCATAATAGACAAAACACTAGAATATTGCAAATAGTGTAGATCTACAAATCTCTCTTAACCAGAATTTTAGAAAAGAAAATTTTAGATACTTTTAGACAAGGTGAAAGTCACACAGAAACATCATTTGGGACCTTTCTGCATGACTTTCACACAGCATTAAGCTCAAACCTGTCTTAATTGGGACCTTTCTGCATGACTTTCACACAGCATTAAGCTCAAACCTGTCTTAAAGACCGACATTGATACTACTTTGAACGTCTGGTTAAGAGGGGTTTTACTGTTCTGAAAATTGTCATGGTCTGTCGAATATGAGTGGTTGTATAAAAAAATATGTAAGCTTTCTCAGTGATACTTATGATATGTATATGAATTTACAGTAAAACCTCTCTAAACTGGACATTAAATTTAGTATAGATATTGGTCATGCAGACAGGTGGCAGCTTATTGTAGGGTGAAAGTCATGCAGAAAGCTCCTCCAGGAGCTTTCTGCATGACTTTCACCCTGCATAAAGCAGCCACCTGCCTAAAAGTATATAAATTCTTCTCTACTAGAATTCTGGCTTAGAGAGGTTTCACTGTATTATTGAGCTCTATTGTATTCTACATTGTCTTTGATTATAAATTGACACTTAACCCTTCGCTTGCTGAATTTTAAAATACATTTCTCCTTCTTTACCCATGCCCTGTTGTATAATTACATATATCTTCACTGTGTACAAGTATTTCGCTGTGCAATCACTACTCTGGGGTGCACTGGTTGCACAATCAACTTGTAAATAGTGCAGACCCTGATGAGACAGCTCCTGCAGGAGCTGTCTCATCTGGGTCTTCACTATTTACAGGTAGGTATATTGACGTGAATAGCAAGCGAAGGGTTAAAAGCATTATACTTTAAATATCCCAGTTCATCAATCTTTACCAAGAGGCATCAACAAGGTGTGCATAAAACTTTTTTAGAACAACTTCTATCTTTCTCCATTATAAACCTGTGGTGACTTCTCTTTAGAATCTTCTCTTCAAGATGATTCTAACCCATTGTATGCTGAATTATAATATTTGGCTCCTCCCTCCATGAATATTTATGAAGCAAACCACCAAAGCAACATTTTCCATTGCAGAATTTGAGTTTTATGAGTTTGTAAAGTTGAATAAGTCAAACTGAAACCATTTTGATTATTTTAACCCATTCCTCCATATATATGCCTTTCTACACCTCTGTAATAGTCACTTCTTGAAACCATTGTGATAAATAGAGCATATGATCCATAGGAGCAAATGCTCTATTTATCACAATGGTTTCAATACTACACAATTCTAACAGTTTCCTTTTCACCAGTAAATGCTCCTTTTCAGTAGATTTATTCAAAGAGGTTGTGTCTAAAAATAGCCTATAGAGGAAAGGGTTGAATAGACTGACATTGTAGCAGTGTAGACCTTGATCAAACTGCTCCCTAAGGAGCAGTTTGATCTAAGCCTGCACTTTTCGCCTGCATACTTATGGTAATTAGGGTATATCAATACTAGCATTCCTTTTCTTCCAAAGAAAAGCTCATTGGAGTACATTTACCTTCAATGAAAAACCATTGAAAATTATATGAAAAAGATCTACACTGTGCATGTATCTGCAAGAAACACAGTATATACCGTTATGACTGTAGCAATGCCGGAGTAGATTAGCCAGGTTTGCACACTCTGTGCGGCCGACTCAGTCTGCATACTGACATCCAGTGCATCATAGTCCTCCTTCAGTGAAGACCAGGAGTACCTGAAACAAGAAAAGTCAGAATGAACATGACTGGTTAACTGCAAATAAACAAGAAACATTTAAGACATGGTGATACCATACCCCCCCCACCCCCACCCCGATTTTTCATACACTCAATCACAAGTTATAGCTTTCTTTGTGTTAATAAAACAAATACAAAAAATCCAATTTTTATACACCGTCACCTACTGTAAGTAGTTTTTGTCAGGAAAACCAAATTTTACTATAAGCAACAGTGACATTGCAATTCCAGCCTTTTCCTTCATGTAAGCTATCCATGTTCCAAATTTTGCATAGATAAAGCCTTCCTCACAAAAATTATAATCTGGAAAACAAACTTCTATTTTCAGCAGCAATTTAACAAGTTAACCCATTTCCTCATATTGACGCCTCTGCAAAAGTCACCTGTTGTAACCATTGTGATAAACAGAGCATTTGCTCCTATCGGAGCAAATGCTCTATTTATCACAATGGTTTCAAACTACAAAATTCTAAAAAAAATCCTTTTCTCTAGTTAACGCTCCTTTTCGGTAGCGGTTGGATATAAAAATAGTCTATGAGATAATGGGTTAAGTAGACACACAGCCTAAATATCTTTCAAAAACAAGACAACTAACAGTTTACACATCAACATTTTTCAAATGAAATTCCTGCCTTTTTTAAACATACAACTACTTGTATATTGCCATATTTACAATAATAGTCAATTTATAGTAAAAGGAACTTTGGACAGATCCATTTGAAACAAAATCCCAAATTTTGTATTGATTAAAGTTTTGAATGTACATCATATTTGCAAACCATACTGATGTAAACGTTATTGACAGGAAACTGTCTATTTTAGCTACTGACATTTGACCTTGACCAGATTCACTTGACACACTGTCCCTAACTTAGTTTTGATGTAAGTTATAAACAAACCAAGTTTTATTGGAATATCTCATTCTACTAATATGAATTTGAATATTCAAAGTGATAGTCTCTATTTGCTATGCATTTTAAAAATGCCTAGAAATTTCTAAAAGAATTATACCGCAAGAAAACCAATCAAGTAAGCGCTGAGAACAATATGTTCATGTGTCTGATATCAAAGACTCAATGTTATTCACTAATGTATTCAAGAATTTATTTTGGTCATAACTGTATGACATAGGCCGGTAATATTTTGTTGCATAACAAAAGATTATACACTAAATGACACTTATAAGTACTCACCCTATATCCATATTCAGTGCGGATCGGGGGTATAGAGAAAATGGCTATTGTGCATTTAAATGTAATGAAAGTTTATTCGAATTCAATAAAAAAAAGAAAACTAATAAATAAAGTGTCACAGTTAAGCATTAACCATGATTTGATGAGGAGAAAAATTATACATGTATTTGGCGAACAAATAAAACTCCTGACCCTGGGGTTATAAAACGTTTTTGAGTCCAGGCTCAGACACAAATTCTGCTGTTTGGAAATCTAAATTGTATATAATCTGATTAAACATGAATTTCTTACAAACAAACCCACATCAGAGATTTCCTACAGGTCGGTAAATAGCTTCTAGCTCATGTTTAACCCTTTACCTGATAGAAGCGGCTTTTAGCGTGTTTGATTTATTCCTCCGCTGAAGAAAATAGTTCAAATTCATACAGTCATGAACATATTGCATAATAAATATTTTCTATATCCTAGTAGGTGGTAGTTTAAAGCAGGCTGAAAGTAAAGCAGAATGCGCCTTAAGGCGCATTCTGCTTTACTTTCAACCTGCTTTAAGTGGTCATATGTCTTCAAAACTAGAAACAGGCTATTGGGTAAAGGGTTAATGTTATTCTGTAACACCCGACTATAAATAAAGTTTCTTGTATCTTGGAAGGAGTCCTCTGACTTGGATATTCAAATAATGGTACTCAGTATATTTTTTCCACTTTATTCGATAGTGCATGAATACACTGCATCCATATATTACCCCTTTCACTGTTTAACATTTATTAAAGGTTTTTATCACTTCAGACTTTAATATTCATGGACAGAATCAGTTAAATGGAACATGGAAACAGAGTAGATCCTGATCAAATGGTTCCTATGGGAGCTGTCTGATCTGGGTCTACTATGTTTGCAAATGCATGGCAAGGCATTTATATGAAGGAAAGGGTTAATGACAGATACTTGCATATTGTACAAAAGAAACACAACATAAATATTATTTTATCATTTGATAACAATAGCAAACAGAAAGGTATACCATATTGCAAGAAAGAAAAGACAGCTATGCATATTTCATAGCTACCACAATATTCAAAGTTCTTGTATTGATATTGTTCCTTGTACAGTTCTCCCTCTCTACAACGACACCCTTTGGGATACGAATATTGTATGTGTTGTTCAGAGGGAGTTGTTATAGGGAGGGAAAATCAAACATAATTAGCTTGTTTGCAGATCCCCAGATAAGGTGTATTTCGAGAACTAAAACCGTTATGCCTCAATCAAACCCTATGCTGTGACCACTCTTTAGAATCGTTACAAAGTGACGATTCTAAAGAGTGGTCACAACATAGGGTTTGATGGAGGCATAAAGAAAATACGATGGAAAAAAGTTGTTTCCGGAGCCTTGTTGTTTCGGTGACATGCGTTGTTGTAAGGAGGGAATCGTTATTGAGAGGGCCGTTGTAGGGAGGGAGCACTGTATAAGGAGAAAGTCCAAGAATCACTGAATAAAACACACACAAAATGTCATACTGCATTATTTTGCCTACCATCTCATATCATATATCACTGTTAACCCTTTACTACATAAATACACCTCTGATGCCTTTGCAAACAGAGTAGACCCAGATATGACATTTCCTGTAGGATTGTCTGATCTGACAGAGTCTGCTGTTTGCATATGGAACTAGAACTATCACTAAAGGTGATGAATACCCTTGAACAGCAGCCCTGATTGCAAATCCAAGTTTGTGACACCAACTATCCATATAACAGGACCAAATAATTACACTGGGCAGCATGTCAATCAAAAAAAATCTGAACAGGGAGATAATTAAACACATGATGCTAAAGTTATGGTTCTTGTACATGATACACCGTCTACTTATGATATGCCATAATTAAATGGAAATCAATCAAGGTAGAAGAAAGTTATAGCCCGAACAGTCTATAAAAAACCCAATTACTCTGTCTTGAGGAAGCCATGTGTCTAATTCCACCAAAAATGATCACAGCTAAAATATCTTCTTTTAAGCACATCTACATATCAATTCTGTTTATCTGTGAAAAACCAGGTTACATTTGTTGTCCAATGTGAGGCCATGACTGTTTTTGTTTCAGAGTCACTGCAATTTTTTCTCTGTACTTCTTGACAAATATCAACGTATGTCAATGTGAGTAGCTTACAAAATGGAAGGGCAAATCTAAATATTTCATTCCCTATCAGAAACAGGGGACACAAAAATCTGAAAAGGGAGATTAGCTTGAGTTGTAGTTGTATGCTACACATAATCTATTTATGACAAAGATGTGTCTGAATTCCACTAGTGCATAATTATTAACCCATTACCTCATAGGCTATTTTTAGACCCATCCTCTTTGAATATATCTACCGAAAAGGAAGTTATTAGAGAGAAGGAAAATTTCAGAGTTGTGTAGTTTTGAAACCATCGTGACAAATAGAGCATTTGCTCCTATGGAGCAAATGCTCTATTTATCACAATGGTTGCAAAAAATGACTTTCACAGAGGCGTCAATATTAGAGAATGGGTTAAAGTGATGGTGCAGACAAAACTTAACACAGATGGATGCATGCACATACACTAAAGCATCATTGTGAAGACTTCAGTGAGCTGACGTTAGAGTAATTGGATTTATTCTGATAACCTAGGTACAATAAGAAGCTGGACTACAGAACAGCCAATAAAATGAAATATTGACACATAAAAGAACACGCTGTCTAGACATTTTGACACCTCCTCCCAAGTTACATCAGTATCTTGCTTTTTTGCTGCCATTGTCTCTGGATTTCTTCCTATTTTAGTGACATAATCATTTACATTATTCTTGTGAGTACTGCCTGGCTGCACTTCAACAGGGTTCTTTCCTACACTTTTTTTGCGAATTGATAAAACAAGATATCTGTAAAGTCTTGTCACAGGTATCTGTGGGTCTCTGTAGTAAATATGAATGGTAAATATATTGCAGACCATCATTAGTGTACTACCAGAAAACACTGTCATCAGGTAGTACAAGAGCAGGGGTACAGGATCTGAAGTCTTTGGAATGGTATCTCCAAGGAGAGTAATGAACACTACAAATGACAGAAGAACTGTCACTGCATAAGACACACGCTCCCCACTTGCTGTTGGAATAAAGAAAATTAGTGAATTGAGGAAATTTAGAAGGACGATTGGCAGGATAACATTGGCAACAATAAACTGAGAACGACGCTTAAAGGTTAAATAGAATCTGACATATGACATTATCGAATTGACAGCATCTAGAGAGGATGTCTCCACTAATGTCCACTCTCCATTTTTCACGTATGCTGCCCCCAAGACACTTTGTTCAGTGCTAGTTATCACTATTTCCAAAGGTGAAAATCCCCAGGGAATGATTGAAATAAAACATGTCTGTTTGTCAAAGGGGTAATAGTATATGTTTGGGTAACACTTTGTGTGGAAAACTTCTCCAGGTGACCAACTCATGATTCCAGTGTGCTGGACCCTGACATCTGCTAATTCACCATTCAATGTACTTATCTTCTGGGATGGGTTTCCTATAACCAACTTTGGATGCCAAACCTGAAAGTGAATTTATATATATGATAAGTTTGATTCACTTAACCCTTTCACTCACTCACTATCCTATTTATCGTCTTGAATATATACATGAGAAATACTGAATGTACAAATATCTATTGGCTGGATTTTAATAATGGCATCATGAACATTAGATTATATTTAACCCTTCGCTTGCTATTCACGTCAATATACCTACCTGTAAATAGTGAAAACCCAGATGAGACAGCTCCTGCAGGAGCTGTCTCATCAGGGTCTGCACTATTTACAAATTGATTGTGCAACCAGTGCACTCCACAGCAGTGATTGTACAGCGAAATACTTGTACACAGTGAAGATATATGTAATTATACAACAGGGCATGGGTAAAGAAGAAGAAATGTATTTTAAAATTCAGCAAGAGAAGGGTTAACATGCTGGAAACTGTAGAATCAGATCTATATCATTTCATAATCAAACACAGCAGACTCTGATCAGACGGCTCCTACAGGAACTGTCTAATCTGGGTCTATTTGTTGCAAAGGTGTTCTATGAGGGAAAAGGTTAACTAAATTAAATTGCTAATGTCACACTCATGTCAATGTAATCTAGTTCACAAGTTGTTCAGTTCACAAGCTTATCCTGTTTCTAAAATATCCTGTAGGAGCCGTCTGATCAGGATCTGCTCCATTTGCATATGAAATTATAACGGATCTGACTCTATAATTTCTACCAATACCAACAAGAGTACCGCATACGGTACATAATACGCCCACTTGCAAACTTTCTCCAATTCAACATGACTTATAAGTGTTGACATTTTCTAATCTGTGCTTCAGATCTTGATTTCCATATTAAGGTGGTACTATTTTTTTTAAAAATGAAGTGAATATCTTATTAAATAAAAAAGTTACAGCTAATCCTCATTTTTGCAGATTTTTGTAAAGTGCAACGGCCATAACTCTGTAAAGACAAACTGAATGAACCTCAAAATAAACTCAGCTTCAAATTTTGTTGCTTAAAACATTTGTGTTAAGTTGTTAAGTTTCATTTATATCAACCGACAAACTAAAAATTTACCGACTAACAAAGCAACAAACACACAAAGTTCAAGGACCATAACTTTAGAATAAAATGACATATCAAAACCCCTGCAATATATGTGAAAATTCACATTAAGGTTTAACCATATAAAAAAATTGAAGCAAATATCAAATGAACCTCAGAATCAACTCAGCTTCAGATCTTGATGCATTAAACATTTGTGTGAAGTTTCATTAATATCTGTCATATAGTTTTCCCAGAAAACAGCGGACAAACTATTTGCATGTATTTGCATTATTTTTCAAGTAAAAGGGCCATAACTCCGAAACGACAAATCAAATGAGCCTCAGAATCGACTTAGCTTCAGACCTTGATGCATTAAACATTTGTGTGAAGTTTCATTAATATCTCTCAAATAGTTTTTCCAGAAAACAGCGGACTAACTATTTGCATATTTTTAAGGACAAGGGCCACAACTCCGAAACGACAAATCAAATGAACCTCAGAATCAATTCAGCTTCAGATCTTGATGCATTAAACATTTGTGTGAAGTTTCATTAATATCTGTCAAATAATTTTCCCAGAAAACAGCGGACAAACTATTTGCATGTATTTGCATTATGTTTTAAGGACAAAGGCTATAACTCTGAAACGAAAAATCAACTGATCCTCAGAATCAACTCAACTTCAGATCTTGATGCATCAAACATCTGTGTGAAGTTTCATTAATATCTCTCAAATAGTTTTCCCAGAAAACAGCGGACAAACTATTTGCATATTTTTTAAGGACAAGGGCCATAACTCTGAAATGAACAAGATGTGTTTGTGAAACACTATGCCCCCTCATATATTTGACCTCTGACCTTGACCTCTGACCTTGACCTTGACATGTCACCCCTCAAAATGTGCAGCCTCATGAGATACACAAGCATGCCAAATATCAAGTCTCTATCTCTACTGGTCCAAAAGTTATGGCCAATGTTAAAGTCGGCGATTTGACCCATATATTTGACCTCTGACCTTGAAGGATGACCTTGACCTTGACACGTCACCCCTCAAAATGTGCGGCTTCATGAGATACATATGTATGCCAAATATCAAGTCTCTATCTATACTGGCTCAAAAGTTATGACCAATGTTAAAGTTGCTGACAAACAAACAGACAAACAGACAAACAGACAAACAGACAGACAGACAGACAGGGCAAAAACAATATGCCCCCCGACTATCGTCTATGGGGGCATAAAAATCAAATGAACCTCAGAATCAACTCAGCTTCAGATCTTCATGCATTTAACATTTGTGTGAAGTTTCATTAATATCTGTCTAATAGTTTTCCCAGAAAACAACGGACAAACAAAATGTTGACGGACGAACGAACGAACGAACGAACGAACGGACGGACGGACGGACAGGGCCACGACAATATACGACCACCTTTATTAGGTGGGCGTATAAAAAATCCTGTATACATATGCAGTTATAAAAAATCAGCTAATAAATATTCACTATGTCATTATTTATACTATGAATATTCGACAGGGAAAGGGTTAACTCTTTGTACTTGGGTTATTTGTGATTCATATAATAACTGTTCAGACACCCAGTCTCCACTCAACATGGGATTGTAAAGCTGAATAAGTCATTTTTGCATCATTTTGATTATCTTCAAACTAGACATAGAACCAAAAATTGTGGATCCTGATCAAATTGCTCCACTTAACCCATTACTCTATAAATATGCCTTTGCAAACACAGTAGACTCAGATCAGCCTGTAGGAACCGTTTGATCAGGGTCTGCTGTTTGCTTATGATATAATATAGATATGATTCTACAGTTTCTGTCATGGCAAAACATTCTTGTGTCCATGTGCTATTATAACAATTAATTTAATTAATATTCATGACATAATTATTTCTTACATAAATATTCATGGAGTAAAGCCAGACATCGGATTGAGATGTTGCTAAATTATTTAATAAATTATATTCACAAAATGCATGAGCATGCTAAAACATTAATACTATTAGCACTTTAATGTAATGAGACTGGATGTGATGAAGTAATTCCTGTAGACCAACAACCATACACATCATCAGGTTTTGTGGGGGTAACAAGAACTATCACTAAAGGTGATGAATACCACCGCATAGCAGCCTTGATCGCAAATCCAACAGTTGATAACTCCTGTGTGTTAGATACTGAACAACTTTATGTGATGCTTATCTACTTTTAAAAGAGATTATGGGTATCAACTTTCATTGAATTACATTTGTATGTTGAAAAATTTAGTTCACTCCACAAACTGCAACACATATTTACCCTAAATAAACAATAAAGAACAAACTTCCCTCTGCAGTTTGTAAACCTGATTAAACTATTTTTTTGGCACTGCTTTGTTAACTTTAAATGAAACTAATGTAGAAACAAATAGTGTAGACGCTAAATCAAATTGATCTGAGTCTGCACTATTTGCACAAGTCTGGCTGTTCAAATACTTTGGGTAAACACGGTAATTGTTACACTAGACTTACCTGTTCAGGTGGCATAACCATTGACAAAAGGTTACTGAAGTTTACTGGATCCCAGCTAATTCTTTCATCAATCCATTGAACAGTCAAGAATCCAACAGTTTCTATTTCTCCTTTAACTTCGTCCAGGTCATTTAGTGATGCAATATGAAAAGTTACATTCAGCTGCAGTGGAGACCCACATTCAATACATGGTCGAATGTTCTTATTTTGACTTGAAATGATGAGGTCATAAAGCATTTCAGAGGCATTGATACTTGAGCTACAACACACTTTTAATGACATCACAACATACAAAATACCAAATACTGTATGCATTTTTTCTTCTTTTCAAATTCAGAACTCAACTTTAATATACTAGCACATATATATACAAATAAGCATGCAATTTCTGATTGTGTTGGAGATGAATCAAGAACAATGTAACTGCCTCAGAGTGCAGAAACTCTCCATGGGACACTGTTACTAGGCACCACAATCAATAGATGACCAATGATAACCTTTCTTTTGTTTAAATATGAATATTTGTCGATTTTAGTTCAATACATTAACCCTTTACTCCATAAGTACGCTTTTCTACGCCTTTGCAACCAGAGTAGACCCAGATAGGATTTATAGGAGCCGTCTATTCAGGGTCTACTCTGTTTGCTTATGACATGAATGATACATATCTGATTCTACAGTTTTTGTCAAAGCAGAATAAATGCCTTGAAACTTTTATATAACCAAAATACAGCTAATTAATATTCATGATGACACTATTTCTTACATGAATATTCATGGAGTAATGGGTTAACAATTACAGTAAAGTCTGTCTTAACATTTTCCTTCATATAAACATGTTTTCATGTCTTTGCTGTAGGAGTCATCTGATTAGGTTATGCTCTGTTTGCTTATAACATATCAAGGGCTTGGTGCAAAACTATTCTAACTCCTTCACAAAGTGAAGGAGTTAGAATAGTTTTGCACCAAGCCCTCGATATTATAAATCTGATTCTACATTTTTTTGTCAACAGAATAATACCCTTGAAAATTTTACATAAAAATATTCGCATTATTTCTCACATGAATATTGAACTGGGAAAGGGTTAAGCAATCATTAGAAGTCTATTTTGGGGTCTTTAAGGCAAGTGGTAAGTTTTTTTAGAAGGTTATAATATAAGTAATGCAAAAAGATCCTATACAGGTGTTTTCTGCATTAATTTTTCCCTACAATAAGCAATCACTTGCTTTTGAAGACTAATATGTCAAATTAAATCAATAAATGGTCATTTAACCCATTCCCGCATATTGACGCCTTTGTAAAAGTCACTTTGTGAAACCATTGTGATAAATAGAGCATTTGCTCCTATAGGAGCAAATGCTCTATTTATCACAATGGTTTCGAACTACAAAATTCTAAAATATTCCTTTTCTCTAGTTAATGCTCCTTTTCGGTAGATTCATTCAAAGTGGTTGAATCTAAAAATAGCCTAAGTGGGAATGGGTTAAGACACCTTACCTTGCACATTAGTAATGTATGTTTCACTTGCATGTATATTGACAACTCTAATGAATCCAAGTCTAAAGGCAACATGTACTTTACTTTAACCCTTTACTTAGTCACTATTCATTTAAAAAATACTGACATCATGAATATGTGTTAGCTGAAGTTTTAAAATGTAAACATTTCAGGGGAATGTTTTGCTTTGACAAAAACTATAATATCTAATCTATAGCATGGCATACGCAAACAGAGCAGGCCCTGTAACAGCTCTCTGATCTGGTCTAATCTGTATCATGGCATACGCAAACAGAGTAGACCCTGTAAGAGCCGTTTGATCTGGTCTAATCTGTTTGCAAAGGTTTGAAAAGGTGTTTATATGATGGAAAGGATTAAATCTGCAGGCTGTGAAATCAATGAACAGGTCGGGGATAAACCATGAATTCCCTTGTGTACTGTAATTTTACTAATACAATGCTCCCTCTCTACAACGACACCATTTGGGATACGAAGATTGTATGTGTTGTGACCACTCTTTAGAATCGTCACAAAGTGACGATTCTAAAGAGTGATCACAGCATAGGGTTTGATGGGGCATAAAGAAAATACGATGGAAAAAGTTGTTTCTGGAGCCTTGTTGTTTCGGAAACAGTGACATGCGTTGTTGTAAGGAGGGAATTGTTATTGAGAGGGTCGTTGTAGGGAGGGAGCACTGTAGATTAATAATGCAAATGTCATACATACTATTGCCTGTAGGCATTGACCATTACCTGATAAATATTCATATAAGAAATAATAACATCATAAATATTTATTAGCATTTTTAGCCAAGCTAAAATTTTATAATGGCATAAGAACACTGTCACAGTATATATTGGCCATAGCAGAAACTAGATTCAGATCTATACAATTTATATTTTATAAGCAAAAAGAGATGACCCCAATCAGACTGCTTCTACATGAGCATTCTGATCTGGGCCTACTCTATTTGCAAAGACCCAAAAAGCAACTCTATCAGGTAAAGTGTCGAGTCTCTGCATGCTAAGCAGTGAATTAACTCTTTGCACCCTAGCGGCGAAACTGTGATTACCTATGCAAACAGTTTGGATCCAGATGAGACGCCGCATTATGCCAAATCCCAAATGTTTGTCACCCTGACCATATTTTTGCAAAGAAATGTGAGAAGGTTTATTTTAAGAATTGAAGCAGACGATAATTGTTGCAGACAATAATTTATTTAGCATGCAAAGAGTTAATATTCATTTTGGAGTAGTGCACCCTTTCATCAAGATCCAAACAATTTTGACTTTTATATATGATATTGTACATTATGCATGATGATAAGTATGCATGATATCAGGTTGACTACCATCATTTAATAATTCCTTACACATAATTTACTGAAGGAAAACAAATTATACAAATTAATAGCATGTCAACATAGAGTTGTAATTGTATCATTGTTTGGTGTAAAGAAAACTGGTGATTCCAGTTTCATGATTGAAAAAATATTTGATAAAAAAGAAGAAGATATCTTTCCAATTTTCTCTTTATTACTAGACTTAACCAAAATGCTCTACAATTATGGGAACTTAAAAACTTGTCTATTTTTTTTCA
Source organism: Azorinus chamasolen (assembly GCA_963576725.1). Classification (NCBI taxonomy): domain Eukaryota; kingdom Metazoa; phylum Mollusca; class Bivalvia; order Cardiida; family Solecurtidae; genus Azorinus; species Azorinus chamasolen. Next base: position 4,567,030 of record OY755243.1, on the reverse strand, counting down.
TGTAAAGTGTCTCAAGTAAATAAACAGATTAGGACTGGAGTCATAACAAGAGGGCCATGAGGCCCTGAAGCGCTCACCTGAGATAACCCAAGGGGAGGGGCCATTTTTGACTACTAGAAATCATTTGTACAACCGTGGTAGAGAACCACAAGGCAAAGCAGTATGCCATTAATTAAAGGTCTAAGCCTTATGGTTTCAGAGAAAAATAATATTTTATATTTTTCACATGAAAAACTGATAAGCCCTGGGGCAGGGCCAAGTTTCGCCCAGTGGTCAGGGTCGTAAGTTGAATATTATTGGCAGAGGACCACAAGCCACAGCTACATATTTGTAGAGGACCATTAGATCATGTTACATACCAAACATAAAAGGTTTAGGCCTTACAGTATCAGTAGATTTTTAAAGATTTTCCTATGAAAAACTGATAAGCCCTTGGGCGGGGCTATTTTTGGTCAGGGGGTCATATTTTGAACAATCTTTGTAGAGGACCATAAGATCATGCTACACACCAAATACATGTATAAAAGGTCTAGGCCTTACAGTTTCAGAGAAGAAGATTTTTAAAGATTTTCCTATGAAAAACTGATAAGCCCTTGGGCGGGGCCATTTTTGGCCCAGGGGTCATAATTTGAACAACATTTGTAGAGGACCATAAGATCATGCTACACACCAAATATCAATGGTCTATGCCTTACAGTTTCAGAGAAGAAGATTTTTAAAGATTTTCCTATGAAAAACTGATAAGCCCTTGGGCGAGGCCATTTTTGGCCCGGGGGTCATAATTTGAACAATCTTTGTAGAGGACCATAAGATCATGCTACATAACAAGTATCAAAGGTCTAGGCCTTACAGTTTCAGAGAAGAAGATTTTTAAAGATTTTCCTATGATAAACTGATAAGCCCTTGGGCGGAGCCATTTTTGGCCCGGGGGTCATAATTTGAACAATCTTTGTAGAGGACCATAAGATCATGATACATACCAAATATAAATTGTCTATGCTTTACAGTTTCAGAGAAGAAGATTTTTAAAGATTTTCCTATGAAAAACTGATAAGCCCTTGGGCGTGGTCATTTTTGGCCCGGGGGTCATAATTTGAACAATCTTTGTAGAGGACCATAAGATCATGCTACATACCAAATATCAAAGGTCTAGGCCTTACAGTTTCAGAGAAGAAGATTTTTAAAGATTTTCTTATGAAAAACTGATAAGCCCTTTCGTTCCCCCTAGCCACTGATGCTTCTGACAAAATTTGGTTAAAATCAGGTCAGCAGTTTCAGAGGAGATGTCATTTGAAAATGTGGCCGGACGCCGGACACCGGACACATCGGGATCACAATAGCTCATCCTGAGCCTTTGGCTCAGGTGAGCTAAAAATAGGACAGTTCGAGAAAAAGAAACAGACAGTATTATTATTACATCTTATATCTGACAGAGCTACAGATACTTTTAACCCTTTCCTTGTTCTATAAATATTCCAAATTTCAATACCTACTGAATATTTACTAACAAAATATGGAAAGTACAACAGTGTAGACATTTTAGAAAGTAAAGAAACAGAACTATCAAATTCTACTAGCAAACAGAGCAGACCCTGATCAGACGGCTCCCCTAGGAGCCGTCTGATCTGGGTCTACTCTGTTTGCAAATGCGTGAAAACACGTTTATGAGGGAAAGGGTTAAGGTGCGCACCCAAATACTAAAATCGTCATTTCTCCACCAAATCTTATTCTGTTACCACTCTTTAGAATCGTCTCTTTGAGACGATTCTAAAGAGTGGTTACAGTATAGGGTTTGGTGGAGAGATATAGAATATATTCTTGAAAATGTTTACATTTACTCATCTTATGTGGACCTCTGATCTTAGGTATAGTTTGTAATTACAATGTAGCTTGACATCACAATATGACTGAAAAAATGTTAAACGCGATACAAACAAGAAACATCATGATTGAGCCAAGAAGTATTGTTTTCTATATTTTGTTTATCTCAGTTTCATTCTAGATATAGAGATTTTGTAACAAGCAAGTGCTGCGCAAGACAAAATCTATTCATTTTTGGGATGTCCTTGGTATTGGTGTACATTGTATGTTTTTGGTTTATATTTGTTTTGTGATTTTAACTTAAGCATTCATCTTGATTATAGCCATGTATGTACATTTGTGATACCGAAATAAATCTATCAACCTGTTCAAAATTTCTTTCTTTGAATGCTGAGTTTTAGAAATGGAAAATCAATGGTCTATTATTGAGTTCATTCAGTATGAAAGGCTCAATAAGTGCAGTGCAGTGCAGACCCAGATCAGAGGGCTTCTCTATACTAGTAGTCTGATCTGGATTTACACTTTTGCAAATGACAGTACACTCTTGTCCTACATTCAAAAGGTTAGCTATCAAAATAGTCATTGTGTTATTTTCATGTTGTCTTTTTTTTCTTCATAACCCTTTACTCCATAGGCTATTTTTTAGACCCAACCTCGTTGAATAAATCGACCGAAAAGGAGCACTAACTAGAGAAAAGGATTTTTTTTTTAAACCATTGTGATAAATAGAGCATTTGCTCCTATAGGAGCAAATGCTCTATTTTTTATCACAACGGTTTCATAAAGTGACTTTTACAGAGGCGTACAAAGGCGTATTTATGGAGGAAAGGGTTAACCCATTACTCTTAAATACGCCTTTTGGAAACAATTGTGACAAACAGAGCATTTGCTCCATAGGAGCAAATGCTCTGTTTGTCACAATTATTTCAAAAAGTTACTTTCACAGATTCGTGAATATGAGTCAAATATTTTGGAGCTTTGAACTGTAGCAACAGAGATGAAGAAGGAGACCAAATGAATCAAGGGAAAAGAGTATCAGAAGGGTTAAAAGGATTAGCTGTCTCACGAAGATGTTGGAATTGATATGAACAGTAGCTGTGCAACTGTAAAGCCTGTAAAATAACAGACAAATACAGCAAGACTTAGTGTATCCAAAGCTTTGGCTACGTCTTTCCATGTCATTTTCTTTGCCTCCTCCTCTTCTGTCTCCAGTCTCTTAACATCTTTGGCTACAGGGTCGTTAAGCAATTCTTTACCACCACTTATCTCCAGTGCATCTTTGGTCTCCAGCTCAGTGATAGTCATGAAAGTAGGGTTTGTGGCTGGGCACACTTTAGGGTTGCTATCGAACTCTTTTGTGGCACACTTGACCAGTGATCTGTACATTGCTGATATTGGTATTGTGTCGTTGAGGTAGAAAATCCTCATGTTGAAGATAGTGCTGATCGTGACCATGGTACTGCCAATGAAGACAGAGATGAGATAGTAGCAGAGAAGAGACATTGGATCAGAAGTTTTGGGAATGTTGTCACTGACATGAGTCATGAAAACTGCAAATGACAGCAAAACTGTTATTGAGTATGACACACGTTCACCACTCTCTGTTGGTAAAAGATACACAAGACAGTTCAGATAGCTGAGTAGAACGATGGGTAGTATGACATTCACAACAAAGAACTGTGGTCTGCGGCTGTATGTAAATGTAAACCTTGCAATTGATGAGACCCCTTCAACATACGACATTGCATGTGTTTTCTTCAAGACCCATTCCCCATTATCAATGTAATGTGGTTTGCTGACAGTATCAATGGTGCATTTCAGCACAACTTCAGCGGCTGTCATTGCCCAGGGAAGAACAGTGATGTAACACTCTTGCACATCATACGGGTAGCGATAGATGTCTGCGTAACATTTGGTTAGGAACACATCACCTGGAGTCCATATCATTTGACCATTGTACATCAGTCTGACCAAAACAACATCACTGTTCATGGTGCTAACCTTCTTTGAGGGGTTTCCCACCAATAGTCTTGGGGTCCATACCTGAAAGGAATAATTTTGCCAACTCTGAATTCAGTATATTCTTAAGTTCACTATCACTAATTTAATTTCTCCTTTAAATAAACAAAAGAGCATTGTAAGGATGAAATGATAATAATTGCAATGATAAAATGATAATTGCAAACAGTTAGGACTAAGGTGAGATGCTGATTAACTCGTTTCATAGGGATCCAAACTGTTTGAGACTTTAATGTCTTTCAACCATTTCCCTCATTTTGACAACTTTTGTTATCACATGCCATAATAAATAAGAGCGCCGCATGCTGGTGCTAACACTTGTCTGTTCCATTGTACCCTCGTGACAAACAAGTGTGTGACGTTTCACAAGATTTGCATGAATAGTAAAGAAGCAATAGCCAATGTTAAAGTTTCTGGACAACGACAACACTTACAACAATAACTTGTTTTTTTCTTTGAAAAACAGATGAGCTTAAAACGAAAATCTTACTATTTTGTATGATGTGGTTATTTCTTACATGAAAATTCATGAAGGAAAGGGTTAAAACTTAAAAGCATTAGAAGAATTTCTGCATGGAAATTTGACTTAGAAGACATTTTCTATTTTCCAAAATTTATTTAAGCCTTTCCTTCATATAAATGGCTTTTCGTGCATTTGCAAACAGAGAAGACCCAGATCAGACAGCTCCTAGAGGAGCTATCTGATCAGGGTCTGCTCTGTTTGCTATTCGAATTTGTTAGATCTGTTTCTAAAATGGCTACAATGTACCACCTTCCATGTTTCATTATAACTATTTTGTCTATGAATATTCTGTAGGTATTGAAATTTGGAATAAATACTCAACAGGGAATGGGTTAATATTGATATTCATACCTTATCCACTGGTACCATCAATGAGTACAGATTAGCGTAATCTGCTGGGTTCCAGGAAATCCTGTCATCAAACCAAACAAGCGTTAAGTATCCAATTGAGTTCATTTCTCCAAGGACCTCATCCAAGTCATTTAGCGAAGTAAGATCAAATGTAAATAATGTTTATGTCCAGGGGCACCCCGCATCCGATGCATGGTGGAATGTTCTTCTCATGCCCATTGACAATTAGATTATAGAGTTCCTCAGCCTTACTGTTTGCATATGTACTGTTGTATGCAAACACTGCATTGCTAACAAAAATCACACCCAAAAATGATGTCATAAATGATTTCATTGTCTCCAGTTCTTTCCTATGGAAAAAGGATGAACCTTTTACTCCACAGGCATGCCTTTTAATCCTTTACCTGTGTTCAATATTCATGTAAGAAATGATATCATGATTATTCATTAGCTGGATTTTTATTTTCATTAGTAAATTTTCAGTAATATTTTGCTTTGACCAAAACTTTAGAATCAGATCTATATCAGCTAGGTCATAATCAAGCAGAGCAGACCCTGATCAGACAGCTACTACAGGATGTGTCTGATCTGGGTTTACTCTGTCAGTAAAGGCATGAGAAAGTGTTTCTTTGAAAGTATCAACTCTTTACTCCTCATGGAGGAAAGGGTTGATGCCTTTCCCTAAAAAGTCGTCTGATCAGTGTCTGTTTTGCTTGCTTATTGAATAATACAGATCAAATTTTAGTTTCTGCTAGTTAGACACTACCATATTCATATCCCATAAAAATTCAGCTAATTTATCAATTAATAGATCAATTTAAAAGAGACTGTCGCAGACAAACTTCTCTAGTTTATATACACTCTTATCACATGTCTAATCGCATGGCAGTTTGTAACCTCATTTCATTCATATCCCATAAAAATTCAGCTAATGTATCGAAGAACAATTTAAAAGAGACTGTCGCAGACAAACTTCTCTAGCTTATAATTATACACTCTAATGTCACGTGTCTAATCACATGGCAGTTACCTCATTTCATTAAATTATTTTTTCTCACATATATTTGAATTATGGAAAATATCTAGTAATGACATAGACCTAATACCCCTCTGTGTATACCATATTCTCCCTAATAAAGTCCCCACTCTTAAACACCCCTTTACTTCTGGGTGTGCTTGTGGGGGGTGGGAATGGGTGGTTGGCGGTGAGGGACTAATAGCGAATAAAATGAAACAAAATACAGGTAGTAGCTTAATGTAGACAAAGCAATGCAGAATTTTTCCTGCATTACTTTCAGTCTGTATTAAGTTTATATTAACCCTTTCCTTCATACAAATACTTTTTCACACCTTTGCAAATAGAGCAGACCCAAATCTGATCAGGATCTGCTCTATTTACTTATAATGGATCTGACTCTACATAGTCTAAATAGTTTCTAACAATACCAACACTTCATGTCTATATATGCCATTATAAAAATTCAGCTAATAGATATTCATGATGCCATTATTTCTTACGTGAATATTCAACAGTGAATGGTTAAGCAACCGTGTACAAAATGCAAAAAGCTCTTTTTAATAAATGTAACGTCCCTGGGGCTGTTTACTTAAGATAATACGGCACTTTAACTGTTTATGTGTTGGTGGTGAATTCATTTTAACCCTTCCTTTCATATCTGAAAACAGAGTAGACCCAGATCAGACGGCTCCAATGGGAGCAGTCTGAACAGGGTCTACTCTTTTGCTAATGGAATTTGATAGATATATATTTCTTTACTTTCTAAAATGGCTACAATGTTCCACTTTCCATATTTCATTATCTATAACTACTTTCTCCATTAATATTCAGCAGGTATTGGAATTTGGAATAAACACAGAACAAGGGAAGGGTTAAACTAGGACACTTTAATCATATTTGTTTTAGAAGAATTGCATTATTACATGTAAGGGATCAAAGTCATCTATTTGTTATGTAAATCAATAAAATAGAAATAGAAGGCTCAGAAAATAAATAAGAGCCATAATATGGCTCATTCTATGACCAAAAATCAGTACCGGTAGGTTTTTTTCAGCTGTGTAGACCAAGACCATAAGGAAGCCATCCAGCTGGTTTTCAGTAGGTCATTGGTTCTACCTGCATGTTATTTTGTGCACAAAACAATGCAAAGTTAAGCATGATAAGGGTTAGCATGAGAAGTGTTAAATTAAAAACAAAAATAGGAAGTGAGACTGTACAAAGTAAACATGATACCACCTTTAACATTTTACTGCATGATTCATCTGCCGCAGCATGAATATTCATGTAAGAAACAATGACATCATGAATATTGATTCGATTTTGTTTTGTAGTAGCACATGGAAACAGGAACAACTTTTTGGACATGGCAGAAATTGTAGAATAATAAATTTTGTTTTTATCTATATTATTTCATAAGCAAACAGAGCAGACCCTAATCAGACATCTCTTATAGGAGCGTTCTGATCTGGGTCTACTCTGTTTACAAAGGCATAGAAAGGTGTATTTATGGATTAAAGGGTTAATGCATAATAGTCCCTCTTTTCCGTTTATTCTTTTTATTTTACCAGTTACCTCATAAATATTCATGTAAGAAATGATATCATGAATTTATATTACATGTAGATGAGTTTATAACCAAGGGGGAAACAGTAGAATCAGATCTATATTTTTCATTTAATAGTAAACAGAGAAGATTTCTGATCTGGGTCTACTCAGTTTGCAAGGGTGCATTTAATGAGTAACACGTTAAAAGCACAAAAACCAACAAGTTTTTGGCTTGAATTCTGCAAACAAGAAATATATTTTTTAAATTCTAAAACATGTCTCTTTAGTTTACATATATTTAGACTACAAAGACATCATGATGTCCTACAGATAAATACAAAAACTTTCATGTCTGAGAGGCCTGGCAACTAAAGATCTGTTGGTGTTCGAACAATGGCCTTTAAAACTTAATATTACATTAATCAACAGTGAATCCTCATTATACCGGCATTCGTTACAATCATGCACCCTTGTTATACCGACAGTATGCATTGAAACAAAATTACTGTTATGTCTTTGAAACAACCACTGAAGAAATAGGTGCAATGCCAATAAGACAGGTGATCGCTTAATGCAGAACACAACAAGTGCAAAAAGCTCCCAAAGGGAGCTTTTTGCATTTGTTGTGTTCTGCATTAAGCGTTCACCTGTTGGTACTAGTTTAAAACTTGCCATATAGCTCCTTTCATATTTAAACTCGTTATAACGGCAACCTCGTTATACCAGCAAAATGTCTGGAAACAAACACCTCCATTGTAACGAGGGTTCACTGTATATCCTGCCAATCATGACCAACTTGCATTTGCTAACAGCTTGGATCCAGATCAGATGCAAAGTTATTCAGAATTTGATCAGGTTCCAAACTGTTTGACATTCCATCAATTGTTTGAAAAGATATTACCTGAATGGGGATATAAGCCAAAATTCAACATTTCAGAATTTGAGCAGAATCTATTTTAAAGCAGAATAATGATTAAAACTCATGCCAATTATCAATATATTAAATTCAAAGTAAACAGTAATTTGGTTTCTACTTCAAATTGAATCAATATAGTACAATATTGCCAAAAGAGATGTAAACAAGTTTGAAAAACTAAAGTGACATCATGGTGTTTCATAAACAGAATGCATTGTTCTGTCCATAATACCCATGAGCTGCTGACGTTTGAACATTTAGCACACTATGGAGCTTGAGTCTGAGATCATTCTCAAGTATCTGATTGGTCAGATTCTGAGCAAGCTCAGAATCTGACCAATTAGATGCTTGAGAATGACCCAGATCAGATGGTTTCTATAGGAGCTGTCTGATCAGGGTCTGCTCTATTTGCTTATGATTCAATATACATATGATTCTGCAGTTTCTGCCATGGCCAAAAATTCAAGAGTCCATGTGCTATTCTAACAAATCAATTTAATTAACCCTTTCCTCCATAAATAAACCTTTTTATGCCTCTATAAAAGTCACTTCTTGAAACCATTGTGATAAATAGAGCATTTGCTCCATAGGAGCAACTGCTCTATTTATCACAATGTTTTCAAAACTAACCAATTCCAACATTTTCCTTTCGTCTAGTAAATGTTCCTTTTCAGTAGATTTATTCAAAGAGGCTGGATCTAAAAATAGCCTATGAGGAAATGGGTTAATATACATGTAGTCATTCATGGAGGAAAGGGTTAATGGTTATTATACAGGGTTTCAGTTGTTTTGTTGATCGTTAGAATGGGGATGTTTATTACATAGAATAAGATATAAATGTACACCCTGATCAGATGACACATTTCAAGCATTGCTGCTAATCTTGATCTTCACTACTTGCAATACTTGAAAAATGGAAATGGCTCATTCATTTTTTCTTCACCTTTGTAACCTTACCTTATTTGGTTCTGACTTCTGGATGAGGTCAATGTATTTTGCTGATACAGTGCTCCCTCTCTACAACACCCTTTGGGATACGAAGATTGTATGTGTTGTTCAGAGGGAGTTGTTATAGGGAGGGAAAATCAAACATAATTAGCTTGTTTGCAGATCCCCAGATAAGGTGTATTTCGAGAACTAAAACCGTTATGCCTCCATCAAACCCTATGTTGTGACCACTCTTTAGAATCGTCACAGAGTGACGATTCTAAAGAGTGGTCACAACATAGGGTTTGATGGAGGCATAAAGAAAATATGATGGAAAAAAGTTGTTTCTGGAGCATTGTTGTTTCGGAAACAGTGACATGCGTTGTTGTAAGGAGGGAATTGTTATTGAGAGGGCCATTGTAGGGAGGGAGCACTGTATGCATATTGACATTGAACAAGTAAAGCAGGCAGAATCTCTTTGAAGTGCTCATTACTTCTCTTGGCAGCTGTATTCAGCTTTGTAGGAAATATTTATCAAGACAATGTAACCCTGTACCGTATGAATATTAATGAAAGAAATAATGTCAATATGAATATTAACAGGCTAATTATTATGTCTCCCCCATTTATGGGGAGATATATTGTTTTTGCCAGAGTTGTCCGTCTGTCTGTCCGTCCGCACTCACCAAAGGGTAGTTGTGTGACTTTTTCTAACTAGTCGCACAAGTAAAATCATTAACCTGGCCATCTCTTGTGACATTAACCTGGCCATTTCTTGTGACATTAACCTGGCCAGTTGTGGGACATAGGGTTAGGGTAAGGGTTAGCTTCCAGATCATTCTATTCCAAAGTTAGAGCCAAAAATAGTTTTACTTGTGGGACTAGTCACACAAGAAAAGATCAAAGGAAAAAGTCACACAACTACCCATTTGTTAGTATGTCCGTCTGTCTGTCCGTCACAAACTTGTGTCACGCGTATCTCCGAAACCAGTTGGGTTAGAGTCACCAAACTTCACAAGAATGTTCACCAGCATGAGTTGTTGTGCACCTGGTTAACTTTGGAGTTACTGCCCCTGATGATTTAAAATTAGACAAACTTTACTTAGTGTCGTGCATATCTCTGAAACCAGTAGGGCTAGAGTCACCAAACTTCACAGGAATGTTTACCAGCATGAGTTGTTGTGCATCTGGGTTTTTAATTGTCTCCCCCTGATAACTTTGGAGTTACTGCCCCTTATGACTTAAAATAAGAGAAACTTTACTTTGTGTCGTGTGTATCTCTGAAACCACTAGTACTAGTCACCAAACTTCACAGGAATCTTGACCAGCATGTGTTGTTGTGTACCCAGGGTTTTTGAATTGTCTCCCCTGATAATGTTGGAGTTATTGCTACTGATGACTTAGACATTACACTTGTGTATTGGAAAGAGGACGGGAGGGGGAGACATCTGTTTTTGTGACAAAAACAAACCTCCAGTTTATAATGGAATTATGAGCAAAGGATTTGTTTGCCATGGCAGAAACTGTATAATCATATCTTTATTATAGAGCGCTGCAGACCTTGATCAGACAGCTCCTATAGGAGACATCAGATCTTGGTCTACTCTGTTTGCAAAGGTGTGAAAAGGCATCTCTGAAAAGTAAAAGGTTAAGATCTTTTCTGCATGTGGTATTAGCTTAAATTTTACTTGCAACTGAATTGAAAGTGATATACAGGTGTAATGAAAGACTACTTTTGGCAATATTTGACAGTTTTAATATTACATGGATATTGCTTTAACCTTTTTGAACATTGCTTGCAACATTTGTAATCTGCTACCATTCTCATTGTCCTATTTTTATCCCTCAAATTGTTTAAGCCATTATGAATGAAGATAAAGAACTCTTTCTAATTTTTTATGTAAATCATTTTCTATTTTTTTCTACTTCTGGATCTTTATAGTATAGGACTTAAGTTGGTCAACATTTCTGATAATTCTCCTTTTAAGCCCTTACTTGATATCCATGCATTTGCAAACAGAGTAGACCCAAATCACACAGCATGTATAGGAACTGTCTGTTCAGGGTCTGCTCAGTTTGCTTATGGTGCAATATAGACCTGATTTTGCAGCGTCTGCATTGGTCAAAAATTCCCATGTTCATTTGCTATTGTTCAAATACTTGATGTACGTAAATATTCATTCAGTAAAGGATTTACCTCTATTTATTTGGTGGACATTTGGGCATGAGACACAGTGGTGCTGAAAGCAACAAGGTGATTTCAATCAAGAGCAACATTCCTTGTTTAGTGTGGCATTTTTTTTTTTACAAAAGAAGTACCATTGTTGGTTAAAGAAAGATTTTAATTTAAAAGGTTACATACTGTAGCTTAACCCTTTCCCTCATATAAACGCCTTTTCATGCATTGCAAACAGAGATGACCCAGATCAGATAGCTCCTATAGAAGCTATCTGATCAGGATGTGCTCTGTTTGCTTGTGACATGATATAGATCTGAATCTACAGTTTTTGCAAAAGCAAAAGATTCCCTTGAAAAGTTTACAGTATAAAATTTCAGCTAATAAATAATGATGATGTCATTATTTCTTACAGGAATATTGAACAGGGAAAGAGTTACATCAATATTTCAGTTTCCTTAGTCATAACCACAACTTTGTCATGTAAACACACACTCTAATGTTTTAACCTTAATCAAATTGTAAAACTTTTATGAAACTATTTGTAAGCAAAGTTTCTCTCAGTCAAGTTATCATCAGTCTGTCATAAAATCTAAAGAATTCATAAATGAAGATTCTTTGCACAGCCTAAAGAATGATTTATATTGTGGTCACCAGTCTTTATCATTATGCAAAATAAATGTACATCAATTGTACAATGGTTGTAACAGTAAAGAACAAGAAATAGCCAATAATGCACACTTTGTCCAAACACTTGGATACTTCAGTCCACGTTACAGTTACTTCTTCATTCTGCTTCTTTGAGTTTCCAGTCATATAGTTCTCTAGATTCTCTTTGATTTCTTCATTTTCTAAATCTGTCACTGTGACAGTATGCGCTGATGTTTCTGGTGCTACCTTTTGGTTGCGTACTTTAGGACACTGGATGATCATGACAAGAGCTCTGTATCGTTTGGACACAGGCAGATTTGGGTTGCGGTGAAATATACCGATATTGAAGATAGTATTGATAGTAATTAATGCACTCATTCCAAATGCTGACAGCAAATAATAGCACAGTAAAGACATTGGGGCAGATGTTTTGGGAATGTTGTCTGAAACAAGGGTCATGAAAACAGCAAAAGAGAGTAAAACTGTTATGGAATACGATAGTCGCTCACCGCAATCAACAGGGATCAAGAAAACCAGGCAGTTTAGAAAACTTAGAAATATTATGGGTAGAATAACATTAACAACAAAGAATTGTGCTCGACGCTGAAACTTGAAATTGAATTTGGCAACAGACATAGAGTTCTCAATATATGATGAAGATTCCAGTTTCTCCAAAATCCATTCCCCATTATCTGAGTAAAACGGCAACGGATTAGTATTTTCTGGAATATTGATGAGTATTTCACTGGCTAGGTATCCCCAAGCAATGAAAGAAATGTAGCATTCCTGTTCATCAAAAGGGTACCTATAAATGTCTGGATAGCATTTTGTCCAGAACACTTCACCTGGGCTCCAAATATTTACACCATTGTACATTAAGCGCACTCTTGTAAAAGCTCCATTCAGATCTGTGACTTTCAGTGAAGGATTTCCAACTAGGAGGCCAGGGGTCCACATCTACAAAGAGACAGTAACAGGTTAACATGGCTGTATTTTGAAATTTTTGAAGCTGAATTATTTACACCAGTGATTCATCGTAACAAGCCATTTGAAATTTAGCTGGTGCAAATGCAGATATCAAAATGAAGCTTATGAAACTTTAACAAGAGCATTGTGTCGGAGCATTATACGCCCAACGTGACCTTGACTTTTGACCGACTGACCTCAAAATCAATACGGGTCATTTACTTGCCATAGCCAACCTCCCTACTAAGTATGAAGACAGCACATCCGATAGTTATCAAGTTATTGAGCGCACAAGATTTTTGAGTTGAAAGTCACTGTGATCTTGACTTTTGATCGACAGACTTCAAAATCAATAGGGGTCATATGCTTGCCATGACCTACCTCCCTATTATGTATGAGGACTGTACACCTAACAGTTTTCAAGTTATTGAGCAGACAAAGATGTGGCTAACGGATGTTCTTACATATGGACACTTGTTGGGTATTTCCTTTGTTTTAACTACCCAACAAGGACACAAAAATACCCAACAATACAAACGGAATGAATAGAATTTACCGTTATTTATTGTTCTCCATACCCAACAAGTGCCCATACGTTCACCCGGACAGACGGACGGACAAGCGCCATACCATAATACGACCGAAGTTACCTTTGGGCATATAAAAATGGCACAATGTTTTCTAAAAGATTTTATGTATATTTGTCAATTCATGACTGAAAAGGTAAGGGGACCATGGTAACATTATTTCTAAGTGATCCCCTATTTTGCAGCAGAGAGATAGTTGTTAAAAATTCATAAATATCTACATTTAAATACACAAACTGAATATATTGTTTTATAGTATGTGGAGCACCTTAAGATCTTAACATTTCTAATATACATGTAAATGCATATCACAAACACAAATTTACAAACACACTGTGTATCCTTACCTCTTCATATGGCATCAGCATTGTGCCAATACCACCGTAGCTCAAAGGGTTCCATGACAGTCTACTATCCAGCCATGTTACTGTCAAATATCCTATTGAGCTCATCTCTCCAGCAACTTCATTGAGGTCGTTGAGTGATGTCAGGTGAAATGTTACATTTATTACAAGAGGACTGCCACAATCAATGCAAGGTCTGACACTTTTATAGTACCCTGACAAGAGATTGTCATAAAGCTCCTCAGCCTTTGAAATGGCATTTGTTCTGCCTATGATGCTTGCCAGGACAATTGGTATCAAAATATTTGCAATAATCAGAGACATATTTGATACACATATATAGACATCCAGTACAGAATCATGATCATAATTATGTTAATTCACTACACTGATCAGTAAACTACTTCAGTGGTACAGAACTAGGTTTCCCAGAATGATTTTAACAAAAGTACATTTTCAATGTAGTATATATAGTCAATGCAAAATCAAAATAAATTCCATCCGGACTAAAACAAGTCACAGAAAGGTCTTCTTAGAGTGCTTATTTCTCTGTGTCACATAATATAATAAACAGTCACTTAATAGTCTCTGAAAGTTATATCTGAAGGTATTGATGTCTAGAAATTGATATGCTGTTTACATTGCTATTATAATTGTTGAAAAGCAAACTTTTAGAGGTTTACTCATTCCTGGCATTGTATAATTTAGTAATTAAGCCATCTATTCTAAATCATTTACATGTTTTCATTGTATGCATAAGTTTACCTGTTCGTCTGAAATTTGATAGTTCACAGCTATGTTCAAAGTTTGTATACAGAATAGAATATTGATTTTGTCTGTTCAAACAAATTTATTATTCTTTCAAATTAATTGTGGTAATTTTCTACTGGTAATCGTGGTAAATAGTTTCAAAGCAAATATTTGTCAATGATTACATGTTTTCTGTCACAAGATTTTACATTATTGTTTCTACTGGCAGTACCAAATCGGTAAATTATAAAATCACTTTTGAATTGATGCCTTAGTTTATTTTCCAGATCTAGTATTAAACTAGAGCTTTGTCCTGTAACTAGGTTTATCTTAATTAATCCTTTCTTCATAAATACGCTTTGCAAACAGAGTAGACCTAGATCAGAGCACTCCTGTATACATGAGCCTTTTAATCAAGGTTTGCTCTGTTTGCTTATGGAATAATATAGAACTAATTCTACAGCTTTTGTCTAAGGATTTCTCGCATGAATATTAATGATTTGGGTTTTTATCAGGTATTATGTCCTTTTAAAAGTATTTCAGTCATTATCACGACGTTCAGCTAATTACAGGTCACTGGTGGAGGAAGACCCCAGAGGTTATTCTGTGTAAGGAACAAATTGCATTGTTTCATCCACAGAAGAACATCTATGTAGAACCTTCGACCTATCGCAAGAAGTGAAAACAAAGTTTTTATTACACCGCTAACCTTGGATCATTGGCTCCAGACAGTTTCGTCGACTGTCAGCCGACTTGGTCACTGGTGAACTGTGAGATCTGCTCCGTGATTACTTCCCCTTGTCACCGCAGGACTTAACGGCGAACAAAGGGTTGTAAATGCCACTAAGACGGTAGGCCCCCTGATCCCTGTTCATAGTGGGCTGCGGCGACAAGGGGAAGTAATCCCAGAGCAGATCTCACAGTTCACCAGTGACCAAGTCGGCTGACAGTCGACGAAACTGTCTGGAGCCAATGATCCAAGGTTAGCAGTGTAATAAGAACTTTGTTTTCATGCATCATTCCTGCTAGATGAACCTATTCTCTAATCTATCGCAAGAAGGCTTCCTCACATGAAAACTCCAAATGCCCAGACTGGGATTCGAACCTACAGCAGTGAAAGGCTAAGCGATTGTCAGTCGAAGACCATAACCACTCAGCCATGGGAGACTGTTAATCATTTACCTTATGTTTATTATACAATAATTCATGAATATCATGAATATCAATTAAGATGAATTTTTATAACAGTATAAAAATACAGAATTGTCTGGCCATGGCACAAACTGTAGATTAGAATCATATCTTTGTCATTTATTTTAATAAGCAAACAGAGAAGCCCCAGATCAGACTGCCACTGCAGGAGCCATCTGATCAGGGTATGCTCTGTTTGCTCATGAAATTATATAAATATGAAAGGCCAATTATTTGTCACATGAATATTCATGGAGTAAAGGCTTAAATCCCTGAAGATATCTTTTATTCATCGTGTGGCAGGTATGCATATATGAATATGGTTACAGAAACTTAAGATTTTCTGCTCACCTAATAAATCAAAAGTATGGTCTATATAAATATTCTAAGTCTTTTAACGCTTTACTCTATAGATCTATACACCACTAACCCTTCATCTCATTAAAAACGATTTTTAACACTATTGCAAACAGAGTAGACCCAGATCAGAAGGCTCCTATAGGAGGATCTGCTCTGTTTGTTTTGAAATTATAATAGATCTGACTCTGCAGTTTCTACCAATATCAAAAGGTCCTGTATACATCATTCTGCCAATATAAAAAATTAGCAAATGAATATTCATGACAACATGATTTCTAACATGAATATGCAACAAGAGTTAAACCCAGATAAGATGGTTTCTGTTGGAAACCAAACCAAAACTTTTCTTGTTCATATGATATGGCATTACAAATATTAAGCTAAATTATTAATGTCTCATACATAAATTATTTCTTATGTGAATATTCATGGGGTAAATGGGTTCCCAAATCCACGCGGAAGACATGCCAAATGTATTATGAACGATTCAGAATCGTCTCAGAAGACGCTGATGTCAGCAAAACTTATATACATCTATATCATCTCTTCTCTTGAAATGCTTTTAGTAATCTGACGGCCGCTCTATTTCAGATATACATGTTACATGTATATCTGAAATAGAGCATGTATATCTGAAATAGAGCGGTCGTCGGATTGCTGAAAGCATTTCGAGAGAAGATTCCAAACACAACAAGAGTGCCAGTGGGCACAATATATGCCCGTTGAGGTCTTGTTCAACATAAACTGGGGTTAACGTATTTGCTAAACTCAAATTCTGAGTCCAATTTTGCAACCAAGTTTCAAGGTTGTAAATAGGCATACTTTAACAAAAAACCTTAACCAAAAATTCTAAATTAAAAAGGGCCATAATGGTGTCTAAATGCTTGACAGAGTTACATTGTATTTACTCTTGCCTACAGATGAAGTTTTGATGGTGAACAAATGTTTCAAGTTTAAAAGCTTTATCTCAAAGGGTTATGTAAATAAATGGACTTTAACAAAAACCTTAACCAAAAAAATTCTAAGTTAAAAGGGTCATAATTATGTCACAATGCAGGACAGAGTTATATACTTTTGCCTATAGGTGAAGGTTGTGACGGTGAACATGTGTTCAAAGTTTCAAAGCTTTATCTCAAAGGGTTATATAAATAAGTGGACTTTAACCAAAACCTTAACCAAAATTTCTAAGTTAAAAGGGGGCATAATTCTGTCAAAATGTTGGACAGAGTTATGTACTCTTGCCTACAGGTGAAGCTTGTGATGGTGAACAAGTGTTCCAAGTTTAAAAGCTTTATCTTAAAGGGTTATGTAAATAAGTGGACTTTAACCAAAACCTTAACCAAAAATTCTAAGTTAAAAAGGGGCATACTTCTGTCAAAATGCTTGACAGAGTTATTTACTCTTGTCTACAGGCAAAGCTTGTGATGGTGAACATGTGTTCCAAGTTTAAAAGCTTTATCTGAAAAGGTTATGTAAATAAATGGACTTTAACAAAAACCTTAACCAAAAATTCTAAGTTAAAAAGGGGCATAATTCGGTCAAAATGATTGACAGAGTTATGTACTTATGCCTACAGGTGAAGGTTGTGACGGTAAACAAGTGTTCCAGGTCTCGAAGCTTTATCACAAAGGGTTATGTAAATAAGTGGACTTACAAAAATGTGTTCCACATAAATTGAGGTTAACATTTTTGCTTAACGCAAATTCTAAGTCAAATTAAGCAACCTTGACCTAAGATAAACGAGCCGGGACTTGGCAGGCTACTGTAGCATGTCTAGATAAACATTGTGGTTAAATTTGGGAAGGATCCACCAAGTGGAACTTGAGTTATAGATGTTACAGAGAGACAGGTAGGTTAACATTTTTGCTAAACGCAAATTCTAAGTCCAATTGTGTGACCTTGACCTTGGATATATGACCCGGGACTCGGCAGGCCACTGTAGCATGTCTAGATAAACATTGTGGTTAAATTTGGGAAGGATTCACCTAGTGGAACTTGAGTTAGAGATGTTACAGACAGACAGACAGGTTAACATTTTTGCTAAACGCAAATTCTAAGTCCAATTGTGCGACCTTGACCTTGGATATATGAACCAGGACTTGGCAGGCTACTGTAGCATGTCTAGATAAACATTGTGGTTAAATTTGAGAAGGATCCACCAAGCAGAACTTGAGTTAGAGATGTTACAGATGGACAGACAGACAAACAGACAGCGCCATTCCATAATACGTCACGTTTTTTCAAACGGGCGTATAAAAATGCGAGGAAAAAGGGAAGATTCAGCACCGCTTCGGCATGTTCTGCAATGTTTCTGTACCACTGGAAACCATTTGGCAGCTTATTCTCAAGATTTTGGCATGCTTTTGCATCTGTTCCGCAATGCTTTGAAAGCCACTCCCCAAATACACGCAGATTGCATGCAGAATGACCCCGAAGACAAAGCTGATTCTGAATGGTTCCCGAACCCAGAAATATTCATTCTGCAACCCTTCGGCAAGGCTTTGGCACTGCAGTGCACACCAGGCATAAAGTATCATGTTATTATACAATTCATAGGACATACAATGTCATAAAATATTATGTAACATACCAACTATAAGCAGTTGCTCCTAAACACAGGGCAGCTGTCATTATGACCAGAGTCCACACAATGATCGCAGCCAATACCCGCATAAGGATGACCACAATGAAAGCCACGCCCACAGCAATGCAGCCCAGGTAGCCAATCTCACGCCAGCTGTTGCTCAGATCTGAGATGATGTTCTTGAAAATCAACAATAAACAATGAAATGTGAAAACTGATTCACACTTTGATTATTTTAGAGAAAAAACAAGAAATGTGCCACAGTAGGTGACAAATGCCCCCAAAGCAAAGCAACGATATTGAAATGTGTGTTACACAGTGCAACTGAATTCCCAAGATGTACTCACACACTAAATTTGGCATTCCTACCTCAAGTACAATAGGAGATATGCTCCAGACAAGGTTTTCTATACCTGAGGTCAGAGGTCCAGGTCATACAGAAGTAATATAGGAGATATGCTCTGGACAAGGCTTTTCTATGGCTCAGGTCAGCGGTCAATGTAAGAAAGTCCTAAATAAGCTTTTTTTTTGTAAATGAAGCCCAAGGTAAATGTCACACTGACCTATAAATACAATGTAATATGGGACACTCCACCATCCCAAGATCTACTCACACACCATACTTGGTGATCCTAGCTGAAGTAGTGTAGGAGATATGCTCCGGACAAGCCTTTTTTGTAAATGAGGTCAAAGGTTAAGGTCAAGGTCACATTGACCTAAAAATAGTATGCAATCCCAAGATGAACTCACACATCATATTTGGTGATCCTTGCTGATTCCATATAGAAGGTATGCTCTGGACAAGTATTTTTTGTAAACGAAGCCCAAGGTCAAGGTCCTATTTACCTATAAATAGTGCACAAGTAACGACACTCCGCCATCCCAAGATGTACTCACGTACCATATTTGGTGATCCTTGCCATCCTTGACGGACAGCCTGACTGACTGACAGACAGACAGTTCAATCACTATATGCCCCCAAAGCCTAGCTGTGGGGGCATGATAAGTAATAAAATCAAATGATAAAAAAAAAGTGTTAACAACATGGTAACTATACTTTCAGGAATTATTTGCCTCACCATTTTTTTTATAACCATGTTATCATTTTCAGGAAAGGCATTATCTCCTGGAAAATTTATATAAACCCTTTACTCCATGAATACCTTTTCTACATCTTTGTAAACAGAGTAGGACAGGATCCTGTATGAGCCATCTGACCAGGGTCTGCTTTTATTTACTTATGATTTAGTATATAGATATGATTCTACAGTTTCTGCAATGACCACACAAATTCCTATGTCCATGTGCTATTATGACAATTAATCTAATCAATATTCATGAAGTCATTATTTCTTACGTGAGTATTCATTAAGTAATGGGTTAATCCTTTCTCTCTTTAATATCCACGTGAGAAATAATGAATGTAATAATTATATTATAGCTGAAGTTTCATATTGGCACCACGAAAAAAGGAATTATTTTGCCATGGCAAAAACTGTAGAATCAGATCTAGATATATGTTAGAACGTGATCTTTTAATCAACCAATATTATAAAGTAAACACAGTGGATTTCAAAAGCAGGTGATTGCTGTATTTTTATCCTACAACAAGATCTAATTGTAATGGATTCCTTTACAGAATGTCCCCCAAACGAAACAGACAACAGATATTGATGAGCAAAATATCTAAATATTCACCAATCACAGGGTTATCATGGAAACCAACACTTTTGAAACATCTGCCATTAACTTTGAACTACCCATAAACACCAACTTACTAATTTTCAGCAAAATCTAATACCGTACCTAAATTTCGACCAATCAGATATCATTACTCCATTACCATGGTAAACAACTCTTTCGAAACCCCTACAACTCAAAAATACCCCCATCATACCAATTTTCAGCAAAATCAAACAATATCTAAATTTCAACCAGTCAGAGCACACCATTTAGCAGATCTGCACATAACCAGCAATCTTCATGTAAAATTTCATTAACATTGGACTATTACTTACTGAGAAATGTGTAGGACAATTCATGGCAGAAGAAGAATAAGAGCAAGAATAAGAATCGGATTAAAGAATGATAAGAAGAAGAAACTGAGTAAAGACAATATGTCCCCCCCCCCCCATTTCACTTGGTGGACATACATGTAATTAGCTACAAAGTTCCTATTTTAACCCTTAACTCGATAAATATGCCTTTATTTTGCCTTTGCAAACCAAGAAGGCCCAGATCAGATGGCTCATAACTGATCAGGGTCTGTTAATATTGATATGATTCTACAGTGTCTACTATGGTCAAACATTGCTGTGACCATGACATTGTGTCATTATAAAAATTAACATTCATAATGCCAGCATTTCTTACATGAATATACATGCACTAAACTTTGTAAAGGGTTAACGCTTTTAATGCTGAATTTTCATACAAACAAAGTGGAATGACCTATCATTGTGTAACAAGTAAAAGGTGTAATTAGCGAGAGGATTTGAATTGAAACAGTGCAGACACTGATCAGAGCCCTCTGATATGGGTCTTCACTGTTTGCAAATGACAGCTAACATGTGTTCGGCATCCAAAGGGTTGAGGACCAAAAATTGGACTTCTTGATAACTGTATCATTGTGCAAAAAACTGTAGAATCATATCTATATTATTCCATAAGCAAACACAGCAGACCAGTCACCCTTATCAGATGGCTCCAACAGGAGATATGTATCTGATCTGGGTTTACTCTATTTGCAAAGGTTTAACAATATGGAGTCATATATCAATAAAACACCCTGTTGTTTATGTTAAACTTTAACCCTTCCCTCTAAAGTGACATCATGAATATGAATTACATGTAGATTAATTTACATGATGGCACATAACATGTAGGAACAGTTGACCAATGCAGAAACTGTAGAACCATACCTATATTGTTCCATATTAACCCATTTGCTCCCAGTGGATTCTTCCATGCTTATGTATTGGATTAGTCTAATTTTTATCTAAGGGATGTCTGGTCTAAATTTTAATTTTTGTTTTGTTTTATATTGAATTTCCTATCAGCAAATAGTGTAGACTGATCAGACGCCGCATTATGTGGCGTCTGATCAGAGTCTACACTGTTTGCCTACGTCCCATATATGGGATCGTGGGAGCAAATGGGTTAAGCAAACAGAGCAGACTCTGATCAAATGGTTCCTGCAGGAGACATCTTTTCTGGGTCTTCTTTAGTTGCAAAGGCATTAAAAGTCATATTTATAGTGTAACAAAAAGGGCTCATATTTTTGCAACATTATACCATTAGCAAGCAATTCACCTACACAGTTCTGTAAGAGTTATTATCTTATTTTCAGACAGAATCCATATTCATGTTTTCTCATTTATTATAGTATATACCTCTGTGATTTCTCCACCCATATGCACATTTGCTATTACGGAAGCAAATGACTTAATCATATCCTTCGCTTGGTCATATATGGCCTTTGGTATACATCTGTTGAATTTACTGATGCTGAAATTGTATTGAAAGAATGACACACAGTATTAATTGATGTCCTGTTGGACCATCTTTTAGACTTTCATGTATTTACAGTGACACACTGTAAAAAATTCTTTATTGCAACTTATAATAAAACAATTATAATCATTCTTAACCATTACTTCATAGTCAAATCTAAGTCATTATGTCATATGTACATGCAGAGTATACCCAGACCAGATGACTCCTAGTAGGAGCCATCTGATTAGGGTCTGCTCTGCTTTCTTATAATAAAATATAGATAACTCCTACATACAAATAAATAGAGAATATTTGGTTCCTAGCTTTGAATGAGAAATGTTATCTGGCAAGGCGGATGAATATATCAGGTGAGCCGAAGGCGAACCTGATATATTCAGAAGCCGAGCCAGATAATATTTCTCATTCAAAGCTAGGTGCCAAATATTCTATTTATCCTTGTCACGACAGCAAAATATAATCATTATTATTTTGTACCGAATGTACCACAAAATGCACCGCAACGTATACCCGACTCTACTGGCTCTAGACTGTTGATGACGTCACTATAAAGGCGTTATTACGTACGTCACTGGAATTCCAAAAAGTCACATTGCTTTAAAAATGCTCAAAACAAAACCGTTGGCCCGATTGGTTATGTGAGAAAAAGAACCTGTCACTTGACGATATCTAGACGATGTATGATTCTTGATGTGGATTTATCTAAACACGGTAATTTCGCGACAAACAACATGATCTAGTCTAGATCTAGATCTACTACTAGATCTAGTCTAGGCCTAAGAATATAAGTTTGGGAGAATAAAGTGAAATAATTAGATATAGATCTATTTAGTTTAATGTGTATCGATTGAAATCAACAAATTCGCTTTGTTAAACTTTTTTATTCAGTACTCGGTAGACGTAAATTTGTGTATTGACGAAATAAGCGTCTCGGTAAAAAAGTAGTTTCGGCTACAGGTCATGTGACCAACTGACATAATAACAAAAAGTTTATCAGTCACCTTGTTATCCGTCAGGAAAATAGGCACGTGACAGGATAAATCTATCTATCTGACTCTACAGTTTCTGCTATTGCCAAAACTTCCAGTATTCATATGCCATTATAAAAATGAATCTAATTAATATTCATGATGTTATTTCTTTCATGAAAATTCATGTAGTAAAAGGTTATGAATGTATTACTGTCTGAATATTCATGGCGTAAATATTTAATTACACTTTAACAAGGACATTTTTGGCTGTGACAGAAGCTGTAGATTCTGATCTATATTATTTCATGAGCAAATAGATCAGACCCTGGCACAACAGTTCCTACAGGAGCAGTCTGATCTGGGTCTACTGTTTGCAAAGATGCCAAAAGATTTCCATATTGGGGAAGGGGTTAACTCCTGTTTTCAAATTTTAAAGTCTTGCATATGAAATGTCATTCCTAGAATGTGGGATTTGTTTTATAAAAGTAACTTTCTCTGTTTATTTAAACTTAGCAACAACCTAGATTTTTGAAAATCATAGTATACTATCACATGATGATCTGCAACATTGCAAAGAAACAAAACTTTATGATGATCAAAACAACCTAATATTATGTAATGACAGCTGGAACAAAGTTTGACGGGAACATTATACAGACACAATTGTCTGATTTTATTTTTGGAATACATAGGATACTTACTGCTGACCTACTGGTGTGTCTGGACATTTCTTAGAGTCTTCCTCATATGGCTCAATGTCATAGCGGCAGAGATTGATACCATCCTTTGAGTAGAAATCTAAGACCTTTACCTCACGGTCTGGACACTTCTCCACACAGATGACCTGGGTCTGATCTTCATTAATAGTTGGCAGGATGTTGTTGGGTATCAATGAAAGGAAGTAAGCTGGATCGAAGAAGAACACCTTCCTGCCTCAAAGAAATTTAATGGCAAATATTGTAATTACTCTTATTATTTGGTGAGACAAACTTAGGCAAAAACGAGTAAACCTGCCATGAGCAGTTTTATCAGGGTCTACACAAATTCATACACCATTAATACCATTTAGAGTTATCGAAGCAGTTAGACACAGACTTATTCAGTTAAATTACAAACGGGTAGAGATTGATTGGGAGTCCAAAAATTTAGGGTTAACAACAGGCTAAATGCAGTAATCCAGTTTTAACCATCATAAAATCATGTGCCCTTTAAGTCATGCAAACTAAAATCATCTGTCACTTCAGAAGCAGTGTCTGATTAAGGCCTTCACTCACAGTTAAAGCATATTCTGAGGCTGGTCTTGGCCTACATAGTATGAATGGCCTCTTAATTACACACTTCTGATCACGGAGCAGCTATATATATATATACAGTAAAACATCTCTATAACGACCACTAAATTACATCAAGTATTTTGTGTTAAAGGCAGGTGGATGCTTAAAGCAAGGTGAAAGTAAAACAGAACGCTCCTATAGGAGCGTTCTGTTTTACTTTCACCTTGCTTTAGCAACCACCTGCCCAAAATACCAATTAATTAACACAATTTAATAGTCGTTATAGAGAGGTTTTACTGTATATATATTATATATGAAGAATAAGAAACATCTGTTAGACTTTTTTTGCAATAATGATACAAAAACTAACCTTTTGACCTATGCTAATATTGCAGTAACAAGTACTCAGAGGATTCTAATTATATTGTTTTAACCCTTTCTTCATACAAACACATTCATGCCTTTGTAAACAGAGTAGACCTAGATCAGACAGCTTCTGTAGTAGCCGTCTGATCAGGGTCTCCTTAGTTTGCTTATTGTATAACAGATCTGATTCTACAGTTTCTTCCTGAGCCAAAATGTCCTGTGTTCATAGGCCATTGTAAAAGATAATCTGATTACTATTTATGATGTTATTATTTCTTGCATGAACATTCAACAGGGAAAGGGTTAAGATGGTGGCAGCTCAATGCAGGAAGAAGGTTCACAACAAGCTCAAGTAAGAGCTTTCTTCATAACTTTCATCATGCATTAAGCAGCCACCTACTTTTAAATACCTCTATGTATACATGTTTATATAGTGGTCTCCATAGAGAGATTTAACTATATAATATATAGTGTAACAATGAAAAATGCTTAGAAGTTATGACTACAGTACGTGATAACTGTTTTAGTATTTACGGTTTGTCGGAGTTGTCCTGTCCCGACAGGGTTACATTGGGTATGTCCTCATTTTTCTGGTTACACACATTGCCCCAGCTGTCTACACCATAGATCAGGCGGTATGGGTTCCCCTGTTTCACTGCCATGAACATCACCCCTCCCTATATTTGCAGAATCAAAATCATTTTCAGCAGGCCTGATTTCCAGATATATAAGAATTACTATGCTAGTAGTTTTGATGTTAGCTGTATTTTGGCCAGTTAGAAAAGTTGTTAAATTTTATGCGAGCCTTGGCGAGCATTTAACTACTTTTTTGAGGAGCCAAAATACAGCTAACATCAAAACTACTAGCATAGTAATTCTTTTATCACGCAGCACTAAGAAAAAAATGGAAAAAATGAAGAAAAAGAAATTTTGCTCAAGCAGTTCCGTCCCCTGAATAAAAATACATGCAACGTCATATTGGCGTGCAGTGACGTCGTCGACTTTTATAACATAAACAAACTGCATTTAAATTATTTTATATGTATATGCAAATAGTTTAGACAAAGGTGAGCAAATGTTTTAAATTTGATATTTATGTTAAATTATGCCTTTTTCGTCCTTCTGTTTTCCTCCTACTAGCTGAACTAAACTTGCATCCCAGTGGGGTCAGTACACATGCACTATACCTCACAAAATACAGTGTCGGCGTGGAAAATATTATGCTAGTAGGAAGTGGCTATATTTGGTGACGTTGCATGATCAATTTCTGTACTTGTAGGATATTTGAATAACCCATACCCTCATATTTGACACCTTATGACACCTCTGTAAAGGTCAATTTTTGAAACCATTGTGATAAATAGAGCAATTGATCCATAAAGTAAAGTCAAGTACCTAGTCAGTGTATATTCTAGAGGTAGTGGGATGGGGGGATTCACCCCACATTTTTGAAAATCCCCCCATATTTTCGTGGGAGGGGTGAATTTTCTATATAGATAAAGAAGGCCAAGTCGCTTGAATTTGTGTTATATCTGAATTTTAGTCAAAATTTCCCTATCATTTTCGAATCCTAGTATACACACTGCCTAGTTATAGTCTACTTTCAGTCCGAATGACTGCTCAGCCGACTGTACATTTACTCCTCTTGTCATTTAGCAATTCGCCTACAATATTGAGCATTGATACAAACATATGGCGCAATTATGCAGTACTGGCTACTGGCTAGTGACGCTAACAGGTACCCATTTTAACCCCTGGGTGGAGAGGAGGCAACCTCGTGTGGGTGGGAGACACTGAAAAGCGTCTCTGAAATTTTGAGCTGGTCCAGCCGGGATTCAATCTCCGGAACCCTGTGCTATCAGCTCAATGCTCAACCACTAGACCAAGCCACCACCACAATAGGCCAATAATACCGCAATCCATAGGAGCAAATGCTCTATTTAACACAATGGTTTCAAACCTAAACAATTCTCAAATTTTCCTTTTTTGTAATAAATACAGTAAAACCTATCTATATTAAACGGCCACTAAATTACATCAAGTATTTTGTGATAAAGACAGGTGGCTGCTTAAAGCAAGGTGAAAGTAGAACAGAACGCTCCTATAGGAGCGTTCTCCTTTACTTTCACCTTGCTTTAATAGTTTGTCTAGACAAGAAAAATTGCCTTGATGATTCCCTGTCTATAGAAATGTTTTTTGTTAAAAATAAATGTGCCAATATTTTAATAGACAGCCACCTGTCCTAAATACCAGCTAATTAACACAATTTAGTGGCTGTACTGTACTGCTAAAAATTGTTTATGAGGAAATGGGTAATACAATAATGTATTTATAAACATTTTTCTTCAATTATATTGCATGTCACAAACTTTTACAACAATGGGCACATGTACATGTATAATGAAATGTATTAATATCTATATGTAATCATTAATTCATTTATTTACTAAATAGACATGTCAGCAGATTAATAATTCATTAAAAATTTACCAATTACCAATTGCTATTTTCGTTATTCAAAATGTTCTGCTCAAGTATGGCCTTACTGTTACTTCAGATAGTTCTATGGATATTTACTGTTTGAAGAATTGGATATATTATTATATCATCAACATTAACCCTTTCCCTGTTCTGTATTGTTACGTCCAGCTATGGACGTTGGTTAACGTGAGGGGATAAAATATAAATAAATCGAGACGATATCAATTTAAAATATTCTGGTGATTGTTATTCAGAATTCTCTAGATTCTTCCACAAATAGATACATACGAACTCAAACAACTTATCATACTAGATCTATGTGCCTAGTAAACACCACACACGGCAAACCTCTTGCAAATAGCTCTTGTAAGTGAATTTATCAATGGATCAAGATCCAATCGATCTGCTTATGTCAATCTCAGTCTTAATGATATAAATCTAGGTGGTGGATCGGTAGCTACAGCACAACGTCAGCGACCAAAGTATTTTATAAATAAGTTGCAAACCGCGTAATTCGAATAAAGCTTTAAATCTGTAAAATGCCAAGATCTGCATTTATTCTATAGATCAGTCGAAATTCTGTCATAAAATGAAATGCTTTCATCTATGTTCTATTTGTATGCCTTAAAATGCGCACCATTAGAATGTATATTTCTGAAACAGGCTAGCGTAGTTCTTGACCCTAGCTCAACTCCCTCAACTCTCTGATCCTCAGTCAAAAATCCGGCTCTTTTATACTCGCGCTCAGATTCCCCGTCAAAAAGTGGTAGGAAACTGACAAAAAGAAGGTTGGAAAAGGTCACGTGATTCGTCCCCGTCAAAACTGACTGGAAACCGTCAAGTTTTGACGGGCTGATCAAGTGGTAGAACAGTCAAATACTGGTTGGTGGTTGTAAATACTAGGTAACGCGCGTGAAAACATTCAGCCACCGGTTACATATGAAGAACTACGTTGTACTGTTTGAAAATATTACAAACTACTTTGGTCAAGGAAATTCGCCAACAAGATCCCAAAATAAATATGTACCATAGGGAAATAGGTATCTTGAGTCTTTCTTTTTGGCATAGCTATGGTAATTCTGTCTGCTTTGAGCGTTATTTCTATAGTAAACAACCCACAATGCATCACTGTAGCAACCAAGATGACGGACATTATGCTGTAGCATCTCACATACTAGGCCCTAAAATCGAGTGCATTTCAGCTAAACAAATAAATATGAGGATTAAAAAATGCATGTGCCAAGTCAAGTAAGAAAAGATACAGCTTTCTAGCAAGTCAAACTGGAATGACAACACGATGCACAGTGTATTTCATCCTCTGTCTCTGGGGTCAGAAGTCGACGTACATGAGTGCATCGCGGATGCTACATTACCCCCCTCTTTGATAGGCAAAGCTCCCGCTGCCTACAATTCTAAACATAAAGAACAGTACTTAGAACAATAAATTTTAACTGTTCAGCTGTATCTTTTACGATACCACATGCAAAGTATTTATCACAAATTAAAGATTTTTGTACCTGTAACCTTGTAACTTTTAACTATAATAACAATCTTTAAAATTTAAACAGTCTTGCTTTATAACAAGATACTTAACAAGTAAATGTGAAAGTTGCCGCCTCTGTCTGGCTTCCCATAAAGTAATGTGTCAAAACGTAATGCATTGACACGGTGAACTTTATGAACAAATTCTCAAGAGGTAAATGCCATTGTCCTTGACTCCTAATCCTATAGACACTGAAAAGTATAGGACACAGTCCATATCTGCAATATCACAGAACATTAATCAAACAAGCCATTACAGTAAAATGTCTCTGTAAAATTACCTCTCAAAGCAAATTTAACCTATGTAGTTGCAAAAGTGCCATGGTTACAGGCTAATTAAGATTGCAATACTCATTATTTTTGAATAGCAAGTGCATCAATGTTCCAAATAACCTTCAATTAAGCAGCTGTATTTAATACAAAAATTTTCGAGTTGACACCGTGCTATTCAGAAATGAAAATAAGCATGGCTTTACACCATACTTAATATAATGAGTTAAAATAGCGTCACAACGCTGGAATGTCAGTCTTCCTAAAATAGTGTCTATCACTGGATATATGTGTAACGTTTCTGATACAGATAGTAACATCAGCGTTAACATCGCATCCATAGATATTGGCTTCAGCCACTGCGTACTTCACGATATCGCTACAGTCTTTTATTGTACACTATTACTGTACATCTATTTGTAACGCGATTAAATGTTCACACTATATACAGTTATACACAAATGTACTTTCTTAATGCACAATTTCGTAAGCTATAACTCTTAGAAAAATAACATAATTATCACAGTTCGAGATAAATGATCGGTATTTCGCGTAAAATGTCCTAATCGCATTGTCACTATCCTTAGTGGGATGTCACGATTCGGTCGGAACACAACTTCTTAGGTGCCAATCGTGGTGGGTGCCGTCCTGCATACGGTTTTAGCCTGTTGTGATGGACACCAATGTCCCACTCATCCTTGAAGAAGGTATCCTTGTATTTTATCAGGAGTCTGGCTACCACTTGCCGCTCATAACTACCATTCCCCTTAGTGGACCGTTCACACAAGGCTTGTAAGTGTGCTGGTACATCTGTTTCCCTTCCCAATTTGTGAGGGTTTTCTTCTGTTGCAGCTTCCTTTGGGGTCATTGCCACTCTACGGATATTCTGCTGGTCGTCATCCTTTCTTTCTTCTTTTGTTACGACACTCACTATCCGCTCTATTCTTTCTGCTTTCCCAACCTCTGTGTTTTGTTTTAGCTGTACATCAGTGGAGAATGGGTTTAGCAGTCTTGCTTTACATGTGGGTGCAGCATTGATGTTGACGAGGGTTGTTGCCATTAATAGAGGGTAAGCTTCTGTAAAAGTGTCTGTTGGCTCCAGGAGATATTCTACTCGGCGATCCTCGTCACCCTCATTCCGGTCAACATACACGTCCACTACCGTCTCGCTAAGTGCGGGGATGTTGAAGTCATCTGCCATTACTACCTTTCTAGTCTTTCCTCCCTTGCTAATCTGAAAGCACGGTATTTCGACCCCGTCGAAAATTACTTTGTTTCTACTAAGAAGAATATCTACTGCCTTCCCATTCCCGCCCAAGACGTCATACCCCAGCAGAACGTCATCCTCTATTTCAGCTACTATAGCCTCCCTGACGATCTCTAAGGTTGAACCCAGTCCCAGTGTGAACTCGGCCTTCCCTTTCTCCTTAATAGGCAACCCGCCGGCTCCCTTTAAGCAAACAGACTTCCGTAATAATGGCCTTCTGTTTTCAGGTATTTTGTCGTATACCCTTGTAGATATCACCGTCCTTGAAGCCCCTGTGTCTGTGATGAATATCACCGGTATACCTTCTACAACTCCTCTTATATATATCCCATCACCCAGTCCCTTCTTTGGTAGTTTACATTTGTTGCCATCAACACTTTCAACGTCAATGCATGATTCTTCTCTACTTGTCCCACATGTTTGGCCTTCCTCATTGCTGCTTAATTGGACCTCTCTTTGGCCGCAAGAGCCGGTCCCCTGTAGTTTAAATTATTGTTTCGGTCATTGTAATCCTTTTGCTTTTCAAACTGCTCCCCAGTCGACCTCTCTCTCCTATGTTTTCTTTCGGGGCAGTCACGAGCAAAGTGACCCATTTTTCTGCAGTTGAAGCATTCGACAATTTTTCCTCTCTTGCCAGCTTGCTTCTCTGTGGCTGTCAGCTTACTTTCTTCAATGTTGTCGAGCTTCTTTAATATTTTCTCGAGGATTTCTTCTAAACCTTTTGATTCTGTTACGTTGGCACAATCATTTCTCTTACAACTGGTCTGAAGGTGGTTCTCTTGATTAGAGGGTGTCTCATGTTGCTCTTTATCCTTGCTACATGTATAAGTTCTTTCATCCTCTAGCCGCCTTGTGCTCTCTCTTTGGCGTCTGATATGAAACTCTCTTCGACGGGTTTGAAGCAGGTTCACCACATGAAAAACTGCCTCGTCTATTGTTGTTGGTTCTTTGTGATATTCAACCTCGAATCTCACATCGTCGTCTCTCAGACCATCCAAGAACTTTCGTACTAGGTCTTCTTCACGTGTTTGTCTGTCTCTGTACCCATGGGCTTTGTCGTATAAGACCTTCAAATCAGCGGCATACTGTTCAGCGGTTTCGCCTACCCTCTGGGTCCTACGACTGAATTTGGCTGCAAATGTCCTAGGTGTCTCAATCACTCTGTATCTACAATCAAGTTCATGTGCAACTTGTTTGTAACTAGACAGAAAGCTTGAAGGTAGCTGGGTGAAAACAAATTCTGCTGCTTTGCCCTCTATTCTTGGTAGAAGGTGGTCTAGCTTTTCATCTTCTGTCAGTCCAAATCTTTGAGTGATGGTTTCGAACCTCGCATGCCAGACACGCCACTCTTCATCGCCAGTGAATGGACTGATCTTGATGCCTCCCAAATCATTCAACCGTTTGGGTCTACTAAGTTGTTGGGTCAAAACCCTTTCATTGTACTCTTGGGGTTGGAGTGCCACACTATCTGGCCTATATCTGGCTTGCACTGCTGGATCTAAGTCTACACTGTTGTTGTTTCGAGTGTTTTGATCTGGATCCAACATTGCTGATGGTACCCGTCTTGTCCTTAAAGATTCATTGGCATAATATTGGTTTGGGTGCTTGTTTTGTATATTATGTGCAATATGTCTGTAATTGTCGGGGCCTACACGTGTATTCATTTCTTGTGTCTGGTTGTGATAAACTCTGTTTGGTGCCTGTGTTGGGGGAGACTGCTGTGCCCTTTCTGAAGCTTGCATATCTATACTATGAATGGTATCTCTACATGAAACCCTGGGGCTTTTATTAGAGTAAATTGGGTAATTCCTAGTCTGGAATGTGGCTACGTCACTATTACGTGAGCTGTATGACGTCACTCTATCAGCATGTTGATTATGGTGTGTGTTTTGTGTATCTGGATTCGCGTTGTGTGTATTCTTTTGACTGGATTTTAAGGAATTTAACTGACTGCTCATCTGGGTGAGTACATCTGTTATATTGGACAGAATACTGGCTACTTCTGTGTTGTAGTTTCCTGTCGTATCATTCTGTTTGTCACCTAAATCAAGCTGTGTACTGGTCTGACTTCTTGCCATGTGCTCATGTGTTGTGGACTGATTTAAATGTGTATGCGCAGAACTATGTCTTGGACTTTGCCTTTGAACAATGATCTCCGGCGAGATCGGTCTCTCGTGTATAGTTGATTCACTGGGTCTTCCCTTGGGTGAGTGATAAGGGCTGGACAGTTCACTATGTGAGTTGCATGGCGAACGGGTCACTGGTTTGAAGGAAATTACACCCTCACTATCAACGGATCTTTGGCTGTGCATGATTACTGTTGGTAGCGTAAACTGTTACTAATTTACTTAAGAGATTCAAAAGATAGGTTCGTATCGCTGGATCTGGTTAAAATACCAAATCCCACCGCTCTGCCACCATAAATGTTACGCCCAGCTATGGACGTTGGTTAACGTGAGGGGATAAAATATAAATAAATCGAGACGATATCAATTTAAAATATTCTGGTGATTGTTATTCAGAATTCTCTAGATTCTTCCACAAATAGATACATACGAACTCAAACAACTTATCATACTAGATCTATGTGCCTAGTAAACACCACACACGGCAAACCTCTTGCAAATAGCTCTTGTAAGTGAATTTATCAATGGATCAAGATCCAATCGATCTGCTTATGTCAATCTCAGTCTTAATGATATAAATCTAGGTGGTGGATCGGTAGCTACAGCACAACGTCAGCGACCAAAGTATTTTATAAATAAGTTGCAAAACCGCGTAATTCGAATAAAGCTTTAAATCTGTAAAATGCCAAGATCTGCATTTATTCTATAGATCAGTCGAAATTCTGTCATAAAATGAAATGCTTTCATCTATGTTCTATTCGTATGCCTTAAAATGCGCACCATTAGAATGTATATTTCTGAAACAGGCTAGCGTAGTTCTTGACCCTAGCTCAACTCCCTCAACTCTCTGATCCTCAGCCAAAAATCCGGCTCTTTTATACTCGCGCTCAGATTCCCCGTCAAAAAGTGGTAGGAAACTGACAAAAAGAAGGTTGGAAAAGGTCACGTGATTCGTCCCCGTCAAAACTGACTGGAAACCGTCAAGTTTTGACGGGCTGATCAAGTGGTAGAACAGTCAAATACTGGTTGGTGGTTGTAAATACTAGGTAACGCGCGTGAAAACATTCAGCCACCGGTTACATATGAAGAACTACGTTGTACTGTTTGAAAATATTACAAACTACTTTGGTCAAGGAAATTCGCCAACAAGATCCCAAAATAAATATGTACCATAGGGAAATAGGTATCTTGAGTCTTTCTTTTTGGCATAGCTATGGTAATTCTGTCTGCTTTGAGCGTTATTTCTATAGTAAACAACCCACAATGCATCACTGTAGCAACCAAGATGACGGACATTATGCTGTAGCATCTCACATACTAGGCCCTAAAATCGAGTGCATTTCAGCTAAACAAATAAATATGAGGATTAAAACATGCATGTGCCAAGTCAAGTAAGAAAAGATACAGCTTTCTAGCAAGTCAAACTGGAATGACAACACGATGCACAGTGTATTTCATCCTCTGTCTCTGGGGTCAGAAGTCGACGTACATGAGTGCATCGCGGATGCTACAGTATTTAGGCCAAATTCCAATACCTACTGAATTATTCATTAACAAAGTAGGTATACAGATATATGGAATGTGGAACATTGTAGACATTTTAGAAAGCAAAAAACCAGATCTATCAAATTCTATTAATTAGCAAACAGAGCAGACCCTGATCAGACGGCTCCTCTAGGAGCCGTCTGATCTGGGTCTACTCTGTTTGCAAATGCGTGAAAACACGTCTATATGAGGGAAAGGGTTAAGGAAATGATTTATGAATTAGCTATTAACCATTTTAAAGACAATCTGTCTATTTAAATAAAACATTTTTTAAAAATATCATTCTGACCTCATAACCATTGAAATAATAATGTTTGGAACATTTTATGAAGATTTATGAATAACTTATATTGTAAAACACATTTATGAATAAATAAATAACATAATTTCTTGTTCTAGAGCAAATTATTATTGGGATCATCAAGAACACATACCAAAATACCTTGGGGAGCCAGTTGATACACTACCAAGTAGTTACAACTGATTCACACACATTCTACAACATGGGCAAATGACATCAACAACATCAATATTTTAACATCAAACTTTCGCAATTTAAGTGATTTTTATAAACCTTTAAATCACACTATTTACAGACACATTGCCTTTAATGTTGAATTTTCAAAATGGAATAGGTCTTAACCGAATAACCCTATCCCTGTTCAAAATTCATATAAGAAATAATGACATCGTGAATATGTATTAGCCAATATATT
The DNA here is from genome assembly GCA_963576725.1 of Azorinus chamasolen. NCBI lineage: Eukaryota > Metazoa > Mollusca > Bivalvia > Cardiida > Solecurtidae > Azorinus > Azorinus chamasolen. The sequence continues at coordinate 4,532,230 of OY755243.1, read as the reverse complement.
TTGTAATGTAAACTTTTTAAGGATTTATTTTGCTTTAATTGACAAAAGTTGTAGAATTAGATCCATACCATGTCAAAAGCAAACAGAACAGACTCAAATCAGAATGCTCTTATAGGAGCCATCTGATCTGGGTCAGAATAAGACACTATTCTGTTTGCAAATGTGTGAGAATGTGTTTATATGAAGGAAAGGGTTAATTATAATTAAGATTAGATTTGCTTTCGGATTTACAGTAATAAATTGTGCAGACCTGGATCAGATGACTCTTTCAGAAGTCCTCTAAGTTGTGTCTACATTTGCTAATGCCACTTAATTTGTTTCCTCTAAATCAAATATCTTGAGTTCTTTCAACAAGCATTATTTGTGAGCTGCTTCTGGAAATTATTTGAAAATCCACCATATAAAGAACACTTGCAAAATTAGTACCGTAATTATAATCTCACATAAAGAATCTAAATCTGTGCAGGGGACAAAAATTCACTTGTCCGCTTGTCCTGCATGTAATTTTCTCTTCTTTGTCTATACTGCAGGACTAGTGAGTATCTTGTGTTGCGTTCTTTGTCTATATTGCACCTGACGAGTGAAAATTTTGAATTTGTTTGTGCCCTGCTGTGTTCTAGCAGAGATTTTGTGATAACCTAATTGCAAACAGTTTGGATACAGATACAATGTCGCCCTAGGATTCAAACTGTATGGCACCGTATTTTTAGGTGTTAACTTTTGAGAACAGTAGCGGATGACAATTTCTGGCTGTAGATAACAATAACCTAACCTGCAGAGTTAAAACTTACTGAGCCAAGAAGGAAAGCCAAGAATAGGATGAGGAATACAACATCTCTACACTCCCTGTGTTTTAGAGGCCCATCAAAGTCCAATTCTTGGTCACTGGAGCTAGGTGCCTAAATCAAACAATGTATATAATTATATATGTATACTTAATTTTATTACTATAAGATACCAGGTATGTCTAAATGTAACTGCAGCAACTAAAGGAACTAGAAAATTGTGTCTGTAAAACACAGTGATGCCCATTTGACCTTGACATTTGGCTTGCGGGCTGCCCGGCAGCATAGGCTGGTTGCACAATGAAAGTATGGATGGTGTTTGTGTATATGCAATTTCATGGCGCCAATAGTTATAGTGGTTAGTGAGATACAGTGTATAAGACAATGAAAAAAATATGAAACAACCAACTGCACGTAAAAGCGTGACACACGGACGGACAGGTGCAAAACATAATGCCCCTTGACTGTCATCAACGGGGGAATAAAAAGGTCTAATTATGGGATTTTAAGGTAGATAATAGTGTCACCTGCACCATTGGCGGTCACCCATCCAGCAGTCTGTAGCTTGCTACATTTCCAAACACTTAAACCACATCGCCAAAGAGCTATATAGCCAGCAGCCACGCAGTCTGTAGCTTAATCTCGCTACATTTCCAAACACTTAATCCTTTACTACATAAATACGCCTTTCTATGCCTTTGCAAACACGGAGTAGACACAGATCAGACTGCTTCTATGGGAGCCGTCTGATCCGGGTCTGCTCTGTTTGCAAATGCTTATGATATAATATAGAGATGATTCTACAGTTTCTGTCACCGCTAAAACTTCATGTGTCTATGTGCACATCTGGACTACAATTCTGACACTCTAACATGTCTAACCATGTTGCTAAAGGGTTAACCCAACAGCAAGGCTGTAATCAATACATCTGTTCTAAAATAACATCTACAGGGATACTCCCAACAATCAATCTCTGATCATAACTGGGAGGTCGGGGACAGTTGTTAAAAACCGATGGTTATATTAGTCATGTTACATGATATTCAACTTGTTAAAAGAGTAAAGAATACCATGAATACTGTCTACAATATCGATACAGCTATGTTAAAAAAGTAATAAATGAATAATTATCCCAATAATTCAAGATCAATATGTGTTTGGGAGCATACCTCAAATGGCAATACCTTTGTTTTATTTCTATGACAGCAAGAGCACCCCATATTTAGACTTAACACTTGATTACAGCAACAATAGGCCTAAATGTTGTCTGAAAGTTGAATCTCGCGCGCATGGAAAAACTTGCATATGACGTCATCGATTTGAAAATATTATGGCAGATTTAAATAAGCTTAGTTTAAATGCAGTACTGATATACAAGGATTGGAATAGCGATGACTACTGTATTTTATAATTTGCAACACTCGAGAAATTATCAAATAAATTCAAAATCAGCGGTTGAGTATGATACGAAGTAGCGTGTCCTTTTCAGCACATAATAAGCATTGCGCGCTGGTAGATTTCTCGACAAACGTTTCTTTGACGCAGATCGTGTAAAGCTGCACATTCAGTAATGAATATATTCCTAACGAACTGTATGGTGCGTTATATCTCGTGATTATGTGAGTTTTTGTTCAGATTTTGAACGATATTTTAGCAGATTCACATACTTTTAGATTAAAAAGCCCGAAGTATTTAATACAATGATAAGTTATTAGTTTTCGCGACCGGTGGCCGATGTTTCGGTAAATGACCGTTTCGGTAAATTGGATTTATATAGTATCTGGTTCCGACTTTTCGGTAAAAAGTTCATTATATAGTACTTATCTTATATTTTTTCCAAAAGCAGTGTAATTCAGTATTGGTGCCATTGTTCTCTTAATATTATTGCTAAATGAGTTTATGAACTATTATGGACATAATCTTCAATTGACTGAAGGTGGTCAGTATTATTTAGATGTAGAAGGACCCGTTAAGGAACAATCTGATCGGAGTCTGTTGTGTTTGCTTGTTGAATAATATAGAGCTGATTCTGTAGTTTCTACTTTGGCTAAAATTTTCATGTATTAATCACATTGTTTGTCGTGTGCTACCCCATTACCCGGCCATACCCCCCCCCCTTTCCCGTCTGCAACCACACAGAAAAATATTGAATATTGGCCAAAATAATCTAAAAAATGTCAAAACATTGTCAAAATACCATAAAATATACAAGGGGGGGGGGGGGGGTTATGGCCGGGTAATGGGGTAGCACATGACAAACACCTGTGGTATTAATTGGCTATTTTACATTTGATATTTTTATATTCATGATGCCATCATTTTTTTGTATGAATGGAGTAAAGGGCTAAGTGATGTTGGTGCTGAAATTGTTGAACCAGATAGCATGATTAAAAATACTGTGAGTCTGACTTTGGTCTGTGATGTTTCGATCTATATGTCTGTGATAATTTTGTGTGATAATATATTTGACTGTGATGTTTGCACCTGTCTTTAAAGGTACGAGGGGATATCAAAAAGTTTTGAGCCTCGAGCATTTTTTTCATTCAGATCTATTAATGCTTTCACGCCTAGCGTGCATCAGTATGTTAACTATTGATTACATAATGGATCATCTTGATTATTGTAATCATTTAGTCTCGTAGTTGTAATAATTTAAATACTTCAATACTACAATCAAATACTAATCACTTGATCTATACACAGCCTGCACCTAGATCACAATGAGCTACTCAGTATTCCAAACCTCCTACAAAACACCACGATACTACCATTTTATAACGCTTGAATGAAAGGTGTGAAATACCTGTGTACATAATTGCTATATAATTACCTTTTCTAAATGTCGATTCAGTTTAGTATATAAATCCAATTTACCGAAACGTGGGTAAACCTTTAGTACTGTATTATCTTCTTATGATCAATATATTATTTTAATTTTGCTACCCATTATTTGACTTACGAGAACTATTTTTATTTTCAGATACACAAATAATACATTGAGATTCAGCATGGCTGAGAAAGAAGGTAACTCCTCTGTTTTAAGTCTTACATGTCAAGATCTGTGATGTTTATATGTAAACAGGTACAGATTAAGGTGAAATTTAAGTTGATAGGCTTTACTGTGTGGCTTGGTAGCTCAGTCAGTGGAGTGTTGGCATGGTGAGCCAGAGGCCCTGGGTTCGAGTCCCAGTCGAGTCATAACTTTTTCATCATGTTACATTTGGCGCCCAACGTAAATAACCCACAGGGTGATTTATATGAATATAATATGAAGATTATATAAAGATAATTTGTAATAATAAGAAACTAGTGGAGTGTTCTTTGATTTAGAATTCGGGACGAATTCTTGTGTAGAGGGGATGTGTGTAGCCGGGTAGAGATTGTGGTGAAATAAGTTAATAGGCTTTACTGTGTAGCTTGGTAGCTCAATTGGTAGAGTGTTGGCATGGTAAGTCAGAGGCCCTGGACCATCAAACGTGACGCAAAAATGTACATGGTAGAGATTAAAAATTTTAACAACACCCACCCCTCTGACAAAAAAAATGAAAATCAGATTTCCCTTTATTTAATTGTTACACAGTCATAAATGTAGAATAATATTTTTTTTGCATATCTTTCTCTCTTAAATGAGGCATTTCTGGAAATGTTGGAATTCATTCAGCTTGCATACCTGTCACAAAATAGCAACTTCATGAGTCATATACATTGACATACATGTATTATTATTAGTGCTTCATTTATCGTATATGTAGCAAGGCTTTTTTCACCATTTTGGGAAGATGACCCATCCCCTTGATATTGGGAATTTTGTCTAATTTGGGAATTTTCAGCAGTAAGGAGATTTCAACAATTTCTCTCCTACAAATGTCCATTGCAAACTCAATAGACCCAGTCCGACCAAAACCTCTACAGTTCATAAACAGAGAGCAGACCTTGCTATGAATTAATTTTTAGAAGTTTTGGTCTGACTTAATTTTCTGGCTTAACTCTTTTACCTCTGAATTGGGAATTTTCAATCAATGTTCATAGTTGGGGGGAAAAACACACTTTTTGCCATTGGGAGAGAATAGTCGAGCGCGCTGTCCTGTGACAGCTCTTGTTTTATTTGTGATGGCATTGCATATAGGAATTACATGTATTTGGTGTAAGTAAATCAATCCAAATAAATGTTCTATCAACCTTCCATGGTGAAATATTCTTTGATAAACACATTGCACATGCCCATCTTTCTTTCAGGGGGTCAGAAGAAGGCCAGACAATTTGATTTCATGTCAATGTTTAATGAAGCCAGACAAACTGCCATTGAGAGAACACAGACAACAGGAGTGGGTAAGTTTGTTTTCAATACAAATGATTTATCATCTGATTCCACTTGTGATTTGAAAAATGGAATACAAAATATGAGAAAAGATGTCTTGACTATCCCTATACAGGATAATCCTGCCATTTCACAACTTTGCCAACAGAGTAGACTGCAGGAGATATCTAATCAAATCTGATTTGTTTGTGTAGTGTTTAACATAGGCTTAGCCAAATTTTCCATATTTTAAATTTTTAAAACTTATCTGATATACACATATAGCAGGCAGATCCTTGCATGAATATTCATTTTAATTTAGTAAATGAATAAATATTATAATCAAACTGTTTGGCTTATTCTTTCTCAACTTAATATTCATGTTAACCTATTTCCTTATAGACCTAACTTTTTCGATAAAATCTACTGAAAAGGAGCATTTATTGGGGGGGAAAAAGAAAAAATTAGAATTGTATAGTTTGAAACAATTGTGATGGATAAAGCATATGCGTTTATATGAAGCAACAGCCGGGTTAAGAATGGGTGTTAAAATTAACATGCTAGCTTTCTTTGTTGTAGTTTCAAATGAAGATGCTGATGCGGCTGTTTCCAAACTAGACAAATCTAATGCACAAGTCAACAAGGAAAAACAAAAGACACAAAAGAGCAATGATGACAGCTCCTCTGGTAGTGAATCTGAGAGTGATTCTTCTAGCTCTAGCTCAGGTATACAACCAACTCAAAGTGCGGGAAATTGTGTGGTATTAGAAAAATGCTGGATTTTATTTAGAGTTATCAGATTTGAAGAATAGATACAGAAATTTCTGCTATTGTCAGTTTATCTGTCTGCTAAAAATAATCTAACAAGTGGAAATTTCAATGTCATTTATATTTAACATAAAGAACGTTATGGTGAAACATAGGTCAACTGTGATTTCTGTTGACCCTTTCCTGTACAATTCCATACGCAAACTGAGTAGACCTGACCAGACAGCTGCTACAGGAGTTTCTGATTTGGGTCTACCCTAAAAGGTGTTAAAAGGCTGAGTATTGTCCCTTTTTGTCTTGAACTATTTTTGTTGGGCATTTGTATTTTAAGGACACTTACTAGTTTGAATTTTTTTTATTTAATTTACAATATTAACTAATGGAGTCTAGGTCTAGTTTGAATTGGTAAATCAAACCAACAGTATTAATATTTTAACCTGTTGTAATGGTCTTTAATCTCTGCAAAATTGTTGTCTGCTTCATTTTGCAAAGTTCTTCTAATTCCTTTCTCTTTTTTTAACCCTTTCCCTGTTCTATGTTTATTACAAAGTTCAATACCTACTTAATATTCATGGACAAAGTAGTTGTAATGGAACATGGAAGGTGGAACATTGTAGTCATTTTAGAACGTATAGAATCATTCCTATCAAATTCCATTAGCAAACATTATAATAGACCCTGATCAGATGGCTCCTATAGGAGCCGTCTGATCTGGGTCTACTCTGTTTGCAGATACATGAAAACACGTTTATATGAGGGAAAGGGTTAAACAGTCAAATAATTTGGGTCATGATAGAACACTACATGATATTTTTTCATCTCATCTGAATATAAACTGTTTACAAGATTTATCCCAAATTTGCCCATAGAGTTGTTTTGCGCTAGGTCTGTGGAACATATTTTCTCACTGGAGAACCAACTAGACTGAGTCCTTCGGACGAGACTATAAACTGAGGTCCGATGTATTAGTGCTTTATACTGGGCATTTAAAAGAACCAGAGTAACTCTGTCTATAATAAGAGTAGGGCATCACACCTGGGTTTCTCTGTATCCTCTCCCCTCTCTCTGAGCTCTGGGGCGTCCAATTAGCAGGAGCCATCTGATCTGGGTTTACTCTGTTTCCAAAGGCCTTCAAAGGCATATCTGTGAGGTAAGGGCATTACTCAACACCTTTATTACGCATGCATGATAATTTTACACTATAATTCCATAAGCAGTCACAGTAGACCCAGATCAGACAGCTCCTGCAGAAGCCATCTGATCTGGGTCTACTTTGTTTGGAAATGCATAAAAAGGTGTATCTATGGGATAAACGGATAAATTATACATAATTATTATGAATGCATGATAAATTCAGAATTTGACACTGTAGATGATGACATGATTGGTCCCCCACTTCCTCCATCATCTGTGCAGAAAGGTGAGGAAGAGGAGGGGGAGATTGGTCCCCCATTACCTCCTGGAATGAAGAGCTTACATGGTATGAGTGTGTCAGGTAAAGGGAAAAAAGCTGATGCCTCAGATGATGAAGATAGTGAGTCTGAAGAGGAAGATGTGAGTCTAATAAGCGTAACGAAAATCAGAGTTGTAGACAGGAGGTGTTCTGTTATCTAAATCTTGAATTTGTCAGTTAAACCCCATCTTGTTGGTACTTATTAGAATTGCCTCAGAAAGACGATTCTAATAAAAAGTAAAAATAAAAAGTAACTACATGTAGTTGTAGTCTACTTTCAGTCCAGCGGACTGTACATTTACTCCCTTGGTCATTGAGTCATTTGCCTACAATATTGAGCACTGCTAACATATGGCACAATCATGCAACCGCAGTACCGGCTTGTGACCCTCACAGGTACCCATTTTAACCCCTGGGTGTAGAGGAGGTGTGGGTGGGAGACACTGAAAAGCATCTCTGATATTTCTGGGAGGGGCCGGGATTTGAACCCCAGACCTCAGGATTGGTAGTGGAGCGCTTTACCACTAGACCACACACCACAGGCTCTAATGAGTTTCAACAAAATAGGATTTGTGGAGAAGTATAGAAAAATTTCAATGTCAATTTCCTAAATACTGTTCTTATCTATAGCTCTAGAAAAGTATAACCCTTGTGCTGTAAACATTATCATTGGTCAAAACTCTTTCCTGTTTAATTTTCATGTAACAAATAATGACATCTTGAATATTTATTAACCAAACATTTATAATGACACAGGAGTTTTTGTATTGGAAGTAATTATATGTATGGAGTCAGATCTATTATTTTTTCATAAACAAACAGAGCAGGCCCTGATCAGACGGCTCCTATAGAAACCATCTGATCTTGGTCTCCTCTGTTTGCAAAGGCATTTATAGGAAGGAAAGGGTTACATGCTTTCTGTATCATTACCTATTTTGAGAATTTGTTAAGTTTCTTGTCTATCTAAAGATTATACAGGTGATATTATCATAATTTATAACATACTTCAATGGCAATTGAAATTCTGATCATCATATGGTAGAGCAGCGCTCAGCTTATGACAATTTCTGTAGTGAGAAGTTTGTCTTAATTGTTGCACACTAGAATGTGCAATTGGTTTTGGCTATGTGAGCAGTAGCAATTATCGTAGATAAGGACTTACAATAATTTTGGTAGTAGATGGGCTCCTATGTATTAAGATTTATGTTTTTAGCTCACCTGAGCCAAAGGCTCAGGATGAGCTATTGTGACCGCTATTTGTCCGTCGTCCGGCGTCCGGCGTCCGGCGTCCGTCCACATTTTCAAATGACATCTCCTCTGAAACTGCTGACCCGATTTTAACCAAATTTTGTCAGAAGCATCATTGGCTAGGGGGAACGAAATGTTGTTCACATTATGACCCCCGGGCCAAAAATGGCCCCGCCCAAGGGCTTATCAGTTTTTCATAGGAAAATTTAAAAAAATCTTCTTCTCTGAAACTGTAAGGCCTAGACCTTTGATATTTAGTATGTAGCATGATCTTATGGTCCTCTACAAATATTGTTCAAATTATGACCCCCGGGCCAAAAATGGCCCCGCCCCGGGGCTTATCAGTTTTTCATAGGAAATTTTTTAAAAATCTTCTTCTCTGAAACTGTAAGGCCTAGACCTTTGATATTTGGTATGTTGCATGATCTAATGGTCCTCTACAAAAATTGTTCAAATTATGACCCCTGGGCCAAAAATGGCCCCGCCCAAGGGCTTATCAGTTTTTCATAGGAAATTTTTTAAAAATCTTCTTCTCTGAAACTGTAAGGCCTAGACCTTTGATATTTAGTATGTAGCATGATCTTATGGTCCTCTACAAAAATTGTTCAAATTATGACCCCGGGCCAAAAATGGCCCCGCCCCGGGGCTTATCAGTTTTTCATAGGAAATTTTTTAAAAATCTTCTTCTCTGAAACTGTAAGGCCTAGACCTTTGATATTTGGTATGTTGCATGATCTAATGGTCCTCTACAAAAATTGTTCAAATTATGACCCCTGGGCCAAAAATGGTCCGGCCCAAGGGCTTATCAGTTTTTCATAGGAAACTCTTTAAAAAATCTTCTTCTCTGAAACTGTAAGGCCTAGACCTTTGATATTTAGTATGTAGCATGATCTTATGGTCCTCTACAAAAATCGTTCAAATTATGACCCCCAGGCCAAAAATGGCCCCGCCCATGGGCTTATCAGTTTTTCATAGGAAAATCTTTAAAAATCTTCTTCTCTGAAACTGTTAGGCCTAGACCTTTGATATTTGGCATGTAGCATGATCTAATGGTCCTCTACAAAAATTGTTCAAATTATGACCCCTGGGCCAAAAATGGCCCCGCCCAAGGGCTTATCAGTTTTTCATAGGAAACTCCTTAACATTCTTCTTCTCTGAAACTGTAAGGCCTATACCTTTGATAGTTGGTATGTAGCATGATCTAATGGTCCTCTACAAAAATCGTTCAAATTATGACCCCGGGCCAAAAATGGCCCTGCCCCGGGGTTATCAGTTTTTCATAGGAATTTTTTTTAAAATCTTCTTCTCTGAAACTGTAAGGCCTAGACCTTTGATATTTGGTATGTTGCATGATCTAATGGTCCTCTACAAAAATTGTTCAAATTATGACCCCTGGGCCAAAAATGGTCCCGCCCAAGGGCTTATCAGTTTTTCATAAGAAACTCTTTAAAAAATCTTCTTCTCTGAAACTGTAAGGCCTAGACCTTTGATATTTAGTATGTAGCATGATCTTATGGTCCTCTACAAAAATCGTTCAAATTATGACCCCCAGGCCAAAAATGGCCCCGCCCATGGGCTTATCAGTTTTTCATATGAAAATCTTTAAAAATCTTCTTCTCTGAAACTGTTAGGCCTAGACCTTTGATATTTGGCATGTAGCATGATCTAATGGTCCTCTACAAAAATTGTTCAAATTATGACCCCTGGGCCAAAAATGGCCCCGCCCAAGGGCTTATCAGTTTTTCATAGGAAACTCCTTAACATTCTTCTTCTCTGAAACTGTAAGGCCTAGACCTTTGATAGTTGGTATGTAGCATGATCTAATGGTCCTCTACAAATATTGTTCAAATTATGACCACGGGCAATACATGGCCCCGCCCAAGGGCTTATCAGTTTTTCATATGAAAATCTTTAAAAATCTTCTTCTCTGAAACTGTAAGGCCTAGACCTTTGATATTTGGTATGTAGCTTTGGCTTGTGGTCCTCTGCCAAGATTGTTCAACTTACGACCATGACCTCTGGGCGAAACTTGGCCCTGGCTTATCAGTTTTCATGGGAAAACTATATCATTTTTCTCTGAAACCATAAGGCTTAGAACTTTAATTAATGGCATATTGCTTTGCCTTGTGGTTCTCTACCAAGGTTGTACAAATGATGGCCCCGTCCCTAGGGTATCTCAGGTGAGCGCTTCAGGGCCTCATGGCCCTCTTGTAATGCATTAAATGTTGTAATGAACAGAATATTTTGAATTTTTCAGTGTTTGTTTAAGAATATACAGAATTTCATGACAAGAATGAAATTTGTAAAGCATGAGAATTATTCAAGAAAATATTGTTTTAAGTTGACTGTTCGTGGAAAAACAATAAATTATACAGTGTTTAGCAATATGCTATATTCTTTTGTTCATGAAATTAGAACCGGTATGTATGGAGCTTTTTATTTTCAGTCAGTTCTCAGTAAAATTCCATCCACTCTGACAATATCACTGGATCATGGAAAGAAAACAGTAAGTAATATATTAACCCTTTCCCCGATTAATATTCTTGTAAGAAATAATGACATCATGAATTTTTATTTTAAAAGTGATTTTTCATAATGCTATATGTACAAAGGATGTTTTGGTATTGGTTGAAACTGTAGTGTGAGATCAGTTATAATTTCATAAGCAAACAGAGCAGACCTTGATCAGATGGCTCCTACAAGAGCCGTCTGATCTGGGTCTAATCTGTTTGCAAAGGCATGAAAAAGCATTTGTAACAGGGAAAAGATTGAAGTAGTATTTTATCAGTCATCTGTCTTTCCTATGTCTATATGCCAATTTCCCTGTCTTCTGCTTTTTCTTTTCATTCTGTCCTTTGGGTCCTGCATCTCATATCAGTTTTTAACTCATTGCAAGTAATTTTGTTGTCTGCTCATTTGTCGTCTGCAACATATAAAAACTATTAATTTCCCTTTTGTTTTTGCAGATGTTGAACCTGAGTGACAAACAGTTTGGAACTCAGATCAGGCCTCATGTTTTTGGGGCCTGATCTGGATACAAACTGTTTGTAAATGTCGTAAATGGCGAGAGACTCTGCCGCTATCATGCAAAGAGCTAAATTACTTTGTTACATTTATTATTACTTTGACTATATTGTGTAAATTTTGTGTACACTTATTTATATTTGTCCGTTCTGTTTGCAAGGTATCAGCCCTGGCTTTGGATCCCTCTGGAGCCAGACTGGTCACTGGAGGTTATGACTATGATGTGAAGCTGTTTGACTTTGCCGGGATGGACTCCTCTCTGAAACCATTCAGAACCCTTAGACCTTGTGAAAGGTGATTTCTTCCACTTGTAGCACATTTAGATTTTTCACAATGTTCAAGTGCAGTTTCAGTGTGATCTAGCAAAGTTGAGTTTAACCCTTTACCTCATAGAGATGGCTTTTGGCACCTTGTCAAACAGAGTAGACTTAGACACCTCATGTAGGAGCCATCTCATCAGGGTCTGCTCTGTAGAAATAATGAAATAACATAGACCTATTTTTACTGTTTTTGGGATGATAAAAATTCTGTCCTTCATGACTCCGGTATAAATATTTATTTAATATTCATACAGTCATTATTGCTGACATGAATATTTATTGAGTAAAGGGTTAATGACTAGCTCAGTTACAGGTATTCTGAAAATGTACTCTTTGTAGGGAAATAATTGTAATGACGATATGTACTTTGATTTAATAGTAAAAGAGCAATACAGGCAGATTCTTTACAACTATTTAACTGATAAAGATTCATGCAGATTCCACCTATTTAACCCTTTCATCCATAACTACGCCTTTCTACACCTCTGTAAAAGTCACTTTATGAAACCATTGTGATAAATAGAGCATTTGCTCCTATAGGAGCAAATGCTCTATTTATCACAATGGTTTCAAACTACAAAATTCTACAATTTTCCATTTTTCTAGTTAATGCTCCTTTTTGGTAGATTTATTCAAAGTGGATGGATCTAAAAATATCCTATGGAGGAAAGGGTTTATATTAATTTATTTCTTGTATAAGTGTATAAGATAGGGAGATTTATTGTCCTTGTAAACAGTGGAGAATCAGACCTGTAAAGTACAGTAAAACCCTGCATGCAACCACCTAAAAGAGGTATAATTCTGACTGATAGATACAGGTGGTAGCTTAATGCAGGACAAAAGTAATGCAGAAAGCTCCTCTAGGAGCTTTCTGCATTACTTTTGTCCTGCATTAAGCAACCACCTGCTTATAAAGACACCCATGTTTACACATTAGAGGGGTTCTACTGTATATGCAAACAGCAGACACTGATGGAAGTACTCTACTTGAAGAAGGTGTAAAATAGTTGGATTATCAAGTAAAGGGTTAAAAGGTGTACTTTATGCAAATGATCTCTGATGTTGTAAAGGAATCAAGGTTTACATTTTAGAAGGGAAGCATACAATAACTGCAGTATCTGATTAGTTCTTTCTCGTTTAGTTTATTAGTTCATATTGCAGCTCATCCGAAACATTGATTTACGGTATATATAGAGGTTATTACACGGGTGACTAGGGCCGCATAGTGATATAGGCCCCTCACCTTGATATAGGCTTTGGATGACGTCAAAATGACGGTTTTACAAGTTTCGAAAAGTGGGCGTTGGAACTAGCGGCTAAACTGCACTTTACCGGTACATGTACTGTGCATGTGCAGAAATCTGAATCGATTCGAGCGAGGATTGTCTTTGTAAAGGCGAGGTTTTGGGGCTAATCGGTATGTGTACGAACACTTTGACAACATTTGCAGCATGGAAGCAGAACAAGACCTTCGCCTCGTGTCGGGGTTCTGTTGCTATAGATTTAGAACAATTATCTTGGCAGCGGGCATATAGGCCCGTCGCTAGGTCCGTATATGCCCGCTCTGGCAATACGACTGAATTTTTTGACCGATATAGGACCATTTTGAGTGTAAAAATGTTGCTATTTATAGTAACACATGTAATAAGAAGTTTCTATTAAACATTATAGAAATGTAGAGTACATTGTACTACATTCCAGCCCTCAGCTCAAAGGTTCTGGTCAAGTTTATTTAGTGAAAGCATAACTTAAGTAGCATATTTTCTCTTACATTGACAACTTTTGTTTGACATCTGTTCATTCAGTCATCCCATCAAGCAGTTACAGTACAGTGCCACTGGAGATGTAATCTTAGTTGTGGCAGGTAACTCACAGGCCAAGGTCCTGGATAGAGATGGCCATGAGAAGTTTGAGTGTAAGCGAGGTGACCAGTACCTAACTGATATGGCCCAGACAAAGGTAGGAACAGTAACCCTTTATCTGTTGCATATTTATAGCCCTGCAAATTGGTGTATACTGGAATCGCACTGTTCGGCAGTCGGGCAGTTGCTCAGGTGGGCTGGCGGGCGTTTGGTCGGTCGGTCCATCCGTCCACATTTGAACATAGGTAGCTGGGGTCCTTCAGTTTTAAAGTTATTGACTTCATAATTGGTATACATAATAACCACAAATAATAAAGTTGCAAGACGCAATTTTCATGTGTTTACCGCTGAGCATTGCAGAATTATCTCCCCTTGAACTTTGAGTATTTTTCTGTCATTTTGGCTTGAAACATTTGGATTTGTGATCAAGGCTGCTGTGCAGAGGTATTCCATCACCTTTAGTGATAGTAAAGCTTCATGTACAACCAGAGCAGACTCTTATTAATAGATGGCTCTTGATCTGGGTCTACTCTATTTGCAAAGGCATGAAAAATGTTTATATGAAGGAAAGGGTTAAGCAAATGTAACGAGAAAATGTAAAAATGCTGACACATACAATGCTGTCATGCTGTATGTCATAGAGTTATTGCCTGTTGTAGGCTCAAGGGCATGATCTGGATTTTGTGTTAGTTGTAGCCCTGCCAGTAATCAACAAAAGCATGATATGACAATGAAATTACTTATTATGTACATGCTATTGAAAGGCTTTTAAAGTGTTACCTTGACTGTCAAAAACAGTGTCAAACAATATTAAAATCATTTTTGATCGATACCTTTTGAATACCTTCTCAATACCTACTGAATATTCATGGACAAAGTATTTACAACGAAACATGGAAGGTAGAGCATTGTAGCCATTTTAGAAAAAAAGAAACTTATCTTTCTTATTACATAAGCAAACAGGGCAGAGCCAGATCAGAAGGCTCCTGTAGGAGCTGTCTGATCTGGGTCTACTCCGTTTACAAATGTGTGAAAACATGTTTATATGAAGGAAAGGGTTAAGGTCTGCTGTGTTTGCTTAGGAAATAATATACTATATTTTATAGATTCATTTCCAGAATATCCTTTCACTTGAAGAAACACATTTTGACGCTTTTGCAAACAGATTATTGACAGCTCCTGTGTAAGCCCTCTGATTAAGGCCTGCTGTCTTTGCTTAGAGAATAATATAGGTATGATTCAAAGTTTCTGCCACAGCAAAAATATGGTATTACAAAAGTTCAGCTAATCAATATTCTTACCATCATTATCTCTTATATGAATATTCATCAGGTAAAGGATTAGTAGAATGTAACTGACTAAATATTATTATGTTTATACATTTTGGACAGATAAAAGTACATTCTTGTATTAACCCTTTACTCCATGATGATGGATATTCAGACGAGTAATAATGACATCATGAAGTTTTATAATGGCACTGTGAATAAAACAATATTTATCGTAATAAAAACTGTAGAATTATGGTATTATATCATATGCAAACAGAGCAGACCCTGATCGGAAGGCTCCTACAGGAACCCTCTGATCTAGGTCTACTCTGTTTGCGTAAAAACGCATACATAGATTTTAAAAATTGTCAAAAATTATGACAGGTTTGAAAGAAGGGTTCGGTTTCATTGATAAAGATTACACCAGGGTTTGTAGTTTTCAGCTTCTCCATTTATGTTTGTGTCACTTGCTTTAGCAGGTTGACATTTAGGGTCTCTGTCAGACCTTTTTAACCCTTTCCTTCATATAAACACCTTTTCACGCATCTGCAAGCTGAGTAGACCCAGATCAGACGGTTCCTATAGGAGCCATCTGATCAAGGTCTGCTCTGTTTGCTAATGGAATTGGATAGATCTGTTTCTTTAGTTTCTAAAATGGCTACAATGTTCCACCTTCCATATTTCATTACAGTGATGTCTCGTTAATCCGGAAACGTTCGTTCCCGGCGAAATTTCCGGATTAACGAATTTTCCGGATTAACGAATCACCGTCGTATGCTGCAAAATATCAACATTGTATATGTACACATTTACTTTCGCATCAAGAAGTCTTTTCTTGTAACGTTCATGTGTGCATATGCCCGTAATAATCGCAAGTCATATCAAATTAATTGCCTTGTTTGTCGTTTTTCATGCTTTTTGCACCCTATCCATAAGTGTCAGTTCTCTCATTTGAGTAATACAATGTGGATTATCGAATTTGCCTGCGGGCAAATTTTGTAAAATTGACGTAGGTCTCCATGTTTGACATGACTGGTTTCCATCCGCGTACATGTACTTGTAAGGCGGAAGTCGGGAACCAGCCAGTTCACGCGTGAGTTAGAATCTTAGGGAATTCCTAGCGGGAATCCCCAATTAATATAGCCTTGTAATTTCTGAATAAGCAAATCATTTAAGGTGATTAACAGTTTTACGATGCCGGCGCAGTTTTAACTGAACAATTTAATTGGGCGAGTGTTCATCTCATTAAGGAACATTAAAGAATATCAAACATCACTACCCGCGTGCCATATGCAACGCTATGATAAATAGCCGACACCAATTAAACAGTTTGCACACAGTCGGGGGTTGTTTTACCTATACACAAGAATTCGCATGGGCAATTTAGCCCCGAGGCTACGGACCCGGCCGGATTAACGAGTCACAAATACAGGTACCGGTAAATACATAGATTGGTTACCAGAAATCTATGTCCGGTTCCGGAACGCGAATTTCCGGATGTAACGAGTCAATTTACTGCACAAAAAATCCGTTCCCCTCGACTTTCGTACGGATCGTGAGTTTTCCGGATTAACGAGACATCACTGTATATCTAATTTTGTTCATGAATATTCAGTAGGTATTGACATTTGTTATAAATAGGGAAAGAGTTAATCAAGCTTTTACTTAATTTACCATTACACTGTTGTCCGCCATGGGATTGACCTCAGTATAAGTGCACAAGATAACGGCTATAACTCTTGCATTACCGTACTTTGGGAATAATTGGCGTCTTGATATTTTCGTCACTTTGCTTCAAAATGCCTGTGTTTTATTTTGGTTAGTTTAATTTTCACCATTCCGGGGTAAAAGGGGCAAAAAATAAACACATACATGAATTGAGTGTAGAAAAGATTAATCTACCTTTGGTTAATTTCAAATATTCAAGTTGTTATCGTTAAAACGGAAATACTAGAAGTAGGAAATGCTATTTCCGGTCATGTCTAATTCCAGGGATAAAACGGTGAGTATAAGGCATATCAGCTAAGCGTAAATAATTTTGTTTCCGACGTGTGTATAAATGATTGAATTGCATACTAACTATACAAGAATGCAGTCAGATTAAATGCTCAAGCAATAGCGTTGTAATCGCTGTTTGTGTATCTGCCACAAATTAATCACGGTAGTGTCTCGCGTAGGTGTTAATCTGTGTGTGTACAATGGATCAGTTACATATCGGTGAGAAAGTGTTATTTGTTTGTCACGGATATATTTTGGTGTTTTAAATTTTCTCCCTTTCGTACCTGGTGGCGAAACAGGCCAATTATTAACCACGGCCAATTATTCCCAAAGTAGGGTACTGCATATTGAGTTATTCTCCTTTTGTCATAGAAATGTCGTCCAGCATGTGACACATGTTCCTTTGAACACTCTTGTGTGTACCAATGATCACTCTCAATGATCTTATTTGAACAGTTTTGAACTGTTATGTTATCAACATATTCAAGAAGGATTCAGGATTATCGTGCTACTGTTAACCTTGTATTCCATGAATAATAATAATGAATACCGGTAATTATGATTAGAACTATCTGATTGTACATTGAAGAAGATGATGACAGTGTTGGCATATAACAATCACTAAGAAGATGATGACAGTGTTGGCATGTAACAATCACTAAGCCTGCTAAAAGTAAATGATCAAGTGGTTCTGATATTAGACAACTGAATGTGTTTGTTTTTGTAGGGACATACAGCAATGCTGAACTCAGGATGCTTCAATCCCAAAGTGAAAGCAGAGTTTATGACTTGTTCCAATGATGGGTATGTGCTTATGCATGACAAATTATATTGTAACATCAGTTGTGTGTCTCCATTAGCAAGTGGCTCGAATTTTAACTAATGTGAACACAAGGACTTTTGCAAGTATTATTTGATGGCTTTGTTCCAGTTTGACATTCATTATTATTGTTATACCACATTTATATAGCGCACTTTTCACACAGGATATGTGCGTTCAAAAACATTCATCATATTGTTTTGTTAGTGAAGTGATCTGTCTAGGGCTATTCATAACTAATACTTACCATGCAGTCTCCCCTAGGCGGTCACATCATGCAGGCATTTTTTGTTTTTTGTCAGGTTCTTCTTTACACTACTCTTTATTGAAAACTCGTTTGCTTAACCCTTTACTCCATAAATATTCATGAAAGAAATGATGAGATCACAAGTATTAATTTTTGAAGTAGCATATCAACACATGAAATATTTTCCAAATCAGGAACTATAAAACCAGATCTACATTATTCCATAAACACACAGAGCATGCCTTGATCAGACGGATCCTATTGGAGCCTTCTGATCTGGGTCTACTCTGTTTGTAAAGTCATATAAAAGAGTATTCATGTAGTAAAGGTTTAGTCAGAAAGAAAATGTTTTTTGGTTGTTTTTTAGCTCACCTGTTACAAAGTGCCAAGGTGAGCTATTGGGATGATCCTATGTCCGGCGTCGTGCGTATGTGCGTCGTGCGTATGTGCGTCGTGCATACGTGCGGGCGTCAACAATTTACTTAAACATCTTCTTCTCTGGAACTACAAAGCCAAGAGCTTTGATATTTAGTATGTAGCATGATGTAATGGTCCTCTACAAAGATTGTTCAAATTATGTCCCCCAGGCCAAAAATGGCCCCGCCCCAGGGTTTATCAGTTTTTCATAGGAAAATCTTTAAAAATCTTCTTCTCTGAAACTGTAAGGCATAGACCTTTGATATTTGGTATGTATCATGATCTAATGGTCCTCTACTAAAATTGTTCAAATTATGACCCCTGTGCCAAAAATGGCCCTGCCCTAGGGCTTATCAGTTTTTCGTAGGAAAACCTTTAAAAATCTTCTTCTGAAAATGTAAGTCATAGACCTTTGGTATTTGGTATGTATCATGATCTAATGGTCCTCTACTAAGATTGTTCAAGTTATGACTCCCAGGACAAAAATGGCCCCGCCCCAGGGCTTATCAGTTTTTCATAGGAAAGTCTTTAAAAATCTTTTTCTGAAACTGTAAGGCATAGACCTTTGATATTTGGTATGTATCATGATCTAATGGTCCTCTACTAAGATTGTTCAAATTATGACCCCTGGGCCAAAAATGGCCCCACCCCGGGGCTTACCAGTTTTTCATAGGAAAATCTTTAAAAATCTTCTTCTGAAAATGTAAGGAATAGACCTTTAGTATTTGGTATGTAGCATCATCTAATGGTCCTCTACTAAGATTTTCAAATTATGACCCCCAGGACAAAAATGACCCCGCCCCGGGGCTTATCAGTTTTTCATAGGAAAATCTTTAAAAATCTTCTTCTCTAAAATTATAAGGTATAGACCTTTGATATTTGGTATGTAGCATTATTTAATGGTCCTCTACCAAGATTAATCAAATTATGATCCCCGGACCAAAAATGGCCCCACCCAAGGGCTTATCAGTTTTTCATAGGAAAATCTTTAAAAATCTTCTCCTCCAGAACTGTAAAGTCTAGGCCCTTGATATTTGGTATGTAGCATCATCTAATGGTTTTCTACCAAGATTATTCAAATTATTAGTCCCCCACAGGTTACTGGTTGAGGGACTATAGGTTTGCTCGATTCCGTCCGTCCGTCCGTCCGTCCGTCTGTCACGCTTCGTGTCCGGGCCATATCTCCTACAAAGTTAGGCCAAATTCATTATAATTTCACACATTAGAGAAGCATGATGAGGGCTAGTGTCATGCACAAGGGCCATAACTCTAGCATCAATATTTTTGGAGTTATTCCCCTTTTACATATTTTTTTGTCCGGACAATAACTCTTTATCCACTGGTTCAATTGATTTGAAACTTCACATATGGAACAGTCATGATGAGGGGTAGTGTCATACACAAGGGCCATAACTCTAGCATTGATATTTTTGGAGTTCTTCCCCTTTTTCATATTTTCATGTCAGTCCGTCTGTCACGCTTCGTGTCCGGGCAATATCTCCTACAAAGTTAGGCCAAATTCATTATAACTTCACACATAGAAGAAGCATGATCAGGAGTAGTGTCATGCACAAGGGCCATAACTCTAGCATCAATATTTTTGGAGTTATTCCCCTTTTTCATATTTTTTGTCCGGACAATAACTCTTTATCTACTGGTTCAATTGATTTGAAACTTCACATATGGAACAAGCATGATGAGGGGTAGTGTCATGCACAAGGGCCATAACTCTAGCATCTATATCTTTGGAGTTATTCCCCTTTTCATATTTTCTTGTCCAGTTAATAACTCTTTATGTACTGGTTCAATTGATTTGAAACTTCTCATATGGAACAAGCATGATGAGGTGTAGTGTCATGCACAAGGGCAATAACTCTAGCATCAATATTTTTGGAGTTACTCCCCTTTTTCATATTTTCTTGTCGGGACAATAACTTTTTATTTACTGATTCAATGTATGAAAGTAGGTACTAATACCATTCAGGTGGTCATGTATATACCATGGTCAACCACACTATGGGTGGGTGGGGTGGGGAGAGTGGAGGTTTTTTTTAGTCCGGTGGGGGACTCATGTCTTGCATAGCAATACAACATGCCCTTGTTACCCCTGGGTCAAAAATGGCCCCGCCCCGGGGCTTATCAGTTTTTCATATGAAAAGCTTTAAGAATCTTCTTCTCCAAAACTGTAAGGCAGAGACCTTTAATATTTGGTATGTAGCGCTATCTAATAGTTTTCTACCAAGATTGTTCAAATTATGTCCCCTGGGTTGAAAATGGCCCCGCCCAGGGGCATATCAGTTTTTCATAGGAAAGTTTTAAAAAATCTTCTTCTCTTAAAAATCTTTAAAAGTCTTCTCTGAACTTGTAAGGCATAGACCTTAGATATTTGGTGTGTTGCATTATCTAATAGTCCTCTACCAAGATTTTCAAATTATGAACCCCGGATCAAAAATGGCCCCGCCCTGGGGCGTAACAGTTTTTATGCCCCCAAAGCTAGGCTTTGGCGGCATATAGTGATCGCACCGTGCGTGTTGGTGTGGGTGTGTGTGTGTGTGGGTGGGTGGGTGTGTGGGTGTGTGTACCTTTTGTCCGGAGTATATTTCCTTTGTCACATCAGCTACGGATACCAAATTTGGTGTGTGAGTTCATCTTGGGATGGGGGAGTGTCGCGTACCATTTTCATGTCACTGTGACCTTGACCTTGACCTTTGACCTTGATTTTACAAAAAGCTTGTCCGGAGCATATCTCCTTTACCTTACCAGCTACAGATTCCAAATTTGGTGTGTGAGTTCATCTTGGGATGGAGGAGTGTCGCGTACCATTTTCAGATCACTGTGACCTTGACCATGACCTTTGACCGATTTTACAAAAAGCTTGTCCGGAGCATATCTCCTTTACCTTACCAGCTACAGATTCCAAATTTGGTGGTGTGTGAGTTCATCTTGGGATGGCGGAGTGTCATGTACCATTTCCAGATCACTGTGACCTTGACCTTGACCTTGACCTTTGACCTCGATTTTAAAAAAAGCTTATACCTTACCAGCTACAAAAAGCTTGTCCGGAGTATATCAACTATACCTTACCAGCTAAGGATTCCAAATTTGGTGTGTGAGTTCATATTGGGATGGAGGAGTGTCGCGTACTATTTTCAGATCACTGTGACCTTGACCTTGACCGTTGACCGATTTTACAAAAAGCTTGTCCAGAGCATATCTCCTATACCTTACCAGATACGGATTCCAAATTTGGTGTGTGAGATCACCTTGAGATGGCGGAGTGTCGCGTACCATTTTCAGGTCACTGTGACCTTGACCTTGACCTTTGACCTCGATTTTACAAAAAGCTTCTCCGGAGCATATCTCCTATGCCTTACCAGCTACGGATCCAAATTCATCTTGGGATGATGGTGTGTCGCGTATCATTTTCAGGTCACTGTGACCTTGACCTTTGACCTCGATTTTACAAAAAGCTTATACCTTACCAGCTGCAAAAAGCTTGTCCGGAGTATATCTCCTATACTTTACCAGCTATGGATTCCAGATTTGGTGTGTGAGTTCATCTTGGGATGGAGAAATGTCGCGTACCATTTTCAGGTCACTGTGACCTTGACCTTGACCTTGGACCTCGATTTTACAAAAAAGGTTGTCCAGAGAATATCTCCTATACCTTACCAGCTACGGATTCCAAATTTGGTGTGTGAGTTTATCTTGGGATGACGGTGTGTCGCGTACCATTTTCAGGTCACTGTGACCTTGACCTTTGACCTAGATTTTACACAAAGCTTGTCCGGAGCATTTCTCCTATACCTTACCAGCTACGGATTCCAAATTTGGTTTGTGAGTTCATCTTGGGATGGCGGAGAGTCGTGTACCATTTTCAGATCACTGACCTTGACCTTGACCTTTGACCTCAATTTTACAGTCCGGAGCATATCTCCTATATCTTACCAGATACAAAAAGCTTGTCCAGAGCATATCTCCTATACCTTAAACGTTGACAATCAACCCAGGGTCCTTTTTAACGTTGAGAATGACTTAGGGTCCTTTTTTAACTAAGTTTTGACCCTTGGCTCTTTTCTTAGCTATCATAATCGTCAAAGGTTCTGTTTCTAATGTTAAGAACTGACTCCTGTGTCATTTTTAACAGCATCAAAATTTCATGTTACACCTGCATTACATTGTATTGTTTTCCCGCCAAAATGCATTTCAGTGTCAAACACTTTGGGGGCATTTGTCACCCGTGACGACTCTCTTGTTCATAGGAAAATCTTTAAAATATCTTCTCCTCCAAATCTGTAAGGTCTAGACTCTTTATATTTAGTATGTAGCATCATCTAATGGTTTTCTACCAAGATTTTTCAAATTATGTAATCTGTCATTGAAATCATTAATCTGTTATGAATGAGTGAGCGATTAAGGGCCATCATGGCCCTCTTGTTTTAGTTAACTGATATGCATTGTAAATATATTGTGTAATTTTGTGTGGCTGTAAATTGTCGTTATTTTGACAAGGGGTCAAACATATCTTTTGAAGTTAATAACCTTATGTATTGTATACATATAGTATAGTGGTCTTTTTACTGGATGTCATATACCTTTGATGTCAACAGGCAATTGTAAACAGGCAATTGTAATCTGAATATATGCTCCTTACAGGACAGTTCGACTATGGGATGTAAATGATGAAGGAAGGAAGCAACGTTACGTGTTGAAACCTCGGTCCCAACAGGGTCGCAAGGTTGTACCAACTGCATGTGCCTATAGTCAGGATGGGGTCTGGGTGGTGGCAGCTTGTCAGGATGGCTCCATACAGGTGTGGGACCACAGACGGTCTTTTGTAAGTATACTTTTATCTGCGTCAGTTTAATCTTTTCAATGCTCCACTGAATTTTCAGGCATGCATTTTTAAAGGGCAATCTTTGTTATTGAAAAGGAGTCTCAAAACAGCATTGAGTGATTAAAGAGTTTTAATATTTTAAACAGTTTTATCAGATATTTGTTCAGTGATTGTTACACCAAATTGTTCTGAATATTAAAGCATCACGGCTACTTTACTAGTGTCATGTAAAATATGAGTTGGCTGCAGGTTAATGATGAAAAGGAAAGTTCTCAAAGGACAAGTATGTTTGGAATAATTAAATGATCAAAATTGTGACAATTGCAGAAGAAAACAAATTGACCAGTGGAATTTTGACTACATGTACAATATATTACATAACTTCATCTGACTGATAGATACATTTTGAAAGATCTACACAAAAGTTCATATGGTTGATACATTTTCAAATATCTTTACAAAATTTCAGATGATAGATACCTTTGTAACATCTGTACAAAAGTCCATCTATCAGACTTTTATTAGAACCATTCCATAACGAAAGGCACCTTTGGGGCATTGTAAACAGTGTAGATCCAGACCAACTGCTGTGTGGCAAATACAGCATCTGATCAGAATCTGAAGTTGAGCAAACCAAACATTTTCAGTGCTGGCTCATTTTCATATTCATACCTATCAGTTTTTATCTTTTTTTAATCTTCTCTGTTTGAAATAGGTAAATATTGCCATGACGTTGCGGACAGCCCACATGAATGGCAGTGATACAACTTCATTGTGTTTTTCATATGATGGCAAGGTTCTGGCATCCAGAGGGGGTAAGCTGTTAAGAGTGATCAGCATAGTTAAATACCGAGCCATATGGGTTTAGTTCATTTGAGAAATACTTCAGATTCATTCTATTTTAAAGAGTGATTCACAAATGATCAGAATAAGAAATGTTTTCATTTTTAGCTTGTCTGTTTCGGAAAAAAGTTGAACTATAGTGATCACCATATCACACATTGTTGTTGTTGTCGTACAAAAACTTTAATGTACCTCATTACTTGAAAAGTATATAAGGTATCAACACGAAGCTTCATAGGTTCGTAGATCTCATTGTGTGGAAAGCCCCTACAGAAAAACCATAACTCTTGATTTCAAAATGTTGGAGTTATGGCCCTTTATATTTTTCAAAAGTTTTTAATTTAGCTGGACAAGCACCAAATCAGACGAGCATTGGCACTCCACGTGGCTCTTGGTTTACCCTTACCCTTGTATAAACACATTTTTATGCCTTTGCAAATAGAGTAGACCCAGATCAGAGGGCTACTGTAGGAGCCGTTTGATCAGGGTCTGTTCTATTTGCTTATAAAATTACAATAGATCTGACTGTGCAGTTTCTATTGATATCAAAAGATTCTGTGAACATATAAAGACGATTTTGAAAATTCAGCTAATAAATATTCATGATGTCATTATTACTTACTTGAATATTTAACAATTCTAGGACAAATGCCCCCGGACACTTGCCCCCCTGACATAATTATATTCATGAGTTGATTAAACTGTAGTTGCAGTAAGATATTTATTGACTTCATGTGTGCCAAGTCTACTTGTAACTGTTAATGGTAAAGGCTGGAATGAAGCAAATATACTTAGTTGTTGCATAATCACACTTATCCTTTCTTTAGGTGATGACACTCTTAAACTTTGGGACATCAGAAATTTCAAGAAACCTTTACAAGTCAAAGAAAATTTACCAAACTTTTTCCCTATGTAAGTATTTTGTTTATGCAAATTTGCATCAATGCTGTGCTGAATTTACTTGATAAACTGTGTATATGTTCACGATGACTCCCATGTAAAACATAATGTTTGCCGACGTATCCCCTGTAGTATAAATGGACATGACACATTTGGCGGGTAGCTTTCAGGGTTTGGTTATTTTTTCTGATGAAGCAAGATCATTTGTATAAAAATCATTTGTTTAAAAGTGGCACTGACATATTTGTAAGATTATGCACTACAGAAACTAAGGTCAATATTTTCTTTCTCCACAGATCCTATTGTAAAATTGGGTCTGCTCTGTTTGCTGATGGTATAATATAGATCTGATGCTACAGTCTCTGCCTGAGCCAAATGTCCTGTATTCATATTCCATGATAAAAATTAATCTAGTTAATATTAATAATATCCGTATATCTTACATGAATATTCAACTTTTAAAGGGTTAACTTTGATAGTTTAGTATAAGCTGTAATAT
The DNA here is from genome assembly GCA_963576725.1 of Azorinus chamasolen. Taxonomy (NCBI): domain Eukaryota; kingdom Metazoa; phylum Mollusca; class Bivalvia; order Cardiida; family Solecurtidae; genus Azorinus; species Azorinus chamasolen. The sequence goes on along the minus strand of OY755243.1, from coordinate 4,506,641 downwards.
CCCAAGAGCTAGAATAAAACAAGTCACAGATAAATCTTTATTTCACTCATTCTCCTTCAATCCCTCCCTATTTTTTCTGGGTTATAAAGTTTTAAAGGTTACTGTGTTATGCTCTTTTAAACCTTTACTCCATGAATATTCAGGTAAGAAATAATGACAACTTGAATATCAATTAGATTAATTGTTATAATTGCACATGAACACATGAATTTTGGACATTTCAGAAAGTGTAGAATCATAATTTATCATGATTATAATCAAAGTTATAAAATAAGCAAACAGAGCAGACCCTGATCAGACAGTTCTTCAGGAGTTGTCTGATCTGGGTCTACTCTGTTTGCAAAGGTGTAGAAAGGTGTATTTATGAAGTAAAGTGTTAATTCATTGCCAATGAGTGTTGTATTTTCTGAGTAGACTATACATATTGCTGAATAAAGCCCTGAATTAATATTTAATTTTCGAGGTTTGGCCAGTCTTTTGCTTCTCAGTTCAGTTATTCTTGGAAGCTTTTAGTTGGCGGCCTGACCAAATTATTAGTGTTTATTTAGCGTCATGCATTCAAATTTGTCATAGTGCAGTTGGTAAGGCCTTTTCTTGTAAGGCACCTTTTGACTTACAAACTGGTTGGCTAATAGTAAGGAAACTTAGCATATGTATATAGGATGGCAACATGATAGCAATATGGTGAATGTGAATCATATATGATTATTGAAGATTGCAGATGTTACATGAAACATTGTATTTCTGGTTATGCCCCCACCTAGTGGTGGCATATAGGGTTGCCCTTGTCCGTACATACGTCCGCTTGCACATCTAGAGAAATTTGTCAGGACTTCTCCTTGGAAAGTATTTGTCCAATCCACACCAAACTTTACACACATGTTTGTGTCCATTATATCTTAGTCCAGTTCGATGGGCATGTAAACCGCTTCAGTCGTTTAGGAGTTGCGGCCCTTTATTTGCGAAAATGACCCTTAGTTTCTGTGACAAAAAGTCTGAAGTGTGGGGCATCAGTGTCCTATGGACACATTTCTAGTTTTTCTCGCCATGGGTCTTTTCTTGTTGCAAGGGAATTGTTACCTTGTTGAGGTCATAGTTAGTTATGGCCTGTAACACCTCAACAAATATTTGACATAATTGATTGCCTAATTTTGGTTACAAATCTAGTCTATACTGCTTTGTGTTTTCAGTTATAACAGTTTTATGTTTGTCAAAATAGATGTTATGAAATAAATCATATTCAAAGTGATGATTTGTTTGTTTTACAGCACAGACTGTTTATTCAGTCCTGATGATCAGCTTGTGGTGACGGGCGTCTCAGTGAAGAAGAATGAAGGCAAAGGGAAACTACTGTTCATGGACAGAGAGTCACTAGAGACGTTGACGCAACTTGAAATATCTGACTCGGTTAGTCTTTGAAACGCTGATGTTAATTTTAGGAATCTAATCAGGAACAAAGTTTATATGTGATGATAGGTGGATTCTGTACTGTATGCAATGCCAGATCTGCTGATAGTTGATGAACAGTGTAGACCCAGATAACAAACTTATAGGGGGGTATACCTTATGTCCATCCATAGCACAATTTCGACTGCGCTCTTTCTTTTTCAGTTTTTCACAAATTTTGCTTTAAACTCTATACTAGAATCTTTCCTACCATGATAACTTGTACACCTGCAATTTCAATAGGATCAGATGATATAACAGGCGTTATTGCAGTTTTTGTGTCACCTGCCGAGAGGCAGTGTGTCACTTTGTCTGTCCGTCTGTCCATCTGTCTGTCCGTCACACTTTTCTTTTTTTGGCTATCATTTCAAAACCAATCATTATAGAGCTTTCATATTTCACATATGTCTTCCTCTCATTGAGGCCCAGTGATGTAACTAAGGTCCATCACTCTGCATGCAATACTTTTTGAGTTATTCCCCTTTGTTCTGATTTTCACACTCCAGCATATTAACTGTTTTTTGTCAGTTACGAGCAGGTGAGGCATGTGTTCCTCTGAACACTCTTGTTGTAAAAAATAAATTGCATATTTGTGCTCAAGTCTAATTTTCTTCATAACAATCAAAGCTATTGACTTGTAACTTGTCTTAACCATCATAAGCTATTTATGTAGTGCAAGGGCCATAACTCTGACATGCTCTGAAGAGTTATGGTGCTTTGTGAACTTAGAAAATTTGTATTTCTTGGTACAGTTTGCATACTTAATTGTATTAATTTAGTTAGATGTTTTGGTAGCCTAACAAGCATGGGAAACTGTGCATTTCTGTGATTTTCATTACGATTGGACTATTATTAGTGTAACACCCCCCCCCCCCCCCCCAATGAATAAAGAGCCAGTTTTGGGGGGTCTTCATTAGCATTTGGCTTACAGTTTTAGTTGTATAGTTGTATAATGGCTGATCTAGATCTACAAAATATACAAGTGTCTTGAGTTGCATTTTTCTGCCTTAACCATTTCCCATTTATGCATGAAGTGATCTCTACATGAATATTCATTTACTTAACCCTTTCCCTCATACAAATGGTTTATCCTGCCTTTGCAAAAAAGAGTAGACCCAGATCAAACATCTCCTACAGGAGCTATCTGATCAGTGTCTGCTCTGTTTGCTAATGAAATTATGAAAGATCTGACTCTACAGTTTCTACCAATACCAAAATGTCCCATGTACATATGCCATTATAAAAATCAGCTGATAAATATTCATGAATTTTTTGGCTTAGGCATGATCAGACAACTCCTACAGGAGCTATCTACTTTGGTTCTACTCTGTTTGGAAAGATGTGAAAAAGTGTGAGGGAATGATTTAATGCTGGTGAACTATTTGTTAGGCTTCTTCTCTCCCCAGTTTTCTTGCTTTATTTGGCTTCCCCTCTCCCTAGTTTACTTGCTTTATTTGGTTTCTTCTCTCCCCAGTTTTCTTGCTTTATTTGGTTCCCGTCTTTGCTATTATAGTTGTGGATCATGAATCAGAATCCTTTCGTTTAGTCACCAAGGATCCTTTGGTTTAGTCGCCAAAGAACAAAACTATTTGAAATTGAAAAAATCAGTAATTTTAGTTTTATATTGTTGTAGAAAACATGAACTATGTCCCTGAAAATTAATTGAACCTTTCACTACATGAATATTCATTTAAGAAACTTAATGTATGAATATTAATTATGTGCATTTTTATGATAGCATATGAATGAGCAATTTTTGTCCATCATAGAAATTATCTATATTATTTCATTAGTAAACAGAACAGACCCTTACAAGAGCCATCTGATCTGGGTCTTCTCTATTTGCAAAGATGTTAAAAGGTGTATCTATATCAGGTAGAAGGTTAACAGACAGTGATAATTCAAATACTTGGAGCCCAAACATCGAAAAAACTTTCATTGTATCTTTTTATATATACAAATGTATTGCCTTAGTGATGGTATCTTGTATAAAGTGAAAAAGAGAGATAACTCAATTATTCTTGATGATTCAAGAATAAGGGAAGGCAAAACATATACAAAAGTAATTAAATAGGGACTTATAGTTTTGCACTTTTGATAAATTGTAATAAGTTACAGATCAAGTTTGAATTTGTAACGCTACATTGATTCTTCAGGGAATCACAGCAGTTGACTTGGAATTCAGCCAGTAGGGGGCTATGGCATGACTTAGAATTCAGCCAATAGGGGACTATGGCATTGCTTTCAATGCTCCCATAACTTGTTTCTTTTAATGGTAAACTTGCTGTGAACAAAGTAAAGATGCCTATTTGAAGTTTTTAATTGGAAATATTTGAATATGGAAGCATGTGAATGTTTCTTGTTTTATTTACAGAGTGCTGTACGCTGTATCTGGCATCCAAGGCTGAACCAGTTTGTTGTTGGCTCAGGGGATGGACAGGCCAGACTTTACTATGATGAGAAAAAGAGTCATAGGTTAGTTATGGCCCAACTAGAATAATTGTTTGCTTTTCTTTTCATTAGTCATTAAAACTAACAATTATCAATATGCAACCAGTTTTTACCAATTTGGAAGTATCAGTTAAAATATGGGTAGACATTAAATGTAGATTTAATGCTTTGATTCATAGGAGAGGTCGGTGCAATTGATATTGAAGAATTTTAAAAACATTAGCATTAAAAATCACAGGAGAAAAACACAGTCAATTGACAATTCCAAAATCTGTGAATTTAGTCTTTCACCATGAATTAAGCGTACATACGAGGCGTATTCGAAATCTTTTGCAAATTACCTGTTTTCTCAGAAATGCTAATCAAAATTTGATAACATTTTGTCTACTTACCTTCAAAAACTGGATTACAGTTGATGACTTGTTGGCTTGGGCATTGCTGGAGTCCTGTTTAGGACATATTTTTCTCATTTTTGTAAGCAATTTTTTGAAAACCACATTTTTATAGAAGTTTCCAGACACACCCCTACCTTTAGGAACAGCAATTTGCATGATTTCTATTGCTATAAAAGAAAATTGCGAATAACAACTTCTTTACAGTCAGTGTTCGTTTAGCAATGCTGGGCCCATATCTTGCTGTCAACTTTCCTTTTAAGCTCATAAAAATGGACCCATGTCTAATCAGCCATTATGAGACTATCAAATACCTTTTTCTGATATTTTGGGTACTTCTTCAGCAGTTTCTCAGCTATTTGTACTCTTGTACGTTTCTGCTCATCAGTGAGTAAATGTGAGATCCAACAAGCACTAATTTTTCTGACTGATTTCGGCTGCATTTTCTATTTGTTTTCTAACCATTCCCAACACAGTGTATATGAACACACCTGAAAGCTATCTAAATTACAAAGGAACCGGATTGTGGATTTCAATTATATTTATACACATAATACAGCGATGAGCGGTGAACCAGTTCGTACTGGTTTTATACACATATATCTCATGGTATTTGAGTATACAGTGTGCAAAAGTTTTCCAACACTCCTTGTATGTACTTGCAATTGTGATATTATTGAATGCAAAGTACCAGTATACGCAGAATTAAATTGAATGGATTGATTTTTTTGAGTAGATGATAAATAAGCTTTCAACACCAGTATATGATTAATGAGGAGTCTTAGTGTATTGTGTAGACGGATTTATATTCTAAATTTGGCACCAAATTTGTACGTTTTTACACAAAAGTTGCCTGAAAATAATAGTACACCAAGTGCAAGGTTTCTTTTTTGGCATCAGTATAATGCTGTGATAACTACATTACAAGCACTTGCTACCTATGTTAAACCATTCCCTCATAAGCTATTTTTAGACCCAACCTCTTTAACTCTTTAAGTAATTTTTTTTCTGCAACAATTGTCATCTGCATCAATTCTTAAAATAAACTTTCTTCATATTGCAAAAATATGGTCAATATGACAAACAGTTTGGATCCTGATGAGACACTGCATTATGCGGCATCTCATCTGGATTCAAACTGTTTGCATAGGTAATCAGTTTCGCCGCTAGCGTGCAAAGAGTTAAATAAATCTACTGAAAAGGAGCATTTACTAGAAAAAGGGAACATTTTAGAATTGTGTAGTTTTGGTTTCAAAAGAGTGACGTTTATAGAGGCATCAGTATGAGGGAATGGATTAACCCTTTACTCCATGGGTATTAATGAAAGTAATGATGACATCAGGAATTTAAATTAGATTAATTGTCATAACAGAACATGGACACATGCATTTTTGGCCATAGCAGAAACTATAGAATCATATTTATTACATGTATTAATATTATACCACATTTTATACAGCGCTCTTTTCACACAGGATATGTGTTCAAATGCACTTTACATGAATAAATTACATGTACAAAACTGAGTATATACATTTGTATAATGCATATAGAATATTTTAAAAAAATGATTAAGATAGAGATATTATCGATAAGAATATTAAAAATGGAATTAATTTAAAAATCATGGTTGAAACAAAATCATCCTTTTCAGTAAGTTTATATGTCTATTAATCAAGGGAAATTGACACATGCTTTGACTATATTGTGTCGGCTTACTCATATAACCAAAAATATAACATTCTATGTACAGTGTCAGTACTGCTTGCCTGTCTGCATATATTTATAGTATACCATAAGCAAACAAAACTGGGCTCCTACAGGAGCGATCTGATCTGGGTCTACTCTGTTGAAAAGACATAGAAAGGCGTTTTTATGGAGTAAAGGATGAGATGTACATTAAGAACAACCAACTGTAGGTAACCATGCTAAGAGAGTTCATTAATGGTGAAAAATCAAAGATTCACTGACTTCTGTACCTTTGCCAAATAGTAACAGTAGGAACATTCTAAAGGTTGTTTTGATTTGTTTTGTATTTTCAATCAGTAGACAAGGATTGGAGAAACCTGTAGGAGCTATCTGACTAGGGTTAAAATTCTGTTCTTCAACATTACACTTTAGAATAAAAATTATTATCAGGTTCTGCTCTGTTTACTTATGGAATGATATAGATATAATTCTATAGTTTCTGCTGTGGCCAAAACTGCTTGTGTCTATATGCCATTATAAAAATCTTACCAATATTCATGTTGTCTGTGTTTTTTACATGAATATTCATGGAATAAAGGGTTAAAATTAATGTTCTAGAATGAATACATTTTTTTCTAGACAGGAGGTAGGATAATGATATAGTTTGGTTCATTTACAATCATTGAAATATATGTACATGTATTTTCAGAGGAGCCTTACTTTGTGTAAATAAGAAACCGTCAAAAGTAAAACTGATGGAAGTAGTGGCATCACGACAAATCATAACTCGTAAGTAGTCCAGGATTACAACAGTTTTTTCAAGAGGGATTACCTACACAAATGCTCTGTAGAGATACATTCATATAATAAGAACATGCCCAAGCATTTCGTGTCTGAGCAATTTGCAGATGATGCTAGTATTTTCGAAATGTATTGATCTTAGTGTCCAAGAATTAACTAGGCCTTTCTATGCCACTAGCCAACAGAGTAGACCCTGATCAGGGTCTGCTCTGTTTTGATTATGAAATAAATATCATTTCACAGTTTCTGCCACGTGCTTTTATAACATTATGTGCTAGTATAACAATTAATCTAATGAATATTCATGATGTCATCATGTTTTACATGAATATTCATGGAGTAAAGGGTTAATTGTGTCTTGTCTTACATAAAGTTTGTAGATGTTGGCAACAAAGTTATCTATTGAGTGTACTTACTAACTTAATTACCAAAGTTTATATAGTAGCAAAGGTGTAGATCCTGATGAAACAGTTCCTTAGGAACCATTTGATCTGGGTCTATACTATTTATACCCCATGCAACGAGGTTCTGGTAGCGTGGGGTAAATAGTTTTTTATCTGTCAGTCCGTCTTTGTATCATAATACATTGTTGCTCATGAGCACTTTCACTTCTTGACTGATTTATCTCAAATTTCCTTTATATTGTTTTATAAAGAACTCAAAAGAAACTTCAATACATGTTAAACTTTAAGTGGATGTAAACCGAAGTGAAGTTGACTACAAACATACCTTTGAAAAGCTTGAACTAGCCTTCTCATTAACATTGGCTCATAATATCAAACATACTGACATTGTACTGTACAAAAATACATGTAGATTTATTTCCAAGGCAGTTAACCCTTTCCCTCATATAAACGTGTTTTCACGCATTTGCAAACAGAGTAGACCCAGATCAGACGGCTCCTAGAGGAGCCGTCTCATCAGGGTCTGCTCTGTTTGCTAATAGAATTTGATAGATCTATTTTTTTGCCTTCTGAAATGGCTACAATGTTCCACATTCAACATTTCATTATAAATAATTTTTCCATGAATAAACAGTAGGTATTAAAATTTGAAATAAACCAGAACAGGGGAAGGGTTAAGTGATGTCTTGTAGTGTAGTACTCTTATCTTGCCCTGTTCAAAATATATTTCTTATTCATTAGAGTGGTGGCTTTTGTTTGTTTCTTACAGCCTATGCATTACCAATGTTCAGACAAAATCGTGAAAGTAGCACCAAGAAGCAGGAGGAAAAAGCACGGAGAGATCCTGTCAAATCTCACAGGCCAGACCTTCCCATTTATGGCCCAGGTAAGAAAGTTTACATGGCCACTTAAATACAATACACGTACTTTATTGCTTGTCGACAATATGAAAAGCAGAATTGGAGAGAATCTGTTATTAAAGTACAATTAACATGATACAACATTGAACATGATTTTATTCTTTTAAATACAAAACTATTCATATCTGCATAATTGTTTTATTTTAATTTTACTTTTGTTGAGAACATTATAATAATTGATGTTACTTTCTGTAAGATCCACACATGTATTTCGGTACGATACAAGAAACATTCAGTATATGGTTGTGTTTCTAAATTATCTCGAGAACTATCGGTTCTCTATGTGTTAACCAGTAAGTGTTCTTTTTTTTCTGGATGGAAAGAATAGCTTTTTCTCCAGGTTGCATGAAGGTCAGTTATCCCATTGGTGGTTTTATGAGGAAAAAGGTAGAAAACCCGTTAAAGCAGTAGTGCTGTCCTATTGACTTTTATACGCCCGTTTGAAAAAATGGGACGTATTATGGAATGGCGCTGTCTGTCCGTCTGGCTGTCTGTCCATCTGTAACATCTCTAACTCAAGTTCCGCTTGGTGGATCCTTCTCAAATTTAACCACAATGTTTATCTAGACATGCTACAGTAGCCTGCCAAGTCCCAGTTTGTTTATCCAAGGTCAAGGTCACACAATTGGACTTAGAATTTGCGTTTAGCAAAAATGTTAACCGGTCTGTCTGTCTGTAACATCTCTAACTCAAGTTCCGCTTGGTGGATCCTTCCCAAATTTAAACACAATGTTTATCTAGACATGCTACAGTAGCCTGCCAAGTCCCGGCTCGTTTATCCAAGGTCAAGGTCGCTTAATTTGACTTAGAATTTGCGTTTAGCATTTGCGTTAAGCAAAAATGTTAACCTCAATTTATGTGGAACAAGTCCACTTATTTACATAACACTTTGTGATAAAGCTTTGAAACTTGGAACACTTGTTCACCGTCACAACCTTCACCTGTAGGCAAGAGTAAATAATTCTGTCAAGCATTTTGACTGAATTATGCCCCTTTTTAACTTACAATTTTTGGTTAAGGCTTTGTTAAAGTCCATTTATTTACATAACCCTTTCAGATAAAGCTTTTAAACTTGGAACACTTGTTCACCGTCACAACCTTCACCTGTAGGCAAGAGAAAATAACTCTGTCAAGCATTTTGACCGAATTATGGCCCTTTTTAACTTAGAATTTTTGGTTAAGGCTTTGTTAAAGTCCATTTATTTACATAACCCTTTGAGATAAAGCTTTTAAACTTGGAACACTTGTTCACCATCACAATCTTCACCTGTAGGCAAGAGTACATAATTCTGTCTAACATTTTGACATAATTATGACGCTTTTTAGCTTGGAATTTTTGGTTAAGGTTTTGGTTAAAGTCCACTTATTTACATAATCCTTTCAGATAAAGCTTTTAAACTTGAAACATTTGTTCACCATCAGAAGCTTCATCTTCATCTCAAGCATTTAGACACAATTATGGCACTTTTTAATTTAGAATTTTTGGTTAAGGTTTTTTGTTAAAGTATGCCTATTTACAACCTTGAAACTTGGTCGCAAAATTGGACGTAGAATTTGAATTTAGCAAATACGTTAACCCCAGTTTATGTTTAACAAAACCTCGACGGGCGTATATTGTGCCCACTGGCACTCTTGTTAAATACATGTATAGTGCTTTGCTTTGATGTTAACCCTTTCCCTGTGTATTTTCAAGTAAGAAATAATGAGACCATTCATATTTATTAGCTCCATTTTTATAATGACATATGTGAGATTTTTTTGGTATTGGTAGAATCAGTAGTGGGATATATATTTTTTGAGCAAACAGAGCAGACCCCGAACAGACTGTTCCTACAGTAGCCGTCTGATCTGGATCTACTCTTTGCAAAGGGGTGAAAAGCATTTTTATGATGGAGCGGGTAAAAATTACCTGTTGAATATTCATGCCAGAATCTGCCCATTATGAATGTAATTCTTGCATTAGAAATATAAAATAAGGATACTCATTGCCAAACAGTGTTGAATCTGATCTGAAACCTGAAGCAAACAAATTAGACCCTGATCAGATAGCTCCTACAGGAGCGGTCTGATCTAGGTCTTCTCTGTTGGCCAAGGTGTAAAATTTGGTATTATCAGCCTATCAAGGTTAACACTTTAACCATATATACATGTATTTTCTATGATTTTGCAGAGTAGATCCAGAACAGACAGCTTCTAAAGGAGCCCTTTGATCAGGGTCGGCTCTGTTTGCTTATAAATTAATAACATAATATTTATCTGGTTCTAGTTTCCGCCATGGCCAAATTTTCCTGTGTCCATGTGCCATTATAAAACATTACCGGTATCTTATGAATATTCATGGTGTCATTATCTCTTACATGAATATTCACGGAGTAAAGGGTTAAACATTCTGTTTGGTGTTTCAAGGTGAGGGCGGTAGATTAGCGAACAAAGGAGGAACTTTGTCCCAGTATGTAGTACAACAGCTGGTTGTACAGAAAGAAGATCCATACGAGAACAATCCAAGGGAGGCCATTCTGCGTCACGCTAAGATTGCTGAGGAGAAACCCTTGTATGTGGCCCCTGCCTACAAGAAGTAAGTCAAGCTAGTGCAGTATATAAATGTATGTTGATAAGGGTTTTTTCAAGACTAGGAGCTTCCAATATAATATTTTGCCCATATATTTCCCATGTCAGATTTTAAGTTGTTTGCATATGTTGGTATAAAATTCAATGCCACAAGAGAAGAAAGTAGGGTTGTTGAAAAAATATAAAGAAAGCATTTATCTTAGATTTCCTTCTTTTTGCCTCCAAATGGACTATTTGAAATGTCTTTTTGTTTGCAGTCCTTAACTTTTTTTTTTAAGACTGACTGGAGTATATGTGTACATGTATATGAATTTTAAAGTTCCATGTCGGGCCATGTGTAAGCATTTGACTGTTACAGAAAGATCTAACGGGGAAAAGATTTGTCTGTTATTACATGTACTTCTCAATTTTATGTTGTGTTAAATTTATGCTCCTCAGAACTCAACCAAAGCCAGTTTTCCAAGAAGAAGAAGAAGCAAAAGAAGAAGAGGACTTTCAGCCACCGTGGAAGAAAATCAAAAAGACATGAAGCACAAACATCAACATTACTGAAGTGAGGGTATTCAAAGTTGTGTATCCGTCTGCAGGAGGACTCTCAATCGATCAATGAAAGACTGTCAGACCTAAGCTCCATTGAAAATCTGAGTGTCCCTAAAGTTTGTGCAGACACTGACGAGGGAAGGAATGATTGTGAGATCAGATTATTCCAAAAGTTTCTGCAGACACTGAAGAGGGATGGAAGAAATATGACAAAGCAGAACAATATTAACCCTTGGAATGCTGAATTTACAAAGCTGAATATTCCACCTTTGTTTAACCCTTTCCTCCATGAATATTCCTGGGAGAAATTATGACATCATGGATATCAGTCTATTTTTTATGAAGGCACACAAACTCAAGACATTTTTTCCATGGCAGAAATCTATATAATTCGGGAATTTCCATAAGCAAACAGAGCAGACCCTGATGAGATGGCCGTCTGATCTGGGTCTATTCCATTTGCACAGGCAAAGAAAGTTGTATTTATGGAGTAAAGGGTGAACGGTAGAGACAATCTGGTATACAAGGGTACATTTTGCTAAAAACGTTTTTGAAGGATACACTGTATAGACCCTTATCAGAGGGCTTCTTTAACTCATTTCCTCCTAGACAATTTTTTGACCCAACCCCTTTATATTAATCTACAGAAAATGAGCATTAACTATAGACAAGAGTGTTCGGAGGAACACTTGTGTCACCTGCTCGCAGCTGACAAAAACTTATTGTTAATATGAACAAGATGTGTTTGTGAAACACTATGCCCCCTCATATATTTGACCTCTGACCTTGACCTCTGACCTTGACCTTGACATGTCACCCCTCAAAATGTGCAGCCTCATGAGATACACAAGCATGCCAAATATCAAGTCTCTATCTCTACTGGTCCAAAAGTTATGGCCAATGTTAAAGTCGGCGATTTGACCCATATATTTGACCTCTGACCTTGAAGGATGACCTTGACCTTGACACGTCACCCCTCAAAATGTGCGGCTTCATGAGATACATATGTATGCCAAATATCAAGTCTCTATCTATACTGGCTCAAAAGTTATGACCAATGTTAAAGTTGCTGACAAACAAACAGACAAACAGACAAACAAACAGACAGGGCAAAAACAATATGCCCCCGACTATCGTCTATGGGGGCATAAAAAGGGGAATAACTCAAAAAAATATTGATGCTAGAGTTGTGGCCCTTGTGCATGACACTTCCTGTCATCATGCTTGTTCCATGTGTGACATTTGAAAGCTCTATAATGATTAGTTTAGAAATGACAGTCAAAAAAGAAAGTGTGATGGACAGACAGACAGACGGACGGACAGACAGACGACGGCAGGTGACACACAAAGGAGAATTTTAGAATGGTGTAGTTTTGAAACCATTGTGCTAAGTAGAGCATTTGCTCCACAGGAGCAAATGCTCTATTTATCACAATGGTTTTGATAAATGAGTTTTAAAGAGGCGCAAAAAGGCGTCAGTAGGAGATAATGGGTTAAGCCCTCTTACCTGCTTGCAAATGCCAGTTAACTTATTTCATGCATTCATAGAATAAAAATTTTACCTACATGTTTATAGTGCATCGTATCTGGATTTTTGTAATAATATGAACACACATAACAAGTCATGAGGAACAAACAGTGACTGTCCTTGTGTCTAAATACTTGTAAATAGTAAAGTCAAATTATTTGAGCTATGCCACTAAAGAAGGTAAATTGTATCAACAGGGATTTTTCAAACAACCTTAGTATAGGAGCAGTGGCATTGGGGATTGTTACATAGGATCATGAAAGGTTGTGTGTAGATGGTAACAGGTTAACTCTTAAACTGTTGTAAAAAAAATATGTTTGCGCTAGTTTGGATCTTGTGTCATTTTGACTACTTTCGATTCTACCAAGCACTTCAGAAGCTTTTGACTGATGGTCAAACAGCTTGGATCTACCCAGCTTCTTATCTGGATCCAAGCTGTTTGCAAATACAAGAGAGATATGTATTAACTCTTTACTCCATAAATACACCTTTCTATGCCTTTGCAAACAGAGTAGACCCAGATCAGGCGGCTCCTGTAAGAGTCGTCTAATCAGGGTCTGCTCTGTTTGCTTTTGATATAATATAGATATGATGCTATAGTTTCTGCCATGGCCAAAAATTCCTGCATTCTTGTGCTATCGTAACAATTAATCTAATTAATATTCATGATGCCATCATTTCCTTTATGAAGTAGTGTTAAGCAGGATATGTTCTGAGCCTCAATGCTACTGGTTTGATTTTACCAGTATATAATTGTTAAAAGGGCTTGGGATATATTTTGTGGCAGCATAGATTAGTTATAAATGTAAAATTGCCAATGATACCAGAACTTGTGAGATAACTGGAAAGCAGGCTTTCCTTAAAATGTCTAGTGATAACCAATAAATTTAAGAATGGAACTTTGTGTTGAATTCATATACCGATGAGAAAACAATGTGCGTCAACATTTTTAACCCCCCCCCCCCCGGCACGCACACACACACACACACACACACACACACACAAACACACACACACACACACACACACACACACACACAAACACACACACACACACACACACACACACACACACAACACACACACACCACACACACAAGGTGGGATACATATAGCATTACTCTTGTCCCTCCATCTGTCTGTCTGATCCTACATATGTCCCACAAATGGGAGCATTTACTTTCATAGATGAACAATGTTGATGTGAAGATGTGTGCAAAGAAAGTAATTTTTGCTCTGACCATTTTTACCAGTTATGGGATTTTAAATTTCTTCCCTGTATAACATATATAGTGAAAAGTGCTCGATTTAGAGACAATATCACCAGGTGGCATCAGTGTCCTATGGACGCAATTTTCTAGTTTAGAAATAAAGCTGTCTAGTTTTTTGCTCATTTGCATTCATTACTACTGAAAAAAGATGTCTTAAATCAGTGTATACATGTACAGTAGAGCCCCTCTAATGTGACCACTTAATGAATAAATATGAGTGTCTTTATAAGCAGGTACGGTAGTTACTAAATGCAGGACCAAAGTAATGCAGAAAGCTCCTCTATGAGCTTTCTGCATTACTTTTGTCCTGCACTATGATTAAGCTACCACCTGCATCTAGCACCCAGAATTATACCTCTTTTAGGTGGTCGCATTAGCAGGGTTTTACTGAATATACAAATGTATAAACCTGCATATTATTAATTTAGACTGATTAATAGCATTAGATCATTTCAACAAAAGATGAAGATTACACTTAGTTGAGCATCTTTATACAATGTACTTAAGATTACTGACAAAATTGTCTTGACTTAATGTACGATCAACAAGGTTTCACCAAGATTTCCAGTATAAATCTGCTATAATGATATTTGAACTACAAAAACTTTCAAAACTTAGCAATTTAAAGTCGAGACAATGAGGTATTACTTGGTAGTGTCTCAAAGGTAATTAAACCAGAATACCATAGTATGTGTATACTGATGCAGTAGGCTACATCACAAATCAAGACATACTCTTCATGTGTTGCTTTGCTCGACTGCTATCTTGATTTATTCTTCCATACTGAAGTAAAATATGCTAGGATGCAAAAGTAACAAATCCATCCATACTTGTTAAATTTTATTGTGACAGTTTCATACTAAAACCAGCATTGGACTGCAAACAAAGACTCCATTTCAAGCAATCACCATTTGCCAAACAGTTGTCACAAATAGCATGCAGATTCACATGTTGGTGCAATTATCCAAAAATACTCTGCTAATCAAAGTATCTGCTGTAAAACATTTTCAGACATGTACTGAAACATAATACATAGCCACAGATAAAAGGTGAATAATCAAATACTAAAATTGTCATTTCTCAGACGATTCTAAAGAGTGGTCACCATAGGGTTTGATGGACAAACAAAAAGTTATTTTTGAACATGTTTTAATTTACACATCTTATTTGGACCTCAGATGATATTCTTAGCAAACCTCATATCTTGAACAATGTATCGGCCACTAATTTGGAACTGAAGAAGATAACCTTCCTTTATTATATACATATAGTGCATGAGTCTTTCCATGAGAAAGCATACTTTCTGGATTCAGGCATTTTGTAAACAGTGTAGATCAAGACCAGTTGTTACATTAAAGACACAGCATAGGCCAAGACCAGCTGTTACATATAGACACGGCACAGATCAAGACCAGTTGTTACATATAGACACAGCATAGGCCAAGATCAGCTGTTACATATAGACACAGAATAGATCAAGACCAGCTGTTACATTATAGACACAGCATAGGCTAAGACCAGCTGTTACATATAGACACAGCATAGATCAAGACCAGCTGTTACATTATAGCCATTTTTTTTTATTTACTATTTAAATCAATTTTCAACACCGCTAGGAAAGAAAAGGATGATGGTGGGGGATCAAAAGAGAGGAAAAACCCACCGCAGAGTTCTAGTAAAGCTGTTGATATTGAAGACAAGATGTGTTTGTGAAACACTATGTCCCCCACACACTTTGACATTTGACCCTGAAGGATGACCTTGACCTTGACTTGTCACCTCTCAAAATGTGCAGCTTCGTGAGATACACGTGCATGCAAAATATCAAGTCTTTATCTCTACTGGTTCAAAAGTTATGGCCAATGTTACAGTGATTTGACCTATATATTTGACCTCTGACCTTGAAGGACGCCCTTGACCTTGACATGTCACTCCTCAAAATGTGTCGCTTTATGAGATACATATGGATGCCAAATATCAAGGCTCTATCTGTACTGGCTCAAAAGTTATGACCAATGTTTAAAGTTCCTGACAAACAAAACAGACAGGGCTAAAACAATATCCCCCCCCCCCCGAACTGATCTGGGTGGCATAAAAAGCAGAGTAATGCAAAAGACCCTAGATATCTACACATTCAGGGAGAATCTTCAGGCAATTCAACAGCATCAGTTTGCTACTGGCACAAAATTTGATGTTTTAAAACAGAATTAAAGCTCTTGAGGAGTATGGTGACTATATAGAATATGAATATTATCGTGACTGTGAAGAAGGGGAACTTTGAGAGAGTAGCCAGTCATGGGACCCTATGGAGGAAAGTCATCCCTCATCAAAAGGTCTAGATTTGCTACCATGTCTAAAAAGCTGAAGGGTCATGAAGAGCTAGGACCCTCAATTGATCAGACTTTGGCTGATAATATTAATAATGTGTTTCAACATGGGCTGGAAGATGATCAATATCAGTGTTTGATTAAGGATGAAACAGTGCCTAGGCCAGAGATCTGTGAAGTGTGAAGCACTTGTAACAGTGAGGGGCAATAAATTGATTTGGGACTCTCTATCCACTAATGCTAAGTTTCATGATAAGAAACTGCAGAATGCAGAGACATCTCTTATCAAAGGAGCTATCTCTTATCAAAGGAGCTATTCTTGTAGCTAAAGTTGCCAATAGATTGGCAGAAATTGAGAGTGAAGCAAAAGAAAAAGGGATGCACATTTCATCCGTGTTGGACAACTGCCAGGATGCCCTTTCATAAAGTCACATAATAAAGCAGTTCACTGCTCACAGTATCAGGGCAGCACCTGTGTCTGAAGCCAAATTGACTGTTCTCGTTGAAGACATAATGAAGAAAGCGGGATGGTCAAACAGAAGCACATTGGCAAAATTTATGACAAGCAGATAGTCACAAAAGCGGATGTGACCAATGCTATCTTAAAGGTGTAAACAGTAAGTGAACTAGGTGGTTTGGAGGAGCATAAGCTTCACCCTCGACATGAATCTTGGAATTGAATTTGAATTAAACGAATCTTACCCGGAAGATGAAGTTTGAATGTAATTCTATGAGACAACAATGAGGAGATGAAATGAGATGTAGCCGTGCTCATGCACAGTCAGTATTAAAAGTTAACTCCCTTAGCATGAATTGTTGAGCATGATATTTAATATCAACCATTGAGCATATCTCACTATTCTGTAAAAATAGAAGTAAATGTAGGGTGAGTGGGAGGCATTTCATCTCCTCATCTCATCATTGTCTCATAGAATTACAATCAAACTTCATCTTCCAGATAAGATTTGTTTAATTTTTAGATCAAGAGTTTACCTTGCCAATCCATATACATGTACTACAGTGTACCCCTTGAAGGTCATGAAGGAGCTCAAGTTAATATTCTTAGCACTTATACTTGTGTAGTACATATCATGTTTCAGTTCATAAAGAATGAAAGGTAAATATAAATATAAGATAAATATTCTAAATAATGTGGCAAGAAAGAAAGCATGTCAAACAAATTGTACGTACAAACAAGCATCACAGTTGCTATGTTTCAAATAAGCCTAAAATTCGAGGGCTTGGTGCAAAACTAGTTAGAATAGTTTTGCACCAAGCCCTCGAAATATTCAGCTTTGACACGTTTATCCCTTTACTCCATGCAAGATATAATGACACCATGTAAATTAATAGACTGATTTTTTATAATGGCATATGAACACAGAAAGTTTTGGCCATGGCAGAAAATCAGATCAACATAATTCCATTTAAAAGCAAACGGAACGGACCCTGATCAGATGGCTCCTACAGGAGCCATCTGATCTGGTGGGTCTACTCAGTTTTAAAAGATGTATCTATGAAGTAAAGGGATGAACCAATTAATGATATTTATAGCTGCTCTTTACACTCTCAATACATGGGTTCATTCCAATAGCAGAACGTGAACTTGTCAGCTAGAGTGGTTTAGATATTGAACAAATCTGCTGTTCTTACTATTAACCTTTTCCCTGTTAAATATTTATACATTAAATTAATTTTATATTAATATAATGTAAAAATGTTCAAGAGATTTTTTAACAAAAAACAGGATTACATCTATATAATTCCATAAGCAAACAGAGCAGACCCTGATCAGATGGCTTCATCAGAACCGTCTGATCTGGGTGTATTCTGTTTGCAAAGGCGTGATAGGCTCATATATGAAGGAAAGCGTTAAGCCTTTACCTGATAAGGATGGCTTTGCAGAGTAGACACAGAACAGATGAATTCTGCCATTTGCTTCTAGAATAATAAAGATTTGATTCTTCAGTTTCTGCCAGAGCCAAGAATTCCAATGTTCATAGACTATTATAAAAAGTTATTTAAATAAAAGCCCATGATGTAATAATTTTTTACATGAATATTTATCAGGTAAAAGGTTATCTTTTTCCATACTAAGGTGAATATGTGGTAACATTTGCAATTTTTACTTAGATCACTAATGTACTGCCAAGTAACCCTTTACTCCATAAACACACCTTTCTGTGCTTTTGCAAACAGAGTAGACCCAGATCAGATGGCTCCCAGAGGAGCCATCTGATCAGGATCTGCTCTGTTTGCTAGTGATATAATATAGATATGATTCTACAGTTTCTGCCAGTACAACTCCTATGTGCATGACCTATTATAACAATTAATCTAATTAATATTCATGATGTCATTATTTCTTACATGAATATCCATGGAGTAAAGAGGTACTATAATAGTTACTCAGCATTTCATCAAAATCTACATTCGAATAGTATCTTGAAAGAAATGGAAGAACAACGGATTTTAAAAATTGAAAAAGACATCACTTTTGCAGATGAAAGCTGTATAGAGTTGGAAAGGTTAACCCTTTCCCTGTTCTATGTTTATTTCAAATTTCAATACCTACTGAATATTCATGGACAAAATAGTTATAATGAAATATGGGAGATGGAATAATGTAGCCATTTTAGAAAGTAAAAAACATATCTATCAAATTCCGTTGGCAAACAGAGCAATGCCGTCTGATCTGGTCTACTCTGTTTGCAAATGCATGGAATTAACACGTTTATATTAGGGAAAGGGTTAACAAATAATTAATTCATGAGCTCTTTCATGACTTTGTCCAGCTGATTTGTGAATGCTTCAAAAGAAAACTTTTCTGTCACATGCTTTTTTCCTGCTTGGCCCATTTGCTTTGCCATCTTCAAGTCTTCAACAATCCTCTCCATAGCCTCTGCAAACTGATCTGGTTTTCCTTCACGTAGAAAACCAGTCTTATTATCAACAACCGTTTCAAGTGGGCCACCACTTTTACAAGCTATAACAGGGCATTCCATGTACATGGATTCAATTGGAACAATACCAAAATGTTCCTTATCAGGAGTGTATAGCAAACAAGTGCTGTGTTTTAACAAAGTATTTTTCTGAGAATCACTGAAAGATCGCAAGAATGTTATATCCCCATTTAGGCCAAGCTTGTCACTTAGTAATTTTAGCTCCACGTAATATTCAGTATTTTCTTGTACTCTTTCATCAAACCCGCCAGCCACAATAAGATGAATTTCATCTTCTCTGGATTTTGTGAGTTTATCCTTCAGTTGACCTGTAAAAGTGAGAAGACAAAGGATATGAAGATCACAAATGGCTGACTGACTCCAAATCGGTAACTAGTCTCATAAATAACAGAGTAGATCTAGATCACATTTTGTGTTTGGCCAGTCTGTTTATTTTTGCTCGATACTATGGCCTTGGCATAACTTTAAAACTACCCAAAATTGAGACAGTGGCAATAACAATGGCAGTAAGATTAATGTAAATGAAGCCCATTTTAGTACAGAAGATCATTAGATGATTGTGTAAAACAACAATTTTCTGCACATTATTATATAAATGATTAAACAACTGCAACAAATTACCAAATGCTTGTAGTGCTAGTGCCAAATTCTTCTTTCTTTCATATCTGTTGATCGACAGGAAGAATATTTTTTTGTTCTTTGGCATCAAGTCATCTGATGGTTCCTCAACAGGCTTCTCAAAGACAGTAAAATCTGGTATAGGATACAAAACTGATGGATTGACATTACGCAAAGATGAAAATGTCTCCCTGAAAACTGATGCTGAAAAGAAAGAACAAAACCTTGTTAATCGAGAAAAATTGAAGTTACTGTCAATTTTACAAAGGAATGAATCAGATGGGCGCACATTTTTCAGTATTATATGTAAATAAAATTTCAAAATGTTGGTCTAAACATTTAATAACTTGATGGTGTTCTGCTTTGTACGAGTGTAATTACAAACTGAATTTCTTGTAAAAAATTGTTGAAAATAAAGTACATTTATACTTTACAAATACATTCAATGTTTGAAAATGATTCTCTGTTTATCTCCTAGAGACCTTAAGGCTTAATGTTTACTCAAGTATATAAATAGACAGTTGCCAATCAATATGAATATAAGTCTGCCATTCTAACAAGTTCTAAAGTGGCAGGAAGAAAAGTGCAGCCTGGCACGGGACTTTAAACCTGGTGCCCTTTGCTTATAGGGCAAGTGTTCTACCAGCTGAGCTACCCAGGCTACTATACGAGCTCCACAAACCACAACCACTACACAAACCACATCCCTTCACTTTTTCAAAACTGTTCCAGCTCTCACAAACCATGCTTCCCATTGCATGGGCCATCAAGCACTTATGATACCATTAAAGTGGGTTTACAGATGTTTCGCTACCCAGCGTTTCGCTACCCTGACCATTTCACTACAGACAGTCATTGGATCCGAATGAGACGTCCACAGTAAATGAGTTAATTCTGATATAGGATAGGTGACTAACTATTTGGAATATAATGTTCAACGTAAATATATCACAAAACTAACAATTAGACATTGTTCCATGTAACCGTAATTTAAAATGTCGTAATTCTATATTCAAAATAAACCAAAAGTCGTGAATCGTATGATATAGTGAATACCTAGATCATCTGTCGTATGCAAGCAGCTTGGATCCGGGTGAGATGTCGAGTAATTCGATGTATCATCCGAATCCAAGTTCTTTGACACTCAGTCAACATTTCTAACTACAATTACAGAGAATATGTGAAACTTTAAAAATTAAAGAGACGAGAGTTTGCGCATTTGTACACTTCCATCTATAGGTAAATGGTTAAGCCTCCGTCACACTTTGACCACGTCCATGAAGACCGCGCTGCGTCCTGAAAATGTCGTAGGACGTAGCGAGGACGGGGTAAAAATTGTAAAAAATACATTTCTCAAGTTCCTGCTACGCTCATACCACGTTTGTGCTAGGTTCTTACTGCGTCCAACACGTTCCCACTATGTTCTTACTACGTGTGTATTCAGGCGGGTACCACGTCCAACACGTTCTTGCTATGCTTTAACTACGCTCGTACGAGGTCCCTACTATGACCGCCAATATAGCACTGCGTTCTTACCACGCGCTCATCACGTTCTCACCGCGTTCTATGTCTGCATATAAAATTCTGCGATTCGGCTCGATCTGATCATTCATTCTGCGACTTTCTTCTGAGCAAAATAAAGTATTTTATATCAGAAAATATGCCGAGAAGGAAGGGGGCTGCAAAGCAGCTACGAAAGCAAATCCAAGAACTCCATAACCAGCGAGTGATGGGTTGTGGGTTGTTCCTGAACCAGAACCTATTCTTCTATTTCTTCTCCGTCTTCTCCTTCTCACAAGCAATAGTGCGACCTGTTCATCGAGAAGAGCCTGTTGTCCAGCCAATACAGCAACATGCTGGAGAAGTTCTTGGTTGTCCATTCTATATTGAAATGGAAGTGAAAGGGAAATGAATCCAGTTTTTATACTAGACCACCAGAACGTGGCATGGTCGTGGCTAGAGCCTGCTGCAAACGTACCTTAGACGTGAAAAGCACCGGTAGAACGTACTAAGAACCTAATGCGGTCTTTTGAAACGTAGTAGGGACGTATCATTGTCGCAACACTAGCGTGGAAGGGTCGTAGTGAGAACCCGATGGACGTAGCAAGAACGTAGTGACAACCTAGAGACAACGTGATGCGAACGTCACACACTCGTCCACGTCTGCACTACGCGTGTATTGCGTCAATGAGGTTCTTACTAGGTTTTAGCTACGTCATTACTACGACCTTACCAAGTTCTTACCACGTCCTGATTTGACCACGTCCTCGCCACGTAAGTTTTGAACATGTTCAAAGTTCACCCACATCCTTCACGTCCATGAAGACCATACCACGCGCAAAGCCGTGTATACTGCGTCCTCGCTACGTTGTACACGTTCGCACTGCGTCCTGGCATATTTTTGAGGACGTAGTGGGAACGTGGCCTAGTGTGACGGGGGTATTAACAGACCTTCAAATAAAAGTTAATAATTATGACTGCGTTTTCATGTGATCGTAATGCACTGTACATATCAACGATTCAACGTATTTTTTTTAGTCTCAACTCCTTAGAAAAACGTATTTTATATCAATGAAAAATCAGCAAAAATGCATTTTGCATTTGTCTTACAGTGACACATATTTTCTTCCCACTTGCATTATTTGTTAATTCAATCAGTGTCACATACCAGTATACATGCCAATGTTATCGGCAGTACCTGTGATCTCGGGGCGAACACTATTAATTAGCACGTGTAAATACGAAAGCAACAGGTGATAATAACTTTCAACATTCAACATTGCTGAAAAGTTTAAGAGAATAACGATTAACGTACAGGTAGCGAAATGGTCAAAGTAGCGAAATGACCTCCTGGTGGGTAGCAAAATGACTGTAGCGAAAAGGTCAGGGTAGCGAAACGTCGGGTAACCATAAATTTTGCATTAAAGTGACAGTGCAGACTGGTCAAAAACTTGAACCGAGGACCTGCTTACAGGCAAGGCAGTGGCTATTCATACGGTACCGTAATAATAGCCCCAGCCGCTATTCGTACGGAAGTTCCGTAAGAATAGAAATAAGTACCGCCATACGCTATAATATTCTTACGGGAGTTATTCAAGAATTTGATACCTGTGGATAATTACAGTATGACATTCATTAAAGATGTTATATTATTTGAAATCATTTATTAAATAAGATAGTTATTATTTTAAACTGTTTGTGTTTGAATCTCCGTAGATGTGTTACTTTAATCCGTGTCGACTAATTAAGTCAGTTTGCAAATGAGGTCATTGATCTACAGTGCGATCTTTAATTATTTGTAATTAATTAGCTTAAAGGATTAAAACTGATTAATTACTGATTTGCAATTGATGTGTTGCTTCATTATGCCCTTCATGATAAATATTGCTTAGCTATACCCATACATGTGATAACTACCGGATTCTGCGGGAGACTACCGGATTTGAGCCCAACTCCCGCAAGTCCCGGCCGGGAGACGAAATCTCCCGATTTCTGAATAAAAATGATTTTTATTTTTTCCCACCCCATTTTCTATCATTTTTTGTCAATAAGCGCTAGCCAGACGCCTCAAAGAACCAGTGTTGTTGACTTATTTACTGCCCTGTTTATCATGGCAGGCACAGCGCCGTGTCCCTTTTGTAGTACGACGCCATGTTGCCCCTTATCAAAGACCACCACAGCATGCCCTAAATACCATGCTGTGTAATTGTGGCCCCAGTAAAAGGGATTAAATGGTCAGCAAACTCAGCATGGTGTGTTATTTACCTTAGCATGTGTGTATTCCGTAACATAAACATTTGTGTATGCATATATGTCTCTGGTGTATTACACTGTCGTCATTACATGCTTTTTTCTTCACGGTCAGGTTCTACTAAATTTCTGTTGAAGACGATCTTATTTTCTGAGACTAAACATCTAGATAGTTACTTTACTAAATCGATTTAGGTTCTAAGTTTATTAATAGATGTCCACATGGCATAACTGTAATGAAAATGTGCTTTTATCAGAAAAAATAAAATAAAAAAAATTGGTTGCCTCAAGCCACGGATTTTTCGAACGGTGAAATGTGTCATTTCATAGAGGCAAACACAAACATTGTTTTCCACAGACATTTGGTAACATATTCAAAAGAAATTGTGTTTGTGTGAGTATAGAATGTATGGATGTCAAATACACAAAATTTGGTGAGATAGGAAGCATTTTTCAAACCAAAAATGAAACTACAAAATGCAAAGATAGTGTACTAGTGTTTGGATAGTACCATATTTCGGACAGAAAGTGACAAATGTATTATGTTTATTTCAGAATATAAATTTCTGGATATATTTCATTACAAAAATGAATTAAAATAATAAAAAAAATAATGTCAATAATAATATAAGAATGAGAATAATGTAAATAATGATAGTAAAAATAATAATAATAATAAACACATGTCTATCAATTGGCCAGTTAAAATAATAAACAAGTCTATCCATTGGCCAGAATGGAATGGAAAAGAAAGAAATGGTAATTAGAAGAGAGTATATGGAAATAGATAATTGCACACACACAAAAAATAGAATAGAAATGAATAGTAATTAGAATAGATTATATGAGCACAGAATAGATAATGGAATAGAATGGAATGAAACACAAAGGAACTAGAATAGATAAGAGAATGGGATGGAATGGAATAGAAAGGAATGGGAAATAGAGTAGATGTTGATGGATGTAGAACAGAGAATAGTACAGAATAGAATAAGGAATAGGATATAAAATAGAATTAATACAAACTAAATTACACATGTAATTTGCTAGATAGGCAAAAAAAAATGCCCTAGTAATTAAGATGGTTTGTAGTGCATAAAAGTGCTTTTTTCATACCTCCTCCTTTCAAACCAGGTGTGTGTGTGTGGGGGGGGGGGTTGTTCTTTTCTTGCAGATATTTATGTAATATAAATATAGGTCTCTGGCCTATTATACCATCAAATAACCATCCGCATAAATCTCCCTCTTTGACACCCAATCTCCCTCATTTGAAAAGCTAATCTCCCTCTTTGCCTCGAAAAAATTATCACATGTATGTATACCCAACATTTATTGCATGCATAGCGTGTTTACCTGTTTTATAATTATTTGTAAAGTTTCTTGAAGTTTCTTGTCACCAATATGGAGGACATAGTCTGCACTCATCTGTCATCATAAAAAATGACTTTTACCCTATAATCTATAAATACGCATTTCTATGCCTTTGCAAAACGAGTAGACCCAGATAAAAACGAGTAGACCAGATAAGGTGGAGCCTATACATGTAGGATCAGGATCTGCTGGTTACGTTTGATATACAGTAAAACCTCTCTATAACGATCACTGAATTGTGTAAATTAGTTGGTATTTTGGGCAGGTGGTTTAATTCCGTGTTAATTCCATGTACAATTCCAACAGGAATTGTCTGATCTGGGTCTACTCTGCTTGCAAAGGCATAGAAAGGCAGATATACATCTTGTTTAAAAACTACTTTAATTATTTTTAATTGGTTGCTTAATACTGATTTTACATTACGTGTATATGATGCTGTTGAATAGTCTATTGCAAGCAGTATTCAGCTGTAACTAAGCACTCTCTAGTCTATTAAATCATTAAAACATGAGCCGACAGTGATTTTGGATTGGATCGAAAATGGCGGAAATTCCAACATTATCCACAGCTTACAAAATCTAATGTTTTCTTGCCGCAAAAATTGAGAAAAGTACAAGTAAATACATGGTATATTGGATAAAAACATACAGTGTCATCGACTTCCGTAAGAATAGCGTATGGCGGTACTTATTTCTATTCTTACGGAACTTCCGTACAAATAGCGGCTAGGGCTATTATTACGGTACTGTATGAATAGCCACTGCCAACAGGCAAATGGTCTACAAAATGAGCTACTCTAGCCTGCTATGTATAGTGTACAAGCTCCACACACCAGAGCTCCACTACACTCCTTATCTATAATCATCTATGGATTTTATCAAAATACCTGTAAATTTACTGTTAACCAATACAACATCTGCCATGCCAGTAGTTTTTTCCTCTGCAAAGTCGATTGGAGCTCTGTAGATTTTCTTGAGTAGATTTTGTCGTTTGGTTAGAAGCAGATCAGGAAAATGACAGTAGAATAAAATCCTTGCCTTTGAACATTTCAATATAGGTATGCAGACAGAAATCTGATCACAGAACACAATGTTAAAACACATGTTGC
Organism: Azorinus chamasolen; assembly: GCA_963576725.1. Lineage (NCBI taxonomy): Eukaryota > Metazoa > Mollusca > Bivalvia > Cardiida > Solecurtidae > Azorinus > Azorinus chamasolen. The sequence goes on along the minus strand of OY755243.1, from coordinate 4,480,494 downwards.
TGAAGAATACCAAATATACAGCCGCATAAATCATTCTAATATATGCACACATTGCATAACAGCGTCCTAGTAGGCTTCTAGGCAACCAGTCACCTGCGACAGTAATTTTGAAGGTACCGTCCTTAGTTTCCTGGAAGCAGTGGTTTGGATCATGATGAGCTGTCACAAACTGGACATCATACCCTCGCGATTTCAAAGCTAATGCAGCGTCTATAACTGCCCTTTCTGCACCTCCTATACCCAGATCAGGGTGAAGAAACACAACCTCCGGCATAACTTAATGGTTCTTTTCTGAAACGAACAAAAAACGGATTTTTACGATATCGTTTGCCACATAATCGCAATTTTTCATCACCCGGAAGTGCATACCGCTTTCTCCCTTCTTTGAGGAAATCAGTCACAACCCACTCAATCGGTCGCAATGAAGAAGAATAACTGAAAAGGAACGGGCTCCTTTTTTTTTAACCGGGGCTACTTTTCCTATCAAATGGCTGAAACAGAGTATCGCCTAAAACTACTCGACAGGTGTCAGGCAACAACAGTCGATCCTCTGCCATAACTGTTTAATTATGTTGACTGATTGAAAAACAAAGCGCCGACAAAGGATGGTGCAATTTTCCACATATGGCTAGAAAGTGAAATTTAAAAAAAAAATCTCCTCTGAAACCATTCTAGACAGATTTCAATATAATGTTGCAGGAATGATCCACAGATAACCTATCATGACATTGTTAAAATAGTTTTGATTCATTAAAAACACGATTGCAAAGGGTGGTGCTAAACCCATCTTCAGTGCCAAAGAAAATGACTATTTTTTTACTATAACTAAATAAGGCAAACGCATGTCCTAGCTCCTGCATAGTGACTAGGCTTTTTTCTTATAATCCTGGTTTAACCCTTTATAAATGCCTTTTATGCTTCCTAAAGGAAGAATCTGCTCTGTTTGTCTATGAAATAATATAGATATGATTCTCCAGTTTCTTTACTCTCTATATACACATTTTAACCCTTTACTCCTTGAATATAAAATTTATGTAAGAAATAAAGACATCGTAGCTAAAACTAGAACTTGAATCTGCTCCATATCCTTACGAAATAATACTGATCAGATTCCACAGTTTCTGCCTTTGCCAAACATTTCTGTGTTCATGTCATTATAACAAGAGGGCCAATATGGCCCTTATTCGCTCACCTTATTACCATAGATTTAAGATTATAGCTGGGTAGTCCCAGGATGGGGCCAATATTTGACCTAAGGGAACAATGTTGATAGTGGATCATGAGCAGTGGTTCAGGAGAACAATATTTTCAAAGATTTAGAATGTTTATTTTATCAAGACAATATATCATTCTGACCAATGAAGATTTTTGACTACATGTATTAAAATGTGACCTCTAGAGTGATTTTTCTGAGATTTGACCTAGTGACCTACTTTTTTACCCCGCCCCAACCATGATCAAACTCAACCTTGATATCACCAAGACAAACATTTTGAGCAAGTTTGAGGAAGATTGGACTAAAAATGTGACAGCTGGAGTGTAAACCTAGTGACCTACTTTTTGCCCCCCCCCCCCTCTAGCGTGTTCACAAGGTTTTCCTACCATTTGACTTAGTTTTTGACCCCGCATGACCCACTTTCAAACGCATCCGAGATTTTATCAAGACAATCATGCTGACCAAGTTTCATGAAGAATGGACAAAAATGTGACCTCTGGAGTGTTCACACGGTTTTTGCTACTATTTGACCTTCTGACCTAGGTTTTGACCCCACATGACCCACTTTCAAACTCGTCCAAGATTCTATCAAGACAATCTTTCTAAGTTTCATGAAGATTGGACATAAAATGTGACCACTAGAGTGTTCACAATGTTTTTCTACTGTTTGACCTAGTGACCTAGATTTTGACACAACGTGACACACTTTCCAACATGTCCGAGATTTTACCAATACAATCATTCTGATAAAGTTTCATGACAATTGGGCTGAAAATGTGACCACTAGTGTTCACAAGGTTTTTCTACTACCGGTATTTGACCTGGTGACCTACTTTTTGACCTCATATGACCCACTTTCGAACTCGTCCCAGATTTCATCAGGACAATCTCCCTGGCAAAGTTTCATGAAGATTGAGCTTAAAATGTGACCTCTAGAGTGTTCACAAGGTTTTTCTATTTGACCTGGTGACCTAGTTTTTGACTTCCACATGACTCACTTTCGAACTCATCCGAGATTTTATCAGGACAATCATTCTGACAAATTTTCATGAAGATTGGGCTGAAAATGTGACCTCTAAATTGTTCATAAGGTTTTCTTATATACCTAGTTTTTTACCTCACATGACCCACTTTCGAACTCATCTGAGATTTTATCAAGACAATCATTCTGACAAAGTTTCATGAAGATTGGACTAAATGTGTGACCACTAGTGTTCACAAGCAAATTGTTGATGGACGACAGACATTCAAGTCTCCCAAAAGCTCACCCTGAGCTTTGCTCAGGTGACCTAAAAATTCAGTTAATAATTAAATTAATATTCATGATGTTATTTCTTACATGAATATTCATGGAGTAAATGGTTACACATACATGTATTAAGTAATTACTTAACCCTTTCCCTGTTCTATGTTTATTTCAAATTTCAATACTTACTGAATAATTCAGACATGGTTGAAATGAAATATGGAAGGTGGAACTTTGTACCATTATATGAGGGAAAGGGCTAATTAAGTCTGTTATTTAAAAGTTGCACAAGAACATAACTTTTCTAAATTAGTGTTTATTTCCACAAAAAAAGGTGAAATCATTGCTCAACTATCATTTTGAGAACAAATATTGTATTTGGTAATAACTGAAAATGATCTAAAATGAAGTCTCATCTCAACCTGTTGACATTCAATCAATAGGTTTCTCTAAAGCTTGAAAGAATTGTTGTTAAATAGGTAAACAGTTGCAACAGATTGGAGTTTAAGCAGGTATCATTTTAATGACACTATCGATCATGAAACTCTGCTGAAACGCCTGGAAAAAGACTTCAGAATTATTGGAAAACCTCTTGAGTGGATAACCTCCTACCTGAATGACCGCTATCAAATAGTCTCAGTAGATGGAGAACTGTCCACCCCAGTTAAAATGGAATATAGCGTGCCACAGGGTTCCGTCCTAGGACCGAAACACTACATCATGTACACGAAACCTGTTGGCTCAATCTGCAGAAATCATGGGCTTAATCACCATTTCTATGCCGATGACTCACAGTTATACCTGTCCTTTAAGCCCAAGGGCATATCCTGTCAACTGGAGGCTTTATCGCGAGTTGAGGACTGTCTCAAAGAAGTAGTCTCTTGGATGCATCAGAACATGCTGAAGCTCAATACTGACAAGACTGAGGTCATTCTGTTTCATACAAAAAACACAGAAGTACCTGCAGAGGTTAGTGTGCAAGTAGGACCCTCTAAAATCAAGCCATCTTTGTGTATAAAGAATCTCGGTGCATGGCTCGATTCACAAATGGATATGACATCACATGTCAATTCCGTGTGTAGGTCTAGTTATGCACAGCTCCGGCAAATAGGCCATATTAGAAAGTACCTCTCACCTGATGCTACCAAGACTTTGGTTAACTCTCTTGTTACATCGAAAATAGACTACTGCAATTCACTGCTGCATGGGATTTCAAACAACTCACTGCGGAAATTTCAAAGGGTGCAAAACACAGCAGCCCGCATCATTACCAGAACTTCTCGATATAATCATATCACGCCGGTTTTGAAGGAACTTCACTGGCTTCCGGTTCAACATCGAATTGAATTCAAAATTCTGACTCTTACATATAAAGCCATGCACAATGAATCTCCCAAGTACATTGTCGACATGATTGACATATACAGGCCGCGCAGAGAGTTAAGGTCAGCAAGCAGATCATTGTCGTTGGTTGTGCCAAAAAGTCGTACGGTAAAATACGGTGAGAGAAGTTTCATGCATGCAGCTCCGAAACTTTGGAATGCTCTACCGTCAGGCATTAGAGACGCAAGGTCACTGGCATGTTTCAAAAGGTGTCTGAAAACGCACTTTTTCAACATTTGTTACTAGGACAGTTTTGCTCAGAATAGGAAAGGCTTTCAGCCAACCTATTAAGCTAACAGATTACCCAATAGTCATGTACTGTGGCAACTAAGCTAAGGATAGGAATGGCTTTCAGCCAACCTATTAAGCTAACAGTTGACCCAGTGGTCATGTACAGTGGCAACTGAGTTCAGGATAGGAATGGCTTTCAGCCAACCTATTAAGCTAACAGTTGACCCAGTAGTCATGTACAGTGGCAACTGAGTTCAGGATAGGAATGGCTTTCAGCCAACCTATTAAGCTAACAGTTGACCCAGTAGTCATGTACAGTGGCAACTGAGCTCAGGATAGGAATGGCTTTCAGCCAACCTATTAAGCTAACAGTTGACACAATAGTCATATAAATGGAATGATTTTCAGTCAGACCATTTATTCTAATTTATGATATTGATGAGCATGGCTTTCAGTCAACTTGTCTGTATCAAGTTTGTTAATATAGATTATTCTAATTCGTGATACTGATAAGCATGGCTTTCAGTCAACTTGTCTGTATCAAGTTTTGTTAATACAGATTATTCTAATATGTGATATTGATGAGCATGGCTTTCTGTCAACTTGTCTGTATCCAGTTTGTTAATACAGTTTATGCTATTCCTTGCGGATAGTGATTTTATATCTATTGTATATCTTTTTCATATCTTTAACTGACCGGTGGAAATCATGTAGTTCCTTCCGGCTAGCAATTTCATATATATTGTACATCTTTCATTGTCTGGATAGATAATCATGCTGATCGTTCCGGTTAGTGATTGCATCCATGTGAAGCGCTTTTGAACGCACATATCCAGTGTGAAAAGAGCGCTATATAAATGTGGTATAATAATAAATAATAATTACACAACAAGGGAGGGACACACCTTTGATAAAAGACTCAAAACACAATATATTATATAAATCTATATATTTTAATAGCAAGACACACATACGATAGAAGCTACTTAAATAAGAAAACTGTAGCAACTCAATCCTTTACTCCATAAGATACGCCTTTTAACGCATTCACAAACAGAGTAGACCCAGATTAGACGATCCTATAGAAGCTGTCTGTTCAGTCTTCTCTCTCTGCTTATGGAATTATAAAAAATCTGATTCTACAGTTCACGCCATGGACAAAACATTTTTATGTTCATATGCCATTATAAATGTTAAAAATTCAACTCATGAATATCCATGAAGTCATTATTTCTTACATGAATATTCACTGAGTAAAGGGTTAAACACTATATGTAGTTCAATGATAATCACATGCTTTGCACATAAGTTTTTCTTATCAGAATGAATCTTGTATTATTATAAGGCAATCCAGTACAATAACTCTTTTGATGCCAAATACTTTTAGTCTGTATTTATCATCTGTATTAACGCATTACCTCATAGGCTATTTTTAGGTCCAACCTCTTTGAATAAATCTACCGAAAAGGAGCATTAACTCGAGAAAAGGATTTTTTTTTAGAATTGTGTAGTTTGAAACTATTGTGATAAATAGAGCATTTGCTCCTATAGGAGCAAATGCTCTTTTTATCTCAATAGTTTCACAAAGTGACGTTTACAGAGGCGTCAATATGCGGGAATGGGTTAAGTGTCAGAATGGACTTTACTTCAATTTCTTCTCAATTTCAAAGTGGAATGTCAATCAGTTTGGATCCTTATGAGATGCAAAGTTACTCAGCATCTAATCTGGATCCAAACTGTATGCAATGGTACTCAGAGATTTGCCAATTGCAGCTAGCCCTAGTAGTTGCCCTTTAGCAGCTACGGCCATTAAAGAGTTAATACAGCTAGATTGTGAACATGAACCATAGGCAGTGTAGACCAAGATATTGCCACTTTAATTATGAAGTTTACCCTACAAGTATCAATGTATGATGCGGCTTCATGAATATTGACCTTTTACTCCATAAATATTCATGTAAGAAATGCATGTAATGACTGCAGACATCTTGGATATTAACCCTGTACTCCATAAATACACCTTTCTACGCCTTTATAAACAGAGAAGACCCAGATCAGACGGCTCCTACAGGGTCCGCTATGTTTGCTTATGATATAATATAGATATCATTCTACAGTTTCTGCTACAGTTTCTGCCATGGCAAAAACTTCCTCTGTCCTTGTACTATTATAACAATTAATCTAATTAATATTCATGCTGTCATTTTTTTCTTTTAATACATGATTATTCATGGAGTAATGGGATAATTAGATTAATTGTTATAATAGCACATGAACATAGGGAATATTTGGTAATGGCAGAAACTGTAGAATCATAGCTATATCATATCAGAAGTAAACAGAATAGATCCTGATCAGACAGCTCTTATAGGAGCTGTTTGATCTGGGTCTACTGACTCTACTCTGTTTGCAAAGGCGTATTTATAGAGTAACGGGTTAAGTGATTTTTATAGTGGTACATTTGTATATGAACAAGGGAATGTTTAGCCCAACAAACCAAAACTGTAGAATCGTATTTATATTTGATAAGCAGCAAACAGAGTGGTCTCTGATCAGACAGTTCCTCCAGGAGCTGACTGATCTTGGACTACTGTGTGCAAAGGCATAAAAATGTGTACAAAAGAAGTTTCGAGTTAATAAAAACAAGGAGTCTAAAACAGCATTTCTGCCATAAGTATACCCAAAATGTGCTCCAAATTCCGAAAAACATAGAGGTTCAGATTGGATGCGTAAATTAATATGTTTTCAAGAATAACTCCCTTATTTCTCCACCAAACCCTATGTTGGAATTTCTCTTTAGAATCATCTAGAAGAGATTCTAAAGAGTGGTCAAAACATAGGATTTGGTGGAGAAATGATTTTAGTATTTGTGTAGGCACCTTTATCTGTTGCTCTGAGCATATATATTTGTGTTGTATATCTTACTGTAGAGTAGTACATAAGAGGAGAATTTAGGAAATCTCAGAGAAACAATTCTGATAATTCTCTGCCAAACCCTACCTTCTTGCTACTATAAGAATTGCCTTCAAGAGACCGTTCTAAAGAGTAGCAGCAAGATTGGGTTCGGGCAGAAAAATAACATATTCAGTCGGTAAAGCTTTACCTGAAGTCTAGATTAACCCTTTCCCTGTTCTATGTTTAATCCAAATTTCAATACTTACTGAATATTCATGAACAAAATAGTTATAATGAAATATGGAAGGTGGAACATTGTAGTAATTTTAGAAACAAAAGAAACAGATCTATCAAATTCCATAAGCAAACAGAGCAGACCCTGATCAGACGGCTCCTATAGGAGCCGTCTGATCTGGGTCTTCTCTGTTTGCAGATGCGTGAAAACACGTTTATATGAGGGAAAGGGTTAAAAGCAAAAATTTAAGCTCAATCCAGATCCAGTCACTACATTTATGGATCATTATACTATTATTAGAACTTCAGAGCAACAGACACAAACAGGTACAAACTCAAATACTAAAATCATCATTTCTTCACAAAATCCTATACAGTAAAACCCCTCTAAACCGGACGTTAAATTTGGTATAAATATCGGTCTTGGAGACAGGTGACAGCTTCATGCAGGGTGAAAGTCATGCAGAAAGCTCCTAGAGGAGCTTTCTGCATGACTTTCACCCAGCATGAAGCAGCCACCTGCCTAAAAGTATCTAAATTCTTCTCTACCAGAATTCCGGTTTAGAGGGGTTTTACTGTAGTGTGACCACTCTTTAGAGTCATCTCTTCGAGACAATTCTAAAGAGTGGTTACAACATAGGGTTTGGTGGAGAAATAAAGAAGTTATTCTTGAAAATGTTTTAATTTACGCATCTTATCTGGACCTCTGTAACTCATATTTTTTGTGAATCACTTGTGGTCAGAGCCATATATAAGATGTGTTAATCTACCACCTGTATTCTGAAAAACATATTTCTTTATTTAATAGTTATTATATAGGTTTTTTTCAGAAGAAGTAATTGGCCCGGGTTTCCATTAAAGCAGGGTCCTGTATCCCTACTATAGCAATAATGGCTTTTACAAGAGTGGGGATGTTTATTAGGGAGAATACTGTGACACTGCATATCATCAGGATCCCAACTGTTTGACACTCTTATTCTTTTACTAAATAAAAGAAAATGTGTCCATAGGACATGTATTTCCCCACGACAAACAGGAAGTAGATGAACAACCTGAAAAGGGCAGACACGGTACAACTCATTATGATTATGCTTCAGACAAAATACCACATAATTCCATCATACACAAGCCAGGAAATCTTTGACGAAAATTTTACAGGACGTACGGATGGACAAGGGTAAAACTTAATATCCCTGTCGCCTAAAGACGGGGGGCATAAAAAAATGGAGGAAACATCAACTTGATAACTTAATAGCATGCAAAGTATTAATAATTTATTCGCTGCTTAACCCTTTATCTCATACAAACACTTTTTATGAGTTTACAAAGTAGATCCTGACCAGGCATCTCCTGCAGCAGCTGTTTGCTCAGAGTCTGCTTTATATGCTCATCCATTTCCCTGTTCAGTATTCATGTAAAAAATAATGACCTCATGAATATCTATAAGCTGGATTTTTAAAAATAAACTTTTCATGGACTGGTTGCTCTGACAAAAACTGTAGAATCAGATCAATATCATGCCAAAAGCAAACATAGGAGATCCTGATCAGACAGCTCCTATAAGAGCCATCTGACCTGGGTATACTCTGTTAGCAAATACGTTAAAATGCATTTATATGAGAGAAAGGATTATGGAATAATATGGATCCGATTCTACAGTTTTTGGAGGGACCAAAAATTCCCTTGCTCATATGACAATCAACATGTACAAATTATTTACAATGATTTACTAGATGCATCTCATCTGAATCCAAACTGTCTGCATAGGTGATCAGAAAGTCACTACTAGCAGGTAAAGACAACCCTTTTAACCCTTTCCCTGTTCTGTATTTAGGCCAAATTTCAATACCTGCTGAATATTCATTAACAAAACAGTTATAAAGAAATATGGAAGGTAGAACATTGTAGACATTTTACAAAGCATTGACACAGATCTATCAAATTCTATTAGCAAACAGAGTAGACCCTGGGTCTACTCTGTTTGCAAATGCGTGAAAACACTTTTATATGAGGGAGAGGGTTAAAGTGCAGCAAACACTGTAGACCCAGAACAAGGGAGCCCTTTGATCAGGGTCTGCACTGTTTGTAAAAAAAATATTTCCTTCAATGATAAATTTTGATACAAATGTTTGTTTAATCCCTAATATAAGCGCTTTCTCACACCTATGTAAATAGAGTAGACCCAGATCAAAGGCTCCAGTAGGAGCTGTCTGATCAGGGTCTGCTCTGTTTGATTATGAAATTATAATAGATCTTACTCTACAGTTTCTACCAATAACAAAACATCCTGGTACATATGCCATTATATAAAACTTCAGCTAATAAATATTGATGATGTCATTATATATCTTACACGAATATTGAACAGGGAAAGGGTTAAGAAATGGAGGAGCCACTTTCAATCATTCAGCTGGTTAACCCCATTCCCTAATATTGATGCCTCTGTAAAGGTCACTTTTTGAAACCATTGTGATAAATAGAACATTTGCTCCTATGGAGCAAATGCTCTAATTATCACAATGGTTTCAAAACTACACCATTTTTAAAATTTTCCCTTTCTCTAGTAAATGCGCCTTTTCGGTAGATTTTTTCAAAGCGATTGGGTCTTAAAAATAGCCTGTGAGATAATGGTTTATGGGTTAAATACCAAAGCCCTCAAACTTTTTAATTTGATAAAGGATAGCATTAATATACACTTTCCTGTTGCTTATATCAATATCACAGTTCCTAAGTACTTCATGTCTAGCTTTGTCAATTTTCTCTCTAGACTGTCCGACAATATAAACGCAGGACCTAATATCATGAGTAGAAAATCCAAGACTTGTCAAATACTTTATACTTCCTTCAGCATCTCCAGGATGGATCAACACAAGATGGGCTATTTGCATTCCAGTAAAATCAGACTTTGAGCAGTTTAGCAAATCAGTGGCAATCTTCAAAGATTTTCGAAATTTCTTTGCTTTTTGTGTTGCACGAAACCGACTACCCAATATGGCATGGTCTATTTCGCCAAGTTCCTTCTTTAAATACTGAATTTCTTTCATTATCCGTTTCATGGAAAAATTCAGAATATAATTGTATTCCTTTAGAAAATCTTTTGATACTCCTTCTGAGTATAAGTAGTGAATTTTTTCTTTCATGATACCGTATGAAGTTTTTCCTGTTAACAGCACTGGCTGTTGTCTTTGCTCTTCCTCTTTAACAAACACATTAATGCGCTGTATGAATGTCTTCATCCCTAGATTTCTGTTGTGAGTGCGGACAAGATTAAGTAAGGCACAATTTTCAACGTGGATAAGAACAGCCACTCTGTTTTTAACAAGTGAAATAACTTCACTCAAATCATACAAATGAAGTATGATTTCTATGTTCCTTATCAATTTATCTAATACCTGAAGTTCACCCAACCGCGGAGCACTGTTATATATTTTTAAAACCTCCTCATTCTGGCATCTTAATTGCTTTTGAAGTAATTGCAGTCTTAGATCTAGCAGTTCTCTGTCTGATTTCTCTGGTTTTTTCAATTTCGAAGGTTTTACTTGTACTGCTGGAATCAATTCTCGAGTTACTGGTAACAAAGCACATTCTTGCTTGACTTTTGCCACAACAGGAAGGCTCTGTGGCAACACTGTTTTACAAACATGCAGCACATAGGAGTTCTGTAACCTTCTTATGATGGCTGGAGAAAAACATGCCCTCTTCAGGCCTGGTTTGTGAAAATTTGGAAGGGTCTTAACTAATATATGCGAGGCCATGATCATATCCCCATCTGTCTAAACCTGAAACAAAGAGGAAAAGCTGAACAATCATATACCAGAAAAATCAAGAGTTCTGCAGAATTATTGAAATTTTGCTTTTATCTCATATGACAAAGTGAAAACAAAACCACACATATTCCAAAGGAGGCTCAGATTAACTTGGTTTATCAACCTAGAGCTAATTCTTCAACAAACCGTAGTCTTGTAAAATTGGGATAACTTACAGAAATTATTATTATTATTTATTATTATTATTATTATTATACCACATTTATATAGCGCTCTTTTCACACAGGATATGTGCGTTCAAAAGTGCTTAAAGTAAAGTACCTAGTTATAGTCTACTTTCAGTCCGAATGACCGCTCAGCCGACTGTACATTTACTCCCCTGGTCATCGAGTCATTGGCCTACAATATTGAGCACTGCTAACATATGGCGCAATCATGCAGCCGCAGTACCGGCGAGTGACCCTCACAGGTACCCATTTTAACCCCTGGGTGGAGAGGATGTGCGGGTGGGCGACACGGAAAAGCGTCTCTGAAATTTCCGGGAGGGACCGGGATTTAAACCCGGACCTCCGGACTGATAGTCAAGCGCATTACCACTAGACCGCCGCACACCACAACACAAATCAGTTTAACCATTTCCCTGTTGCATATTCATTTAAGAAATATGACATCATGAATATTCATTAGCTTATTTCTTATAATCGCATCTGTACACATGAATATTTGGTATTGGTAGAAACTGTAGTCAGATATTTAAGTTTGTAATAATTTCATAAGCAAACCCTGATCAGAAAGCTCATGAAGGAGCTGTCTGATCTGGGTCTTCTCTGTTTGCATAGGCGTGAACATGAATTTTATATGTGGTAGATGGTTTAGATAAATATATATATATAACTATATACATTGTATGTTAAAAGAAGACTAAATGATGCATCACGCATTGTTAACATAATAATTAAACAGTTTTATAGCCATATACCATCATTTTAGTCTTCTTTTAAAATATATATATCCTTTTCGGGTTGTATTCTGCATTATTGCCAGTTATATAATATAACTATATATATACTTCATATTCTGATACTACTTTGTACATACACAGTTTTAGATTTATCAATATCTTGTATTACTTAGCATCCAGATGATTTACAAACATTTCGTCCAACTGCCAGTGTGTCTAGCTTAATTTAATGCGCATGTGCAGGTAAAGAAAAATAAGACCCACAAATCACCATAAAAATTATAGTGAATGAGAAGACGTTTCATCTATAAGGGAAATATATAGGGGTAAGGTTTTCACATATACATTTTTAAGAATTTAAGAATTGCACATGTAATTCAGCACTATAGATTAAAGGAGCATATTTCAAATACCAACATCGTCACTTCTCTACCCAATCTTATGTTATGACCCTCTTTAGAACTGTCTCTCCATGATGACTCTAAAGACTGTTCACATCATAAGGTTTTGTGGAGAAACAAAGTAGCTAGTCTTGCACATACAAAACTGTCAAACTTTTACTTTTTAGTGACTGCCTTCAACTAGTTAACACAATATCATGAATATGTCCATCCGAGGCACTGAGAACTCTACATTAACTCTAAAGTATCTAAAGCTTCTGTTTTGAAGCAATATAACTGTTTACCTAATATGCACAAGATACATACGGTATGTATTAAACAGTCCCGGGTCAAGTCGGCCCCTGAGTCAACTTGCAGTCTCGGCCTCGGGTCAAGTCGGCCAGGTCAAGTCGGCCCGAGTCAACTCAGCCCACAAATATAATTTTATATTGTATATTAATACAATTTTATACACGTATACTAGTATAATATATACTATACAGTTAAAACAACAATATTTAAAACAAAATTATCGAAAAATCACCCATTTTATTGCCCATTACATGGTTCCATAATCCAATAAAAATTACTCAATTTTTAAATTCCATCATTGATTCATTGGCTAAGTCCATTAACTAATCAATTCTTTCATAACATTTTATAACATTCATCCTCTTGTATTAGTTCTTATTTACAGACAATCAAAGAAACAATTCATTATACTTAAAGAGGAAGTCCCTACCTACAATGAACGCATATTTTCAATATCATATAAACTTGGTATTTGTTATGCTCAATCATTATTATGAAGGTTGCCAATTTGAACTTATATCGAAAAATGCCCCTGTGGTACAAATAAACTGATTACGTCAATACTTATAATAGATTTTGTTCTACAACACAATATTATCGGCCTTTTTCGTTAGATTTTCCGTGTTTTGCCGATGATCACCCGATCCCTCCATTGTTTATGCAAGAGCTTTTCTCGGAAGTGGTCGGAGAAACGGGAACAGTTACGAAACTAAAACCCAACCCGAATAAAACTGAAACATCGGGGAGTAAAATCGGGATCGGCGATATCAAGCACATTGATGTTTTGTCATTATAAATGGTAATTGGATGGGGCTTTTTGCAATATACTACCTTCCAGCATATAAACAAATGAGTTTTGTATATTTTAGGTGTTTTTGAAACGTTTCAAATGTAGGGACTTCCCCTTTAATTAATTTTTACTTAAAAATATTGATGCCCCTCATTTTCACACATTTATGTTTGACTTCTCAGTTTGATCTAATTAACCTGATTACTTAATGTCACCTGTTTAATTCGTTAATCTTGTGCAACATACTTAATCATCACCTTTATTACTTTGTTCATGTCTGCTAATTTAATGGGTTATTACTGACATAAAGATGTGCAAACTTTTTCTTAATTCTTCAAGGAGCCCAACGGTCAGAATCTTCACTTTTTGATGCAGTTTATAAACTTTTGTTGACACGGTCGGGAAAAGGCCGAGTTGACCCGCCGCAAAACAGGCCAAGTTGACCCATGCCGAATTGGCTCGGGCCGACTTGACCCGGATTCTATTTTAAAAGCACACATGCATTCCTTCCAATGACAAACACTTCTCAAGTTAGACTGCGGTGGAAATATACTACGCCCCATCTGAAGTTTGACGTTTAAAACATTCTGTAAAATAATATTTTAGCACTATATGCCTTTTTATTTCGTTATGACAGCACAGAACGGTTCAACCACATGTAAACACAAAATCCGTTATATGGAGTCTGGAGAGTTGAGTTCAGTAGCAATACAAATAATAAACGTACTTTCGAAAAACAAACGGTGACAAATTAGTAAAACATAATGTTAACTACCGTAATTTAGGTGGTACATGCTCTTATCTATCCGATTTCAAGACTGTCATGGACAAAATCAAAAAACTTTATTTTTTTCCTCCGAGACACTGTTAACGGTGTTGCGTAATAAATACTTAATCGTAAAAATTAAACGCCACACAGAGAAATGTGGAAACCAGTAGAATTCAGCCACGAGTTCAGTATGGCGAACGATTGTAAACGGATTTTATATCACCATAAGCTCTTCAATTGGTTTCTGTTATACCATAATGTTTACATTTTAAAAGAATCAGGTAGACAATCAAAGGTCTTTGACAGGCCCATCATCACAACGGGTGCTACTAAACAGAGTCTGGTAGAGTCCGGTAGAGTCTGGTAGAGTCCGGTAGAGTCTGGAGGCCTTTTTAGAAGTTTAAGTGCAATTTAAAGATTATAATGCTGTTATATAGCACTATTTTGTATGTTTGCAGCAGTAGTAATTAACATCCGTTAATAAATGAGCATATAATAGCTTGAAAACTCCCTGTAAATATTACCGGGGTCACACGGTAATGGCCGACCTACATCGGATAGAGTCTGTTCTAGTTTTAGAAGTCTATATGGTATTAAATTTCCCCCTTTTTATCAGAAAACATTTTACATACATTAATGAACTTTGACCTCATTTATAAGAAAAGCTTGTCCAGAGCATATCTCCTACATTACTTCAGCTAGGATCACCAAATATGGTGTGTGAGTACATCTTGGGATGGCGGAGTGTCGCATACTATTTATAGGTCAATGTGACATTGACTCTGACCTTGGGCTTCATTTACAAGAAAAACTTGTCCGGAGCATACCTCCTATACGGAATCAGCTAGGATCACCAAATATGGTGTGTGAGTTCATCTTGGGTTGGCGGAGGTCAATGTGACCTTGACCTTGAACTTTGACCTCATTTGCAAAAAAACCCTTGTCCGAAGCATATCTCTTACACTACTTCAACTAGGATCATCAAATTTGGTGTGTGAGTACATTTTGGGATTTCGGAGTGTAGCATACTATTTATAGGTCAATGTGACCTTGACTTTGGGCTTTATTTACAAAGCACTTGTCTGGATCATACCTCCTATACGGAATCGGCTAGGATCACCAATTATGGTGTGTGAGTTCATCTTGGGTTGGCGGAGTGTCACATACTATTTTTAGGTCAATATGACCTTGACCTTGAACTTTGACCTCATTTGCAAAAAACTTTGTCCGAAGCTTTTCTCCTACACTACTTCAGCTAGGATCACCAAATGTGGTGTGTGAGTACATTTTGGGATGGCTGAGTGTCACATACTTTTTATAGGTCAATGTGACCTTGACCTTGGACTTTATTTACAAAAACACTTGTCCGGAGAATACCTCTTATACGGAATCAGCTAGGAACACCAAATATGGTGTGCGAGTTCATCTTGGGATGGCGGATGTTGCATACTATTTTTAGGTCAATGTGACTTTGACCTTTGACCTCAGTTACAAAAAAGCTTGTCCTCAGCATATCTCCTACACTACTTCAGCTAAGATCACCAAATATGGTGTGTGAGTACATCTTGGGACGGCGGAGTTTCACATACTATTTATAGGTCAAGGTGACCTTGACCTTTGACCTCATTTACAAAAAAAGCTTGTCCGGAAAATGTCTCCTACATTATTTCAACTATGATCACCAAATATGGTGTGTGAGTACATCTTGGGATGGCAGAGTGTCGCATACTATTTATAGGTCAATGTGACCTTGACCTTGGGCTTTATTTACAAAAGAAATTTCGTCCGAAGCATACCTCCTATACCGAATTAGCTAGGATCGCCAAATACGGCATGTGAGTTTGTCTTGGGATGGCGGAGTGTTGCATACTAATTTTAGGTTAATGTAACCTTGACCTCATTTACAAAAAAGCCTGTCCGGAGCATATCTCCTACACTACTTCAGCTAAGATCACCAAATATGGTGTGTGTGAGTACAGTGGCAGAGTGTCGCATACTATTTATAGGTCAATGTGACCTTGACCTTGGGCTTTATTTACAAAAAAAAATTGTCTTGAGCTTACCTCCTACACTGAATCAGCTAGGTTCACCAAATGTGGTGTGTGAGTTCGTCTTGGGATCACATACTAGTTATAGGTTAATGTGACCATGACCTTGACCTTTGACCTCATTTTAAAAAGGCTTGTCCGGAGCATATCTTCTACACTACTTCAGCTAGGATCACCAAATATGGTTTGTGAGTAGATCCTGGGATAGCAGTGTCGCATACTATTTAAAGATCAGTGTGACCATGACCTTGACCTTTGACTTCATTTACAAAAAAGCTTGTCATCCCTACACCGAATCAGCTAGGATCACTAAATATGGTGTATGAGTTCATCTTCGGATGCTGGAATGTTGCATACTTTTTGTAGGTCATGTGGCCATGACCTTGACCTTTGACCTCAAATATGAAAAAAAAGATTGTCATTTAGGGTAACTTGAGTTCAAAGTGTGGTCTTACTATGCAATCTTTATTTTCATTTTGCAGTTGCATATTGCAGGCCTGCTTACAAAACGCATATTGTCAGTGCTTTGCTTTGGGGCATTTGTCACGTACTGTGACACATTTCTTGTTCTGGGAGTTATGCCCCTTTGAACTTAGAAATCACCAGTTAATAGTGAAGGAAAACCCAGTTTGATGTCGTGTCGACATTTCTTGTTGATTTCGGTCTGTTACTGTACCACTATATATTTTCTAAATAAACTGTGTTTTATTACAAGTGGTTCCTTTATTGGTTAAAAAGGGTTTGATTGTATCCCAAAACTGTTTACTTTTAATACACCAGAACACTTTTCAATTTAGAATATTTCCTAACTGACCTCCTTTTGATTTTGGTCACTAAGTTTCTCACCTCTCCTTATATATGCCAGTTTCTATCTGTATTACACTTCTGAAATTTATTGAAGAGCATTCTCTTTTTTAAAAAACAAGTTTCGTTAATTCTGTATTCATAAAAGGGACTGAACACCTGTGTTGTTTCTTTGTTTTCATTGGAGCATGTTTGTCAAAACATTTGGCAATTTCAGAGCATAAGTCTGATGAACAGATATTTGATTTACAATTGAGATAAAATCTACCATTCCCAAGTCTTCATAAAACATTTGGGTCAACATTCTTAAACTACTTGTACTTCATCCATTTAGATTTGCTGCCAGGTACCACATAATTAGCCCAAAAAATGCTTACTTTGTGCCACTGTCTGCACTGATTGTCAACCAGTCACCTGCTCTAAATACCAACTAATTAACACAATTTAGTGGCCGTTATGGAGAGATTTTACTGTATTTGTATTTATCAGGGTTGCGTCTTAGTTTCGCTACCATTTGAAACAGACCGATTGTAATGTGTTGCATAAGCCACGATGAAAACTATTTATTTTGTGCCACATAGGCAGTTTTCGATATATGCTCAAATTGACAACCTTCATAAGAATAACTGAATATAACCCACACCGTGTTTTATGGTTTTATTGATAATATTGGTTTATTGTAGACACTGTCATTTTAAATCGGGAGAGATTATTAATTTACTATATATTATAATATATGCATAAATACACAATATATAATGCTTGTAAAGTTATCTCATATTTAATGCAAATATACTGTAACCTGGGTACCTTAACCATTACGTTGTCATATGTTTATTTGAAAGTTCAATACCTACTGTATACTCATAGATAACATAGTTATATAATGAAACATGGAAGGTGGAACATTGTAGCCATTTTGGAAAGTAAAGAAACATTTTTCAAATTCAACTAGCAAACAGAGCAGACCATGATCAGGCGGAGCGTCAGATCTGGGTCTACGCGTACTCTATTTGCAAATACGCGAATACGCGTGTACTCCGGGGAGATAACTCATCTTGTCATACTTGTTTACTCAGGACAAAACTAGTTGCCTTTCTTGGTACCCGCATTGATAGTGTCTTACGAGTCCGCCTCACTTTCGTTAGAAACTCTTTTATGATCGAAGTCGCCGGAAAGCGACTCAAAGCTATTGTTGCAACATGGAACTCGGCGTCTCATCTGGATCCAAACTGTTTGACATACCACTTACGTTTCAGAGAATAAATGGAAGAAACGTCCACCCCGAAACTTACAGCAGACGACATTGTTGGCATCGGCCAGCCTTTTTTCAACTTCCTTCCAATTAAATATAATACTTAATTGGTACAATGTATTTCAAATTTGATCGAAGGCAATTCAATGTACGCTGTTTCTCCTGCATTTAACTCATTCTCTCATTTAAATGCATTTTCACGCCTTTGCAAACAGAGTAGAACCAGACCAGACGGCTCCTGTAGGATCAGGGTCTGCTCTGTTTGCATGTGGAACAATATAGATCTGATTCTACTGTTGTAACAATACAAAAGAAACATGTGTACCAGGTGCGGATCCAGGATTTCAGATTAGGGGGGGGGGGGGGGGCGTAGAATTTTAAATAAATAGTGTGTTTGTAATACATGTTGAAAAAGAGCTGTGTTAAAGGCAGGTGGCTGCTTAAAGCAAGGTGAAAGTAAAACAGAACGCTTCTATGGGAGCGTTCTGTTTTACTTTCACCTTGCTTTAAGCAGTCACCTGCTCTAAATACCAACTAATTAACACATTTTAGTGGTCGCTATAGAGAGGTTTTACTGTTTATAGATCAAAAATATTACTAAAAAATTGTTTTGGCAATTTAAGGGGGGGGGGGGGGCGTGTACGCCTGCTCCGTCCCTCTAAATCCGCGCCTGTGTACATATGCCATTATAAAAATTCAGCTATGAAGTACTCTTGCTGCTATTTCTTACGTCAGTGTTGTTCGTTTAGATTTCATATACATGTATTAACAAATCATGAAATGAAAGCATAATCACAAAACGTTTTCTGCGACCTTGAGCTGAAATTCAGACTCAATAGACTGATGTTTGTTTTTTCTCTAACAGAAGACAAGCTTGCAAATATCAATAATCAGGCCCCGATCGAGGTTTTAAAACTTTTTTTTCTTGAGTCCGAGTTCATTCTTGGCCAGACTTTGCACGCAATCTAACCAATCAGATACATTTGTACTTGAGAATGAACTCAGATTTATAACCTCGGACCCAATATATAAAATTTCACTGGCCTTTCATTGGGTTGCTACCAGCAGCAACGAGTTGAATCGCATTAAAACGATCACCAAATGATGATCGGATGTCTTCGTAGTGCAGAACGAGCTAAATTCAGAAAGCTGCCATTGGAGCTTTCTGCATTACTTTTTTCCTTCATTTAGCTTCGGTATGTTTTATAAAGACTAACAGCCACATTTCCTTTGAGTAGTCGCTTTTAAACACTTTGTCTGCAGGAAACGAGTGAACTTGTATTTGCAAACAGCGTAGATCAAGGCCAGATGATTCCCAGAGGAGTCAGTTGAACAGGTCTGTTTTGTTTGTCAATCAAAATCTTTTTACAACTTATACCCTTTAATATTTATTGAATTATATCATTAAACAAAGGTAAAACGCGTTCAATGGATTAGATGAAGGATTTAACCCTATGCCTGATAGAGACTCCTTTTGATGTTGGAGCCGTCTGATCAGGATCTATCCTGTTTGCTTATTTATATAGATCTGATTCTACAGTTTCTGCCATGACCAAGCATCATGTGTTCCTGCACTAGTCAATAAAATATTCGTTTTGACATTATTTCTTACATGAATATTAACTGGGTGAAATATTTAACTGCACTGCTATCATCTCTATCTAATGCTACTTCAGAAGTGGTGGAAGCTGTTTACAAGTAATTTCCGCAATTGACAGTAGATGCCGCATCCGTATGAAAACACTTAACAAAGGCACACTTTGACAGACAAGAGACTGTGTTAGTACATCTTGTCACAACAGGTCACGAGTGGTATTGTACATAGTTTAGATCCAGATCCGACGCTGGACGACTGCTTCAAACTATTTGATACACTTGTTACTCTTATTACCGAGGGGCCCCACATAAAGTTTAACCATTTGAACATTGATTTTTCAAAGTGGAATGGTCCATCATTGTTTAACGATAGTGCCAATTCCGTCTGAAAGGGTATAATATGTGAGAGGCTTTTGAATGACAAACAAATTAGGTTTTAAAAACTGGGGTTTAACCGTTAGTAAATGGCAGTACAATTTTTTCCCTCGTTCAAAGGCGTTAGGCTATATATAGACGACTGACATGATGAAGATTAACCCGTTACTCCATGAATATTCATGTAAGAAATAGTGAGATCCTGAATATTAATTATATGATTTATTGCTATAATAGCACCTTGACATAGGATTTTTTTACCATGACAGAAACTAAAGAATCAGATATATATATACATATATTCATCAGCAAACAGAGTAGACCCTGATCAGATGGCTCCTATAGGAGCCGTCTGATCTGGGTCTACTCTTTTTTCAAAGGCGTAGAAAAGCGTATTTATGGAGTAAAGGTTTAACCTTTATGGTAAAATACTTTCGGTACAAGCGAAAATGCTTGTCTTCTTCAAAATACCGTCAAAATACACCCTGTATCCAATATCTCTGACAGAAAGCAACCCGTGTCAACAAGTTGGGATCCTTATGAGTCGTTGGGTTAATCCAGTCTGCATGCTTGCAAAGAAAAACAACCAGCGTGTCATGTATCTTACTAATGGTTACATACTCTGATATTATACATCAGTTTAGACATAGCAATGCAAGATATATAATACTATACATCGGTAAAGACATAGAAATTTCAAGATATATAATACTATACATCAGTATAGACATAGCAATACAAGATATATTATACTATACACCAGTATAGACATAGCAATACAAGACATGTAATACTATACACCAGTATAGACATAGCAATGCAATATATATAATACTATACACCAGTATTGACATAGCAATACAATATATATATATAATACTATACATCGGTATAGACATAGCAATACAAGATATATAATACTATACATCAGTATTGACATAGCAATACAAGATATATAATACAATTCATCAGTATTGACATAGCAATACAATATATATAATACTATACATCAGTGTAGACATAGCAATACAAGATATATAATACTATACATCAGTGTAGACATAGCAATACAAGATATATAATACTATACATCAGTGTAGACATAGCAATACAAGATATATAATACTATACATCAGTGTAGACATAGCAATACAATATATATAATACTATACACCAGTTTAGACATAGCCATACAAGATATATAATACTATACATCAATATATAATACTATACACCAGTTTAGACATAGCCATACAAGATATATAATACTATACATCAGTATAGACATAGCAATACAATATATATATGCACCCACTTTTAACCCTTTCCCTGCTGAAATATTCATATAAGAGATACTAACATCATGAATATTTATTACATGTACCTCAATATTTGTAATGACATACATGTATGTATAATGGCGTGTTTGGTATTGGTTGACACTGTGGAGTTATATCTATTATAATTTCATAAACAAACAGAGCAGATCCAGATCAGACGACTCCTACATGACCCATCTGATTTGAGTCTACTCTGTTTGCAAAGGCGTAAAAAGGCGTTTGTATGGAGGAAAGGATGAACTCACACCTACCCATAATAAGTTACATCTCTGATAACTACGAATTTCTTTAATTTCCTTACAAATCACGACCTGATGAGACGCTGGGTTATTCTGCGTCAAACCCTTTCCCCTTTCCTCCATAGGCTATTTGTTTTAGATCCAACCACTTTGAATAAATCTACCGAAATGGAGCATTAAATAGAGAAAAGGAAACTTTTAGAATTTTTTTGTTTGAAACCATTGTGATAAATAGAGCATTTGCTCCTATAGGATCAAATGCTCTATTTATCACAATGGTTTCCTAAAGTGACTTTTACAGAGGCGTCAAAAGGCATATGTATGGAGGAAAGGGTTACTCCACAGATACACACTTTAACGCATTGCAAACAGAGTAGATCCAGGTCAGACGGCTACTGCGGGAGTCGTTTTTATAGGGACCTGGCCTATGTGCTTATCCCTTTCCCTGCTCTATGTTTATTTCAAATTTCAACACCTACTGAATATTCATGGACAAAATAGTTATAGCGAAATATGGAAGGTGGAACAGTGTAGCCATTTTAAAAACTAAAACAGAGCAGACCTTGATCAGACGACTCCTACAGGAGCCGTCTGATCTGGGTCTACTCTGTTTGCAAATGCGTGAAAACACATTTATATGAAGGAAAGGGTTATGTAATAATATAGTTCTGGTTCTCCGGTTTCCACCAGGGCCAAACTATTATGTGTTCATGTGCAATTATAAACAACTTTATGTAATTGATATTCGTTATCCTATTATTTCTCACATGAATAATCATGAAGAAAATGGTTGATTGGATTTTTTTATTTCTTTTTTTTCTTCAAAAAGTGATAATGAATGCATTAAATATGTAGAAAGAGCAATGCTGACTGTAAATAAACGCCCGATTACCATGTAGGAGATGTCTGGTCAGGATCTGCTCTGTTTGTTTATGGAATAATGTAGATTTGATTCTACAGCTTTTGCAAGGACTACACATTCTCTTTTTCATATTGTTCAATATAAATCAGCTAATTAACGTTCACAGAGTGATAATTTCTTACACGAATATCCATGATATAAAGGGTTTAACCCATTACCTAATAGGCTATTTGTAGAACCAACCTCTTTGAATAAATCTACCGAAAAGGAGCTTTAACTAGAGAAAAGGAAGTTTTGGAATTTTGTTGTTTGAAACCATTGTGATAAATAGAGCATTTGCTCATATTGGAGCAAATGCTCTATTTTTCACAATGGTTTCACGAAGTGATTTTTACAGAGTCGTCAAAAGTCGTCAATAGCAGGGAAGGGGTTAATCGATCAGGAGAGAATGTACATGTAATTGGAATATTTTACAAATCTGTCTACCAAACATGTCAATCAAACCGTTTGCAACCAGCAAATAAATAAACATGAAGAAATCAGATTCTCAAAACTCATTCACTTACAGTAGAACCTGTCTTAAACGGCCATTTTAAAAGTAGCAAGTGGTTAATAAAGTCTTAACTGTCTCTTTTCGCACTGCTGATATCTCCCACTTTCATAATTTAAACGTTCTTTTCGTGTTAAGCACAACCCGACTAGCATTTGCAAACAGCCTAGATCCAGAGGAGAGGTCTCATCAGGTCCCAAGCCGTTTGTCAATCGGTCAGTAGTTGGTTAAAAACTGGAGCAAATCGAATGTAAGTAAAAATAGAAACATGTATAGATAAAGTTTTTAGCGGACTGTGTTTTTCAGCACGAGACGCGTGTACATTTGAACACGACTTTAACTGACACAAGCTTCAAGCAGCTGAGATAAACACTGGATCAGATTGCAAACATCAGAATAAGTCTACAGTTGTATCCAGCATCCTTCTTACCTGTCATGGGCGGATCCGTGATGTTCTTTTGTAAACAGTTTGCATCTAGATGAAAAGCCGACTAACTCAGGCTCTCGTCAGGATTCAAACTGTTTCAAAGCCTGGTTAGTTTTCTTTTAAAAAAGAAAGACATACTGACAATTCGAATTTGAAGCACAGAGCAGACAAAAACAACAGCAGACGAATTTATTTAAATTTAACCCTTATCCCGCCACGCTATTCGCGACTTGACCGTGACCTAGCTGATATTTTAGTTTGGATCCAGATGAGACGTCGAGGAATTCAAGGTATCGTCAGGAGTCAAACTGTTAGACGCTCTGGTAGTGAATTTTACGAAAAAAACAACAACAAACAAACAAAAAACAACCCCACACAAAAAACAAAAAAAAACCCTACAAACTTTGAAACACAAAGCAGACGTCAATCACAGCAAACGAATCTTTTTTTTTTAAATTAACTCTTAACCCGCTATCCGCGACCTGACTCGTATGTGCAAACACTTTGGATCCAGATGAGACACCGATTAACTTGGCGTCTCATCAGAATCCAAGCTGTTTGACACTTGAGCAATAGTTTCTCCAAAGTTTATTCGAATCGGACGTAGTCAAAATTGAACAAATATAAGCAGACGATATTTTTTTTATAGCGGGCTAAAGGTAAAAGTATTTGCTAATATAATATTATTTTCTTTATTTTAAAGGGATTTTTTTTCAATATCTATTTGTTTTTATAAAAAAGAAGAAAAATGAACAAGAATTTCAAACAGTGTAGACCCAGACCAGTAATAACGTCAAAGATCAGTCTACAGTGTTTCTCAAGTTTGATGATTTAATATTTCAGATACAGCAGAACCGCTCTAAAGCGACTATTTATCAAATATAGGCATCTTTACATTATACAAGCAGATGTGTGCTTGATGTGGGACAAAGGTACATGTAATGCAGGAATCGCATGCAGGAGATTTCTGCTTAACCCATTCCCTCATATGGACGCCTTTTGACGCCTCTGTAAAAGTCACCTGATGAAACTATTGTGATAAATAGAGCATTTGCTCCTATAGGAGCAAATGCTCTATTTATTACAATGGTTTCAAACTACACAATTCTAAAATTTTCCTTTTCTCTAATAATTGTTCCTTTTTGGTAGATTTATTCAAAGAGGTTGGGTCTAAAAATAGCCTTTGAGGTAATGGGTTAACTTGCGTCCTACATTAAGCTACCACCATTAATATCCAGAATTATAGGCTACCTCATTTCGTTCGTCTAGTTGTAGAGATTGTAACGTACTTGTGAGTATCACACATTGTAGACCATGTGTCTTACCATATAGGGTCGCATAAGACAAGAGCTACTGACTGTCATTTGCAAATAATTTTGATCCAGATCAGTCACCGATTCACTGAGTCTGACTGGGAACCAAGCAGTTTGACCTCTCGGTTGCAAATGTATTAACAAAATTAGTAATCAGAGCTAAGCAGACGTCATTTTTACAGCAGGAAACTGTGATGTACCGAATCGTAAATAAATAATAGTCTCTTTTTCATGCTCACGCTTAAATCCTCATTCTGGCGTGAATAGTGTCGTCTGCTCAAATATTACGAACCTGACTCTCATCTGCTGATTTGGTTTTTGTGTAAATTCTATTTTGTTACGTATTTTTACAAATTATTAGTCGTGTGGCAAAACGACGAATCACGCGTTCAAGACAAAGTGTCAAAATCAGAAGGGTTCTTAGAAATGACGATTCGATTGGTAAAACTTATTTACAATAATCTTGGTCGAAATCCGATTAATTAAGTGCATGATCCGATCAAAACATTTGCACTGTTATTGGTGTTTCTTTAGACACAGAAAGATATTAACTTAACATTTAACCTTTCCTTCATAAACACGTCTTTCTACGCCTTTGCAAACAGAGTAGACCCAGACCAGACGACTCCTATAGGAGCCGTCTGATCAGGGTCTGCTCTGTTTGCTTATGGAATAATATAGATATGATTCTATAGTTTCTACTTAGGCTAAAGCATCATGTGTTAATATGCCATTTTAAAAATTAATATTCATGATATCATCATTTTTTACATGAATATCCATGGTGTAAAAGGTTAACACTATTACAAGCCTTTTGCCAACCGAGTACACCCTGATCAGACGACTACTGGTCAATGTCTGCTCAGTTTGTCTATGAAGTTATATAGCTCTGATTCTACACTGTCTGCCATGACCACAAAAAGTCTTGTGTTCATATGCCATTATAAAAAATCCCAAAAACTTATTAATATTCTTAATGTCATTATTTCTGATTTGAAAATCCACGAGATAACCGGTTAAATTCAAAATGCAAAAGTACAGGCAGCAAATTTTGAGGCTGGCGGTAGTTCTCGGATTATAAGCATGTCAGTGAACATTCATTAACTGATATTATTGTATATCATATAAAACAAAAGAATACATAGCTATGTCAAATAGTATAGAATCTTATCTAACTTTTCTATAAGCAAACTGCGCAGACCCTTGAAATACAGTTCCGATAGGAGCTGTCTGAATTGGGTCTCCATGCTTACAGAGGCGTGAAAAGAACGTCTCTATCAGGTAAAGGGTTAATCTTACATGTATGTTGAAGAAATTTCAAAGGCAGTGCGTTTTTTTCTCCAAA
Organism: Azorinus chamasolen; assembly: GCA_963576725.1. Classification (NCBI taxonomy): domain Eukaryota; kingdom Metazoa; phylum Mollusca; class Bivalvia; order Cardiida; family Solecurtidae; genus Azorinus; species Azorinus chamasolen. The sequence continues at coordinate 4,454,156 of OY755243.1, read as the reverse complement.
AATGTATCGGCATCGAACTGCAATTTCACATCATTTACGAAACTAGTGCGTAGAACGATATACTGAACTGAAACCCTCTATTAAACTGTTTAACCCTTTTGGTGCAGGAAACGACTTACAAATGCCATTTGTAAACAGTGTAGACCCAGATGAGGAGGATTCTAGAGGAGCGCTCTTATCAGAATATGCACTGTTTGTCATGTTACACTTTTCTTTAAAAAAAAATCTGAATATTCACGGTAAACTTGACCGATTTGAATTTTGGAATATTCTACTGAAAACTTCAGCATTGAATGGGTTAAGGGTACTTTATGTTTTCTATCATCCCTGTTGAAAGCTGGCAATTGGTTTCCGTGTTGCCGTCGCAGCAGACTGCGGTCTATAGTTGCTGCTGATTGGCCATCGTGGAAATGCCACGTGACTGCTTCAGCATCCTGAATGGTTGAGTAGGCTAGTCTAACGGAATTGACGAAGTAATGTATGTAGCACGACTGACTTTTGTTTTTGGCCATTTTATGTGTTGGAGTCAGCTGGACTTTTGTTGTGCTCCATGCCCGGTGGTTTGGGAATTTAGATGTCGGTTTGCTGGTATGTTGCATTTGTATCTTGTTTTGAACTGTCAAAACATTTCCTATAGGGAAGTTTCCTAAAGGGATTGTAAAAGTTTTAATATTTAAAACTATAAATTTACGACATTACCTGATTGAAACATCTTTTGACGCCTTAGCAAATAGAATAGACTCAAATATAGGAACATATAGGAGCTGACTGATCAGGGTTTGCTGTTTGATAACCAAATACTACAGATCTGATTTGAGAGTTTCTAAAAAGTCCTCTTGTTTGTAATGCATTTGTAAAAGTTTGGCTGGTTAATATGCATGCAACTATTATTTCTTACATTTATATTCACCAGGTAAAATAAAATGTATTATCTTTTTGGTAGATTATGCTATAGGTGATAGTTACATGTATTTGCAAAAATATCGTTTACTGCAATTCTGAAAGATACTGTTTCTCATTGAACTTTTTATTTTAATTAGGCGTTCGACGTCTCATCTTGACCTAAGCTGTTTGCATAAATAAGAATAAAACTATCTACTATAGCGTGAACAGACATAAGTACTTTTCTGTCAAATATTTCGCTCTCTGATTTTTCCTCTCTCATTGCTATTCTCATCCACTCTTTCATTTTCCTCTTTCACCACCATCTTTCTTCTCCCTCTGTCTCCTCTCTGTTTTTCACTTTATCTCTTTGTCTCTCTCTCTCCTCTTTGTCTCTCTTTGTTTCTTTCTATCTTTCTGTGTCTGCCCATCTGTCTCCATCTGTCTCCATCTGTCTCTATTTCTATGTATGTCGGGTTGTCTGTATTTTTTCTTCTTCTCTCTCTCTATCTGTATATTTATCTCTCCCGTTTTCTCTCATCTCTCTCTGTCTCTCTCTCTTCTCTCTTCTCTCTCTCCAACTCTCTCTCTTTCTGCCTATCCTCTCTTTCTCTCTCTGTCCGCTTTCTCTCTCCCTCTATCTCACTCTTCCTCCTCTGTAAATGAAATACTAGGATCGTGTGTATTGAAAACAAGGGAACCGTTTTAATTCTGATCCTGCTTAGTGCGACCTGGCACGTGCGACAACATTGAAGACGTTCTAGATAAGAGTTTGAGCAGCATCAATTTCTAAAGCATGATAATAATAATAATAATAATAATAATAATAATAATAATAATAATAATAATAAAGACTTTATTTAACGAGAGAACTCATTTGATAAAATCAATCTTCCATGAGGCCCTCAACAGTAACATACAATGTATATACAAGCACATTAAAAACAATCTAGTAAAAGCTACATGCATCTTTAAAGATACATATTATATGGTTACTGGTAGAATGAAAGTTAATACGACATGTTTGAAAACTGCTGTCTACAGTAGAACCTGTCTTAAACGGCCGTTCATTTATTGAACAAAGGAGTCTTAAAAAGCAGACGGTTGCTTAATGCAGAGCAAAAGTATTTCTGCATTATTTTTGTCCTGTATTAACCCTTTCGCTGCCAATGCCGGATCTGTGATTACCTATGCAAACAGTTTGGATCCAGATGAGACGCCGAGTAACTCGGCGTCTCATCAGGATTCAAACTGTTTGTTACTGTTACTATGTTTTTGAAACAAAAATGAAGAAAATCAAAAGAATGAAAATTTGTAGCAGACGACAAAGTTAGCAGACGACATACTTTGGCAGCGAAAGGGTTAAACTACCACCTGCCTTACATATATATATATATATACCCATAATTAGACATCTTTTTAGTGATCTCTTAAGACAGGTTCTACTGTACATACCGTTATTCCAGTTATCTAATTGTCACCTTACGATCTGGGTCATAACTACTGGTGTAAAGTCTCGCTAATACAACCTTTAAAAAGAAGTCTTAATCTGGATTTCTAAAACATGTGGTAGTTTAATGCAAGGTAACCGTTATGCATATGACTCTTATAACTAATTTATTCAAATACAGTAAAATCTCTCTTTAACGGCCACTAAATTACATAAAATATTTTGTGTTAAAGGCAGGTGGCTGCTTAAAGCAATGTGGAAGTAAAACAGAATGCTCCTATAGGAGCGTTCTACTTTACTTTCACCTTGCTTTAAGCAGCCACCTGCCCTAAATACCAACCAATTAACACAATTTAATGGCCGTTATAGAGAGTTTTACTGTAGCTAATGGAAGGTTGAATAACGATTGTCAATATTTTGACCCAGATCAGACGCCTTAGCCGTAACTCGAAGCTGAACATTTAGCCTGTTGAGCAAATTATTTTTACACAATTTTTCACGCACTGCATTTTAAACATTCAAGCTATAATCAGTTTGTCTATCAAAATGCAATTAGGGTGTCAAACAGTTTGGATCCAGATGAGACTCTGAATTACTGGGCGTTACTCGGCGTCTCATGTATATCCCAATACAAAGTTGGCATAGCTTATCACTCATTCGCCCGATAAAGGTTGGGAATGTCATTAAACATGTCCGGGAACATGGTTGAATCTCAAGCCGTTTGGTGCGTTGGTGAATTCAAGCAAGGCTGTTTGCCACTACCGTATTAAATACTTATTATACATTTGGAAAATAAAAATTATTTTTGAAGTCGGTAATTAAGAAATACAGTAGAATTTTCCCTAAGCGGTCATTCAATTATTGAACATAGGAGTCTAAAAATGCAGGGGTTTGCTTAATACAGGGGAAAACTAATGCAGAAAGCAAGAGCTTTCTGTAATATTTCTGACCTGCATTAAGCTACCACCTGCCTTACAGATCCATAATTAGACCTCTTTTGATGGTCGCTTAGGCAGATTCTACTGAAGACATATAACACGTACAGTAAAATTTGAACAGAAATATTTTCTTCTACCACAACACAAATAAATAAATGTTCACGTACTTATTGTTGACGGTTTCGACCTCTTCCTTCTGTGGCCATCCTCCGAACTGCCTAACTGAAGAAAATGTTTCTATTCAAATTGGATTACCAACACGATGAACTCCTTAAAAAAACGTCCAGTAAAACTTCTCTAATGCAGAGGTCTAATGCTGCGTCGTAGAGGTAGGTGGCAACTTAATGCTGGACTACTGCATTATTTTTGCCATGCATTAAGCAACCACCTGCTTTAAAAGACGTCAACGTCTATTTATTAAGTTACTAAGAAATGGTCTACTGTATACGATAGAACCTGTCCTAAACGGCCAATCATTTATTGAACATAGGCAGTTGCTAAATACAGGGCAAAAGTATTGCAGCATACTCATAAATGAGCACTCTGCATTACTTTGGACCTGCATTAAGCTATCACCTGCCTTACAGACCGATAATTATACGTCTTTTTTCATGGCGGCTTAAGACAGATTCTACTGTATTGTTATAAGTATTTGGTTGCATGCACACTTAACCCCTTGTGATACTGGGAAACGAGTGCACTGGCATTTGCAAACAGTGAAGACTCATCAGAGGACTCCTAGATCATGGGTTATTCTGTTCGCCATACAAAATCTTTTAGCAAATCATGCTATCGCTAACCCTTTACTCCAAAGATACGCCTTTAACGCCTAAGCCCATATCAGAAGGCTCCTGTAGGAGCCGCCTGACTACGGTCTGCTCTGTTTGGTTATGCGGTAATATAAATCTGAATTTACCATTTCTGTCATGGCCATAATTTCCTGCATTCACATGTTAGTATAAAAACATCATCTAATTAATATTCGTGATGTTATTATTTCTTACATTAATTGTTTTGAACCAAAGAGTTAAACACTGCTTCGCAGTCACATTGGAGATGCTTCTGCGACCATCGTACGACAGGCTGCTGACGATTATGCATCAAGACACTGGCATTCACATCACTTCCGACCCGTTGTGTGGCCACGTGGTCTATTCCAAGTCGCGAATAATCTTTAGGCAGTCGCTGGTGATCGCACGACAGTCGTAAGTAATTGTAGAAAGGCCGCAGACAGTCGTACGATTGTAGGGAAGATCACCAACGACTAGTTAAAATTGTTGGATACCTTCGTACGACGATCGCACGATAACCTTAAGTTAAACCTCTAAGGTTACCTCTTAAAGACCACCGGCGACCAGTTCGGTCGTAAGGAGGTTTTTGTGCATGATCAACAACCTCTCTATGACTGAAATTGGTCGCACGAGTAGAAACGATTACCAACGATTACTGAAGACCACCCGCGATTATAAGTGACTTGTCGTGCTACCTTCGTACGAATATCGGTGATCAGAGGTCGCTAGCAATCGTAAATAGGTATTTAGGGGTCGTAAGTCCTAGTGGGACTGGGTCGTAAGGTGGTTGTTGTGCATGAACAACCTCTCTACGACTGAAATTGGTCACACGACTGGAAACGATTATCAACGATTACTGAAAACCATCGGAGGTTATCAGTGACTTGTCGTGCGACCTAATTCGTATGAATATCGGCAACCAGGGGTCGCTAGCAATCGTAAACAGGTCGTAAGTGGTCATAAGGCCTAGTGGGACTGGACCCTAACTGAACAACTGGCTTATATTTGAAATACATGCAGTGTTCGTATGGTGTGGTATTATGTGTGACCTTGACATTTTGAACAAAACGTGTGCGGGTAAGGAAGCAAAATACATACGGAAGAACACACTTATAACGAAGTCTGATATAACGAAAAGTTGCTTGATAACAAATAACAATAACACTGTCACTGCCAATGTCGCAAACATAACGGATATGGAAACAGTTTTGATCCAGATGTGACGCCGAGTTACTCGGCGTCTCATCAGGATCTAAACTGTTTGTTAATGTGGTAATGCTTTTGAAAGAATACGGCAGAAAATCAAACAAATGAAAATTGTAGCAGACGATAAATTTTGCCGACTAAAGTACATGTATTTGGCAGCGAAGTAGTTAATGTCCCGCCTTTTCGTTCTACATTTGAATTAATACTGATATAACGAGGTTTTATATGTATCGAATTCGTTATATAAGTAAACTTGAGTGTAGTAATCACATTGTTTCCTTCTCAGTCGTTCTTGGTAGAAAGACGTATTCAATACCGTACACAGAAGAACCCCTCTCAAGCGATCGCTTGATGAATAAACAATGATGTCTTACAATGGTTGCTTAATGCAGGATGAAAACAATGCAGAAAGTTCATATGACAGTTTTCTGTTTAATTCTCTTCTGTAGTAAGCTGCTACCTGCCTTTACGATCCAGATGTAAACCTCCTCTTGGTGGTCAAATTAGATTATAAATTAATAATGTACAGTAGAGCCTGTCTTAAGCGATGATTTATTGAACATAAGAGTTTTAAAGCAGGTGGGTGCTTAATGCAGTGCAAAAGTAATACAGAAAGCTCCAAATAGGAATCTTCTGTATTACTTTTGAACTGCATTAAACAACCACCAATCTTAAAGACCCAGATCTATACCTCTTTTCAATGTTCGCTTAAGACAGGTTCTACTTATAAGAATACCTCACGCTAAGAACATAACTACATGTATAATTATTATAGAAATATTATTATCGTAGCGAACATATCTTCATTCTATATTTGAATTTATATGGCCTTTTCGAAATTTGGATATGGCGGAGAAATACGCAAAGTCCCCATACTCCGAGGTTATAAAATCTGAAGTATCTGATTGGACAGCTTTTTGAGCGTGTTCAAAATCTGATCAATCAAATGTCCGTGAATGAACTCAGATTCAAGTAAAAAGTTATATAACATCAGGACATGTGATCAGCACTGTTATCAGCATGTTTGACTGTAGTAACCTCCTTTTTGCTCAGTCGTTCTATGTAGGAATTTTTATTTCATATCATCAGAAAAAAATCTCAAGCTTAGAACTTAACCTATTATCTCATAGACTATTTTTAGATACAACCTCTTTGAATAAATCTACCGAAAAGGAGCATTAACTAGAGAAAAGGAAAATTTTAGAATTCTGTAGTTTGAAACCATTGTGATAAATAGAGCATTTGCTCCTATAGGAGCAAATGCTCTATTTATCACAATGGTTTCACAAAGTGACTTTTACAGAGTCGTCAAAAGTCGTCAATATCAGGGAATAGGTTAATTAACCTGTAGCCCGCGCTGCAATTTGGACTACTTTCGGTTCGAAGTTCAAACCTTTGAGAAATTACTGACCGAGTGTCAAACAGCTTGGTTTCTGGTGAGTTGACAAGTTACTAGGCGTCTCATCTGGATCATAACTGTTTACAAATACGAGTCAGGTTACGACTAGTCGATTAAGGGTTAAATAGCTTGACCCCTCTTTCACTTGATTATTATCACTGTGTGTCTATACACGCTCAGCGCACGTGCGTCATTGGGCATCCAGACACAAAGACAGACAGTCAAGATATTTCGTCGCATATTACCCTTCATTTATAAGGGGTTGCCACATCTAGAAGTGTTTTAAAAATCCGCATCTGGTAAAACGATTCTAATTGAAGGTTTTAAGTGCCAACGCGTACTATTTCTTCTCCAATTAAACGTAGATCTAGTCGAGATAAGAATGTTTCTACGGTTAAATCTACTATAAACGGACAATTTTGATTCTATGCTGTTTTAGCCTTATCCTAAAAAGAGCGATATGACATGCATAAATTTGCAAACAGCTTGGGTCCAGATGAAATGCCGAGTAACTCGGTGTGACATCAGGATCCAAGACGTTTGACACTCACTCACTACTTTTTCAAAAGTAAGTAAAAATTAAGCAAATCAAAATTTGAGCAGACTCATTTTTGGCAGGAGGATAAGGGTCAACGAGTAGTAAGTATTGGTGTACGTGAGCTTTTATAGACAAAAAGCCTAATGTAGGTCGTAAACGATTAACAACTTCGAACAACGAGGAACGGACGGGCACACATGTATACAAACAGACAGGCAGACATACATGTACTAGGACAGACCGCCTGACAGACATAGGGGGCAGACCACCTGACAGACAAACGGGGATATACCGCCTGACAGGTAGACAAACAGACAGACGGGGCATACCGCCTGACAGTCAAATGGCATAGACCGCCTGACAGACAGACGGGACAGAACGCATGACAGACAGATGGGAGACACCGCCTGACAGACAGACGGGACAGACCGCCTGATAGGCAAATGGGATAGACCGCCTGACAGACAGATATGACAGATCGCCTGTATTGGGTAGACCTCTGACAGACACATGGACGGGACAGACCGCCTGACAGACATACGGGACAGACCGCTTGACATACAGTGGTAAATTCAAGATAACCCATTCAAACAGTTTTTGACCGATATCAGGTGCCAGTTATATATCTCAGCATGTGACCAGGATCCAATGTATGCGAAACTGGGAATTCCTTTAGAGAGATCTATTTTCAAAACTGAAACTGAAAACGTTTTTTCAGGGAGCAATTTAAGAGGATGAAAAATGATTAAAAGATGCGAGAATGTTGGAGTGGGAGTGGGAGGCACGGAGACAGCATATGATAGTGGTTATCACTGCCTGCCATATTGGCTATTCAAATACAGTGGAACCTGTCTTAACCCATTCCCTCATATAGACGACTTTTGACGACTCTGTAAAAGTCACTTTGTGAAAACATTGTGATAAATAGAGCATTTGCTCCTATAGGAGCAAATGCTCTATTTATCACAATGGTTTCAAACTACAAAATTCTAAACTTTTCCTTTTCTCTACTTAATGCTCCTTTTCGGTAGATTTATTCAAAGAGGTTGTATCTAAAAATAGCCTATGAGGGAATGGGTTAAACAACCATTCATTTATTGAACAAAGGAGTCTTACAACCCAGGTGGTTGCATAGCAAAAGTAATGCAAAACGCATCGATAAAGACCAAGCTTTAGACCCCCTTTTATTTGGCCCTTAAGACAGGTTCTATTGTGCCATGAATGCCAAAACGTGTCAAGCAATTTTTAATCTGGTCGTACGATGCGTTTCGGAAAATCCGTTATAACCAACATTGCAATTTCAGGGATCCGATTTCATGTGCTCGAATTGAATACTAACAAGCGTGATTAAAACTTTTTGGAAAATGGAACACTCTTCCAAAGGTGCAAAACTTTAGGAATTTTTGCTGGTTAACAATTATTCGTACAAATGTATAGACGACATCGGAGAGTTGAAAGCACTGGATGACCACAACACTGTTTTGGTCGCCATGCGCTAGTCGAATGGGATACTGCCTTTGTAAACAATTTGGATCCAGATGAGACGTCGTGTAGCTCGGTGTCTCATCAGGATCCAAACTGTTTGATACTCCAATTGCGTTTCGGGAAAGACTTGAATGAAAATCCACGTTGAAATTTAAAACAGACGATGATGTTTTGTAGACGAAAAACAGAACTTGGCAAAAGTATAATTTGTATAGAATCAAGCTGGTGCCATTTTTATTGCAGACGGAAGTTTTTTGGTGTTAAAATGATGACTAACTCTTAACAGTATCAACTTTATTTCACACTTAACACTTATTCTAAATACGGATATGGAAGAAAATTTAATTTTGGGAACCAGACATACGCCATTTATTCTTGATGGTAAAAGTGTTACAGCGGTCCCCTTCCCTCCTATATCACCCCTTTCAATCCGGGACACACATGCGCCGTTATTTGCAAACAGTGTAGACCCTAATCAGAGGGTTCCTAGAGAAGTCCTCATCAGATCAGGGTCTACACTTTTTGTCATTAAAATCATCTGGCAAATTTAATTATTTTATACTGAGTGGACTCTTGTTAAATACTGATGGGGTATTCCACTCTCATAACTCAGGGTTGAAAGGGCTAACCCCTCTTATAGATGTACACTAAAGGCTCCCGGACATTGTTGGTTTTACATGTACCCGCATCCTGTTAAACAAATCTCACATCCATTTTTTCTTGTTTTATCATGATAAAGTACATAATTAAGCCCTGATATACGAAACTAAGCCGTATACTTTGCAAATCGTGTATGGCCAGATCAGCCACAGCGTTAAAACCCACGACATCTGACCAGGTTCTGCACTGTTTGCCACACATTAGAGTATATACTTTTTGCGTTGACGTGTAAGACACATACTTGTAAACGCGGCATCTGTGCTGGTTTTGCCATGTTTTCAAAACCTACAGGTTGAATTTTGTCAATATAGCAAATTCATGTACACGTGAGACTCTGCAAACGGAAGAAGTAAAACCTCTCTAAACCGGAATTGTAGTTAACAAGAATTTAGATACTGTTAGGCAGGTGGCTGCTTAATGCAGGATGAAAGTCATGCAGAAAGCTCCTAGAGGAGCTTTCTACATGACTTCCACCCTGCATTAAGCAGCCACCTGTCTTCAAGACCGATAATTATGCTAAATTTAACGTCCGGTTTAGAGGGGCTTTACTGTATTTAGTGAATAAACACGGGGTCTGTAAAATAAGGAAAATGAAAGTACAGTAACCCCAAGATAGTTCGAACACTAAAACAAATGTCATTATCCGTAAGACATATACTAACTTAATGCAGGATGAAAGTCGCGCAGACAGCCCGTCTAGGTAGAAAGGGAAAGAAACCTTTAATCTATGAATACTTATTTTAACGCCTTTACAAACAGAGTAGACCCAGCTTAGACGGCTCCCAGGGTATGCTCTGATATATTATAGCTCTTATTACGCGTATACTTTCTGCCATGGTTTAAAAAGTGTTCATATGCCATGTATTCGTATGAAATTACATGTATAAAATCCAGCAAATTAATATCAACGGGGTAAAGGGTTACAGACTGACAATGGGACTTATTTTGAGTGTCCGCTTAAGAGAGATTTACAAGAGTGGTTTGAACTTACAACAATTAAAATGATGGAGAAAAATGTCAAATGTTACAATGTGTTTGCAGTCAACGAAACAATAGAACCTGTTGTAAACCGTCGTTGGACGATGTTTTAACCCTTACCCCGCTGTGAAAAAATAACCTCTGCTTAAATTTGGATCTGGAGCAATTTTGACTACTTTCGATTCGATCAAGTATTTCGGAAAACTTCTGACCAAGTATCAAACAGCTTGGATCCTGATGAAACGCCGAGTTACTCGGCATCTCATCTGGATCCAAACTGTTTGCAAGTTCACGAATGAGGCCCCGAATGGCGGGATAATGGTTAAGAGCCGAATAACCTTAACTCTTTCCTCACTCTGGGCGAACTCATGATTACCGATGAAAACAGTGTTGATCCAGATCAAACACGGACTAACTCGGCGTTTTAGCAGGATCCGATATATTTCGCACTCTGACACTTACTATATAAAAATCAAGTGGAGCAAGTATAATTTTAAATGATTTTTGCAGATTAAAGTTTCTTGATGTTAAAAGGGTTAAAGTGACCCCTTCCGTTCTGTATTAACCCTTCGCTTGCTATTCACGTCAATATACGTACCTTTAAATAGTGAAGACCCAGATGAGACAGCTCCTGCAAGAGCTGTCTCATCAGGGTCTGCACTATTTACAAATTGATTGTGCAATCAGTACACTCCACAACAGTGATTGCACAGCGAAATACGTGTACACAGTGACGATATATGTAATTATACAACAGGGCATGGGTAAAGAAGGAGAAATGTATTTTAAAATTCAGCAAGCGAAGGGTTAACCCCTCTTGCAGATATACGTTAGAGACTCCCGGATTTTGTGGTTTTATCCGCATCCAATGAAACAGCTTCTTGGTGTAAAAATGCAAATCCATTTGTTCTTGTTTTATTTCTATATTCAGTCCAATTTTCAATACCTAGTCCTACTGAATATACATTGACAAAATAGTTATAATGAAATACGGAATGTGGAACATTGTAGTCATTTTAGATACTAAAGAAGCATATCTATCAAATTCATTAGCAAACAGAACCCTGATCAAACGGCTCATGTAGGCCTGGTATACAATAGTACAGGGTATCGTATAGCGGCCTCATATACAGTAGAACAGGGTATCGTATAGTGGCCTCATATACAGAAGAACAGGGTATCGTATAGCGGCCTCATATACAGTAGAACAGGGTATCGTATAGCGGCCTCATATACAGTAGAACAGGGTATCGTATAGTGGCCTCGTATACAGTAGAACAGGGTATCGTATAGTGGCCTCATATACAGTAGAACAGGGTATCGTATAGCGGCCTCATATACAGTAGAACAGGGTATCGTATAGCGGCCTCATATACAGTAGAACAGGGTATCGTATAGCGGCCTCATATACAGTAGAACAGGGTATCGTACAGTGACCCCGTATACAGTAGAACAGGGTATCGTATAGTGGCATCATATACAGTAGAACAAGGTATCGTATAGTGGCCTCATATACAGTAGAACAGGGTATCGTATAGTGGCCTCATATACAGTAGAACATGGTATCGTATAGTGACCTCATATACAGTAGAACAGGGTATCGTATAGTGGCCTCATATACAGTAGAACAGGGTATCGTATAGTGGCCTCATATACAGTAGAACAAGGTATCGTATAGTGGCCTCATATACAGTAGAACAGGGTATCGTATAGTGGCCTCATATACAGTGGAGCCCTGGGAAATCGACTACCTAGTGGCAGGGGAATGGAAGTAATGCAGAACGCTTCCTCTCCTGGAGCATTCTGAAAATATTTCATTCTACATTAAGTTAGTTCATGTCATAACCATTTACTAAATTAAAACGCCTTTGCAGACGGAGTAGACCTAGATCAGACGGCTCCTGTAGGAGCCGTCCGATTAGCGTCTGCTCAGCGTCTGCTCTGCTTGCTTGTGAACGAATATAAATCTGATCATACCGCTTCTGCTATGGTTACAAATGCCTATGATGATATGCAATTATAAACAAATCAGCTCATCAACATTCATGATAGCATCAGTTCTTGCATAAATATTCATCAGGTAAAGTAACTCTTTCCCTGTTTAATGTTCGCGGAAGAAATGATGGCATCGTGAATATTAACCCTTTCGCTGCCAATGCCGGATCTGTGATTACCTATGCAAACAGTTTGGATCCAGATGAGATGCCGAGTAACTCGGCGTCTCATCTGGATCCAAACTGTTTGTTACTGTTACTATGTTTTTGAAACAAAAATGAAGAAAATCAAAAGAATGAAAATTTGTAGCAGACAACAAAGTTAGCAGACGACAGAGTTTGGCAGCGAAAGGATTAATAAACACTACATGTATTTTGTAATGGCATATATACATAGGATTTATTAGTATCGGTAGAAACTGTACATAGAATCAGATCTAAAGTAGAACCTCTCTATAACGACCACTAAATTGTGTTAATTATTTGGTATTTATTGCAGGTGACTGCTTAAAGCAAGGTGAAAGTAAAACACTTTCCCATTGCTTTAAGCAGTCACCTGCCTTTAACACAAAATACTTGATGTAATTTAGTGGCAGTTATAGAGAGGTTTTACTGTATATCATTCCGTACTCAAACAGAGAAGACAACTCTGTTTGGAAATGCGCGACCATGCGTTTCTATTTATAGGAAAGGGTTAAATAAAGATTGTCAACCAGGCTTCCTTTCAGTGTCCTCTTTAGAAGTACAGTAAAACCCCGCTAATGCGACCACCAAAAAGGGGCATAATTCTGGGTTACAGAGGCAGGTGGTAGCTTAATGCAGGCCAAAAGTTATGCAGAAAGCTCCTATAGGAGCTTTCTGCATTACTTTCGTCCTGCATTAAGCAACCACCTGCTTTAAACGGCTACACTGGCTTTTTATTAAGTGGTCGCATTAGCGGGGTTTCACTGTATTAACTGCTGGTAGTTTGTGTTTATGCAATAAATACCAGCGAACATGTATTTGCACTTTAACGCACGCGTATATCGAGCCGATTATAAATATAATCTTACATGTAGATACTTAACCATTTCCCTAGTGAACATTTATGCGTGAATTGGTAACTTCGTGCATAGTAATTAACTTAATTTTTATAGTGTAAAAATTTCAAGCAATTTTTGTCATTGACGTAAACTGTAGGATCATATCTATGTAATTTCATAATCAAAGACAGCAGATCCTGATCAGACGACTCATGCCGGAGCCGTCTGATCTGGGTCTACTCTGCTAAGATATGACAGAGCGTTTACATGAAGGAAAGTGTTAATTAACTCATTCTCTCCTAGGCTATTTTTAGACCCAACCCTTTTTGTATAAATCTACCCAAACGGAGCATTTACTAGAGAAAAGTAAAATTTTAGAATTTTGTAGTTTGAAACCATTGTGATAAATAGAGCATTTGCTCCTATAGGAGCAAATGCTCTATTTATCACAATGGTTTCAAAATATGAATTTTATAGAGGCGCAAAAATGCGTCACTAGGGGGTAATATGTTAACTCATTCACTGCCAATGGGGAATCTCACGAATGTGACATACTTTTCAAACAGTTTGGACCCAGATCTAAGTAATTCGGCGTCTCATCAGGACCCAATCTGTTTTTTTACTGTGATTATCTTTTCGAAAGTTAAAAGAAGGAAAAATAAAGGTGAAAATTGAAGCAGACGATAAATGTCGCAGACGACAATACTTAGCAGCGAAAATATAAGAAGCGAATGATGCTGCATGTATGTATATAAGAAGAGTATACAAAAAGAGAATGGTGCTATATATATAAGAAGCGACTGATTCTATGTATCTAAAAACCGAATGATGCTACTTATATAATAAGCGAATGATTCTATGTGTATAAGAAGATAATGATGTTATGTACATACCGGTATATAATTATAAAAGCGAATGATGCTTTGTATGTAATAAACGAATGGTTCTATGTATATAAAAAGCGAATGATGTTACTTATATAAAAGCGAGTGATGCGATGTACATGTATATAAGAAGCAAATGATGCTATGTATATAAGAAGATAATGATGCTATGTATATAAAAAGCTAATGATGCTATGTATACATGTATAAGAAACGAATGATGCTATGCACTTAAGGAACGAACTAAGCTATATATATTAGACACGAATTATGCTTGTACATAAGAAACGAAACATGCTATGTACATAAGAAACGAATTATGCTATGTTTATAGGAAGCGAATTATGCTATGTACATAAGAAACGAATTATGCTATGTTTATAGGAAGCGAATTATGCTATGTACATAAGAAACGAATTATGCTATGTTTATAGGAAGCGAATTATGCTATGTACATAAGAAGCGAATTATGCTGTGTTTATAGGAAGCGAATTATGCTATGTACATAAGAAGCGAATTATGCTATGTTTATAGGAAGCGAATTATGCTATGTACATAAGAAGCGAATTATGCTATGTTTATAGGAAGCGAATTATTCTATGTACATAAGAAGCGAATTATGCTATGTTTATAGGAAGCGAATTATGCTATGTATACAGTAAAACCCTCTAAATTGGACCTTAAAATTAGTATCAATGTCTGTCTGTACGAGAAATGGCAGCTTAGTGAAGGGTAAAAACAATGCACCTTTTCCCTGCATTAAGCATCCATCTGATTAAAACAGCTGTTTAGAGGGATTTTACTGTATAAGAAGCCAATGATGCTAATTATATATGCATAAGAAGCGAATGGTGCTATGTATTTAAGACGCGAGTTATGTTAAATTCAGTATTCAAATATGTATTCTACATATATGTACTCTACAAATTTGTACTCTACACATCTGTACTCTACGAGTGTATTATTTCTGCAATTGGTCTGTATTATAATGTGTATATGACAGTAAAAAACCCCTCAAGCGACCACTTAATGAAGAAACGTTTGTCTCTTTAAAAGCAGGTGGTTGCTTAACGCAGGACGAAAACTCCTGTAGGACCTTTCTGTACAACTATCGTCCTGAATTAAGCAACTACCTGGCTTTATAATCCGGAACTTTTCTTCTTTTAGGTGGTCGCGTTAGAAAGGTTTAATGTATTCTTGTGTATCTGGATGTTAACCAGACCCGGATGTTACATATGAAATATCTGACAAATAAAAATAGAAACTTCAATAAAATATTACCGAAAGCTTACATTGTCGCCCGCTGTTTATCAAACATTTACGATATGTATCTGCTGTGGAATTATCGTCACGATAATTGAATAAAGTTACATTAGAAAAATCTCCTCGTGACTGTTTTGACGTTTACGAACTGCAAAGCATGCAGCATTCGTGGATTTCAACGTGCGTCCATTGTCGTCTGGTATGCACTTGTCGTCTGCTAAAATGTGAAAAAAATCTCACTCCACTTTCGTACAAATCGTGATAAAAATTATACACCTTCTGGATAGTGAAATTGGGGGCTTGGTACGTGGCTGCGTATAATTCTTGAAGTACACGTAATTTGTATTCCAAAATCTCATTAAAGTACTGTAATAATACCATCTAGTTTAGATCCGGACGAAACACAGACTTACTCAATGTCTTATCTAGGTCCCTACTATTTGCATTGATTATTAACCCTTTACTCCAACAATACGCCTTTATACGCCTTTGCAAACAGAGTAGACCCATATCAGACGGCTCCTATAGGAACCGTCTGACCTGGGTCTTCTCTGTTTGCTTATGATATAATATAGATCTGATTCTACAGTTTTCTGTCATAACCAACATTCCCCGTGTTCATAAGCTACTATATAAACAATCAATCTTAATGAATATTCATGATGTCATTATTTCTTACATGAATATTCATGGAGTAAAGGGTTAAACATTTACGGTTAGCTTGGAAAGAGTTAACCATTTACCAGATGCAAACACCTTTTCACGGCAGACCCTAGGACACCTGCTATAAAGATATGATTCTACAGTTTCTGCCATGATGAAAATAATTCCTGTGTTCATATGCCATTTTTCAAAAATATAGCTAAACAATGATGTCATTATGTCTGATATGATTATATTTGAGGTAAAGAGTTAGAGGTTTATGAACAACCAGTCTGTCATTGCTCACAGAGTTAAAGGTTTATGAACAACCAGTCTGTCATTGCTCACAGGTTCATTTTCGGGACAGTCACGATGTATGCGTGTGTGTGCATTTCTCTTTAAATGTATGAGAACAATTCGTGACAATCGTTACAAACAGTTTGGATCCTGATGAATCAGATGATAACTGAATGTCTCACTAGTAACTAACACACTATAAATATTGATAAAAGTATAAAAGTTTTGAAAACATATGGAAGAAAATCTCGTTTCAAAAACTGAAGCATACAGCATTTATTAAGAGTGCAAGGAATCGCTAGCCTAGCGAAGAGAGCAATCTGATTGCTCATGGTAAAAATATTATAAAACATCTGAAGGTCTCCATAGTTATGTGAAGATTATAAATATTTCTGGCATTTTTTACGTAATCACCCTATTTGCGCGAACCAAACCTTGATTAATTATTCGTCTCTTTGGTACTGTACAACTTATTTTTTCAATTTTCGTTTCTTTTAGTTTAATTGTTTCTCAAACATTCTATTCGTTAAGCCATTACCGTTTGAATACTCGTGTCAGAGAAAAAATGATACCATGAATATTGATAACCTGATTTTGTATAGGAACAGAGATATTTTACTATGGCAGAAACTTTAAAATATCAGATCTATACAATCCAATCTATACAAACAGAGAATACCCTGGTCAGTTGGCTCCATTTCACCCATTTGCCAAAAGAGTAGACCCAGATCAGACGGCCCCTATAGAAGCCGCCTGGTCAGGGTCTGCTCTGTTTGTTTTTTGAGATGCTATATATATCTGATTCGATAGTTTATGTAAAAAACCCACATTCCTTGAAAAGTTTACATGATAAAACTTCAGCTAAACATATCTATGATGTCATTATTTCTTACATGCATATTGAACAGGGAAAGGGTTAAACTGACACCATGTCTGAAAATATATTGAATGTATCTTAGTGAATGCTCGAATTAGTAATGATGGATGTAAACATTTTGATCCAGATAAGCTGCAGAGTAAATCGGGGGCTTTTCAGAATCCAAATTATTTTTAAGAATTCAGGCAGACGATAAATTAATCAAAAGACAAATTTGAAACCGTGCACTAAAGTGCTACACTGGTGGCATATTGAAGGTAATTCTGAGAGATTCTGGTAGAAGCAATTCCCAGCAGTGGTAATCTGGAAATAAATGACACCGGAGTTATCATGATGCCACGACATTCCGTCCGTGTTTGTATACATCTGTCGGCTTTGGGAATTCGAAGCATGTACCCACCATGCTTTTATTTGAATTTCCAAAACTTATCAATTTTGACGACGGTAACTGTCGTCTGTGTTAAATTGATTGTTTCACAAACTTTTAAAAAATAAATAAAAGGTAAACATGACTCAATCATCTCTGCTTCAATGTCAGACATGCTCTTGATTTAGTTGAACAGTGAATTGTTATAATCATTTACCTTATGGCACCTTTACAAACAGCGTGTACCCAGATCAGAGAGCTCCTACATGTCGCCCCTGTAGGAGTCCTCTGCTCAGAGTCCGTTCTAGTTGCTGATGAAACAATATACATGTAGATATAAGCCTACCGTTTCTGCCATAGTCACAAGTTCAAAACGCTCCTTGTTCATATCACATGCTAAACAATACATATACATGTATAGATTTAAGCCTACAGTATCTGCCATAGCCAAAACTCTCATTGTTCATATCACATGATATACAATACACACATGTAGATTTAAGCCAACAATTTCTACTATAGTCAAAAACACTCATTGTTCATATCACATAATAAACAATACACATGTAGATTTAAGCCTACAGTTTCTTCTATAGTCAAAAACACTCATTGTTCATATCACATAATAAACAATACACATGTAGATTTAAGCCTACAGTTTCTTCTATAGTCAAAAACACTCATTGGTTATATCACATAATAAACAATACTCATGTAGATTTAAGCCTACAGTTTCTTCTATGGTCAAAAACACTCATTGTTTATATCACATAATAAACAATACTCATGTAGATTTAAGCCTACAGTTTCTTCTATAGTCAAAAACACTCATTGTTTATATCACATAATAAACAATACTCATGTAGATTTAAGCTTATAGTTTCTGCTATGGTCAAAACTCTAATTCTAAGTCTAAGAAGTGTGTCCACTGCGGTAGTATTCAATGTGTCGGCAAAACCTTGAACAGACTGATTATTTTTCTTTTTCTGACGCGGCTTGCGATCAGGCTACCAACATTTTCCAATCAGATAGCATAAGAGGTGACACATGTTATTATAACTATTTAATGTTATAATAGTAACACATGTAAATGTCATACTACTACTACTACTACTACTACTACTACTAATAATAATAATAATAATAATAATGATATAATATTAATAATGGCATAGCTAAACAACAATAATTATGTGCATATGTCATAAAAATAGCGAATTATCATATACGTGTATATGTAGTCATTACTTCTCACATGGATATATGAAGAAATTGGATAAAAAAGACAAACATGTCGATGCTAATTGCAAGAATCACTAACTAATGAGCCAGTTTAAGGTTCGGGCAGCCATCGACGTTTAATAGATAAAGACCGACTTTCCAGGGATATAATTTCGCCCTATGTTTCAACACCTGCTAATTGAAGGGAGCCAACCTTGATAAGGAGATAATACAATATCATCGCTTGTAGTAAAATGTGTGAACAGATCGAGATCAAAATATTTTATTAATCCGTTCTCTGTTCTATGTTTATTCCAAATTTCAATACTACTGAATATTCATGGCCAAAATAGGTTGTAATGAAATATGGAAGGTGGCATATTGTAGCCATTTTAGAAAGTAAAGTAACAGCTCTATGAAATTATATTAGCAAAAAGAGCAGACCCTGATCAGACGGCTCCTATAGGAACCGTCTGATATGGGTCTACTGTGTTTGCAAATGCATGAAAAAGCGTTTATGTGAAGGAAAGTGTTATTTAACCCCATGACTATTTAGAAAGGAAAAATGACTGTATGAATATCAATTAGCTAGTACTTAACAATGTTAACAAATATTATTATTGATGTAATTGTATATATTTATTCCTAATTGTCACAATGTATATATGTTACATGCTTGAATGTTATTTGTACTCTTCAGTATTGGAGGAAATAAAGATAATAATAACGGCCACTAAGTTGTGTTAATTAATTGGTATTTAGGGCAGGTTGCTGCTTAAAGCAAGGTGAAAGTAAAACAGAACGCTCCTTTATGCAGCCACCTGCCTTTAACACAAAATATTTGATGCAATTTAGTTGCCATTATAGAGAGGTTTTACTGTATACATAAACTATGTAATGAAATATAAATAATCTTTGTTTCTTTTCAGCGCTTAAAAAAGTATATCTGTGTGATACTTGAACAAGTCTTTTCAATTTTCTGTAAACCTCTAGGTCCAGTTAAGTCTCGTTTCATGTAGATACAAAGTATTAGCAGAGGCGCTCACGAATATTCCCGGAAGTATTAAATTCCCCTTGAATTCGGGTAACGAGTAATTTATTGGCATTTGCAAACGATGTAGATTCAGATCGTGGGCTACTAGAGGAGCCCTCTGATCAAGGTATGTACTGTTATTCATTCAAAATCCTCCCGACATGTAATACACCTTTTCACATTGAATGAGATTAAATAATGATGGACAACAGTAAGACTCTTCTAAGCCGGCTTTTTAATAAAGAATGGTTTAGATCTTTTCATGCAGGTAGTTGCTTTATGCAGAGTGAAAGGCATACAGAAGGAAGCTTTCTGTATGACTTTCATCCTGCATTAAGCTAGCACCTGTATTTAAAACTAGTATTTATGCTACATTGTTGGTTTTACTGTATTCCCACATCTGACACTTCAACATTCAAAAGAGTTTTATCATTTATACAATCAACCGTAGTTCAGTTCACTAGTTTGTACAACGTAAATATTTCAGCATATAACAATTAAGAATCATTTAACCCTTATCCCGCTACCGTAACTCATTATTCGCGACTTGACTCGCATTTGCAACAGCTTGGATCCAGATGAGACACCGAGTAACTCCTGGTCGAAGCTGTTTGACATCAGTCAGTACGCCATCAAAAGCTTGATCGAATCGGAATCAAAATGGCACCAGATCCAAATATAAGACGACACTATTTCTTTCAAAGTGCGGTGAGAATTAAGACCAATCTCAACTATCAGGGAACCCCTGCCTAATCACTGCCTAATTGGTCGTCTTTGGTACACAAACTATCTGTCAAAACATGGCTTATCTTCCCTACTGTTCTCTCCTCCACAGATGTGCCGGGATACAGTTTACTGTTTTGCCACCTGGTCTGTAGTTAACCCTTTCAATGCGGGAACCAGTATATATTACAGTTTGAAAACAGTATAGTACCCTGGCGTGAGGGCTCTTAGAAGAATCCTCTGATCAGAATCTATACTGTTTGTCATTCAATATACTCACATTATACTTATGTCCTGTCATGCTATTTGGACGACCGTGCCGTTGAAAGTAATAGACAACTACACAATTCTGCATTCAGAGGTTTAATGATTGTCTTCTTGCTGAAGTAATTGTCTGAGCAAAAACAATATCAAATTAGAGCACATTGCCATTGTTTAAAGATATATCATATTTGCATTTAAAATATTGCATAAAAAACTCTTATGGCACAAGAATGAGTGAATGTGTGAAACGATGATTAAGTAAGTAAGTCATGAACATACGGAATGAATAAAGTAGTAAGGGAACGTTTCTATTATGTATACAAACATGTATAAAGTCTCGCAAATGCGACCATACAATTTATTAACATAGGAGTCAGTAAAACAGGTGGTTGCTTAATGCAGGGCGAATATAATGCAGAAAGCTCCTTGGGAGATGTCTGCATAATTTATATCCTGGGTTAAGCTGCAGCTTGTAGAGTGCCTGAACACTTTCCCTGTTTCATATTCATGTAATATATATAATGCCATCGTGAAAATTAATTAGATTATTTTACAATGGCATATGAAATCAGGACATCTTTCCTGAGGCAGAAACTGTAGAATCGGGTCTATATTGTACCATAAGCAAACAGAGCAAACCCTGATCAGACGGCTCCTGTAGGAGCCATCTGATCTGTGTCTACTCTGTTTGCAAATGCGTGAAAAGGCGTTTAAATCAGGGAAAGGGTTAAAGTATTAATAGGGCGTTAAGCACATAGACACCTTTAAGCCCATTTGCAAACAGACTAGATCCGTAGGATCTTGTAGGAGTTATCTTACCAGGGTATGTTGAATTTGCTTCTAAAAGAATATAGATGTAATGGTACAGTTTCTTTGGTTACGATGTCATTATAAAAAATCAGCTAATTATATATTCATAAAGTCAGTATTTCTTATATAACTATTCATGGAGTGAAGGCTTAAATTCCAACACTTTTATCATTGACTTTCCCCTTTTCTTCTATATCTTTGTGTTAACATATTATCTGTATCTTTTAAAATACATTTTGTGTAATATCTTATGTCAGATATTCATTATAATAATACGTATTAGATTAATTTATTACAGCTACGAATAAAGCAATCTGATTCGAAAATACGGCTGTTTAGTCTTGACATATAACTGGTCCAGACATTCGGCTACTCACTCCGCGTCCGTTAAATTACCGAATTATTACTACTAGACATTTTCTGTTATATCTTATCATTGAAATTAGCTTAAATTACATTTCAAACCGAAGTTTTGACGTTTGCTCCTTACATCAAAAGTTGAGGTGACTAGGTTTAGTCGTACGTATCATCGCTCTCAACGCTCATTTGTCAATTTTATTGGCATTTCGGATTATCTCGGTCCATATCGTTGATATATTTCATTCGGAGCTTTTCATGTGCACCTTTTCCCGGCAATGCCAGTTTAAAGTTACATCAATCATAATCTTCTACAGACACCAGATTAACAGTGTGGTTCTTATGAGTTCTAATCACTGAGACGGCGTTTGACCTTCACGTTTGATGCGTCTTTTCCGATTTGAATTTCAAATATTGATCAAGTTCGGGGTCCGAGATATTGAGGGATTGAGCAGTATCCAAACTGTTTGTCATGCCGTTTACTTGCGGCACAGATCATGAAATTATTTTCAAAATGTCAACATGTGATATTCAACACTTAACCCTTTCCCTCACATAAACTTGTTTTCACGCATTTACAAACAGAGTAGACCCAGATAAGACGGCTCCTATAGGAGCCATCTGATCAGGATCTGTTCTGTTTGCTAGTAGAATTTGCTTTACCTTCTAAAATGGCTACAATGTTGCACCTGCCATAATTTATTATGTACTTTGTCTACTAGAACAGGGAAAGGATTAACATATTCTGGGCGAGTGTTTTGGTGACATCTGCAGTCAGTATGTACCCAGATAAGACGCTGATTGACACTCTCATAAGAGTCCAAATTATTTGACACTCGGATGCTGTTTTTGTAAACCAAATGCGATAATTTTTCTTTTTGAAGTTACCTATGACTGTTGATGGGAAATTTGCTGTGCGTTTTAAAGGGTAAGGGAATCTCACGGAGCACTACAGGTTAACTGGGAGCCATGAGAATAGGAACAGACCGACAACCAGCTGGTTCCTTTAACAACTGCAAGATTTTGTTTAAGTACTGTTGATGACAGAAATATTCAAGACCGTTACGTCTCGTACAATGCCAAGGGCTGATGAAACAATGGTTACAGTCTATAACACTACAGCCGTGTATGAGATTCATCACTGACAAGAGTTTAATGGCTCAGCTGTAGATTAAACGTGCTTTTATTAAAAAATATGTTTTGATATTTTTCTCCAAATGTTTTAATGAGTTATTGTTGGCAAATCGCGCCTTGTTCCCTATACTGTAATCAAAGGTAACTATCTATTCATGCTTTACTGCAAACGCAATTCTTATTTTTCTTTAATGCTTTAATATAGCCATGTTTTAAGGTTTAAGGAGTGAAACGTAGTTATAGTTTCATATTTACTGAATCAAACGTAGATATGATTTTATGATGAATCAAATGTAGCATTTGTTTTATGTAGATTTTACTGTGTGTTTATTGAATATAAAGTAGACATTTTTTTAATCAAAAGAAGGTATTGCTTTATCTTTTTTTTTTCTTTTTTTTTTTATTAAAGGCTAATTTCTGAGTTAGATTTTGCAAAAATAGTAACTATCATATTACATTCACGAAACATCTAAACTCCGATGTATGTTTTTTTAAATACAACTCGATATTGTCCGTGTTCAATTAATAGCAAATACATGTCCAACTATATTGTTTTATGTTCAATGAATCAAAAGTAGACATTGTTTTATGTTTAATGAACCAAAAATAGATAAAAATACTTTTACTCCTTCAAAAGTGAGTATTATGTCATGCTTATTGAATTAAAATTAGATATCGTTTTATGTTTATTGGAACAAAAGTAGACGTTGTTTAATGTTCAATGAATCAAAAGTAGCCATTGTTTAATGAATCAAACATAATTTCAAATTATTTCAAGCTACTGGTTGAGCGTCACACAGTTCGAATCCTCATGAGACAACCAGTTACTCGGCGTCTCATCTTGGTCCAAGCTGTTTGTAAACCCAGACATGTCGCGTTTGGCTGGAGAAGGGTTAAGGAATAAACTTTATTTTGTTCCTTTTAGGAATATTATTTAGACTGTATCGCTGCAAAATGTAATAATACATTTCAGTCAATGGTTGGAAAGAGCATACAGTAGAACATGTATTAAGCAGCCTTCAAAAGGAGATTTGATTATGTGTCTGTAAAGAAGGTGGTAACTTAATGCAGTTCAAAAGTAATGCAAAAAGCTCATATATGAGATTTCTGCATTAGTTTTGCCCTGCATTAAGCAACCACTTGCTTTTAAGATTCTATGTTCAATAAAGTAATGACCACTTAGGGCAGGTTCTACTGTAAATATATATAATAACCCAGAGTTTGCATCTTTAAACCTTTACCTTATGAATATTCATGTAAGTAGTAATGTCATCATGAATATTTATTAGATGAATTTCAAGTGAGTGTCATATGAACGCAGAATATTTTGCTATTGGCAGTTACTACAGACCCAGATCTATGTAGTTTTATAAGCAAACAGAGCAACCCTGATCAGACGATTAGACGGCTCATTCACGTTCAATCTGATCTGGCGTTTCTATGCAAAATATTTCTTGTCCATTTCTTTATGAGAGCTTATTTACAGTAAAACCTCTCTATAACGGCCACCAAATTGTGTTAATTCGTTGGTATATAGGGCATGTGGCTGCTTAAAGCAAAGGTGAAGTAAAATAGAACGCTCCTATATAGGAGCGTTCTGTTTTACTTTCACATTGCTTTAAGCAGCCACCTGCCTTTAACACAAAATACTTGATGTAATTTAGTGTAATATCATTTATCCAGACAAATATGGATATCAGTAACACTTCAATGTAAAAACCGTCTCACCCTTAAACTCGCTGTGGTTGGATTTGTATCAATTTTCACAAACAGTTTAGATCCAGATGAGACGACAATTAACCCTGGTTCACACCAAGATAAAATGACTGACATTCTCGTGAAAATCTTCTATTGACAATATTTGCCGACGACATAATTATTTTGCAGACGCATTTTGCAGACGACACTCTACTCTTGGTCGCAGAAGTTGAAAGCTCGATACGAGCACGTGCTATCAACTACAATAAACTCCTTGTAAACCGAAAGTTCAAATTAGTACTATTGTCAGTCTTTATAACAGGTGGTAGCTAATGCCGAGTGAAAGTCATGCAGAAAGCTCCCAAGGGAGCTTTCTGCATGACTTTCATCCTGTATGAAGCAGCCTCCTGCCTAAACAGATCTAAATTCTTCCTTTCCAACTTACTAAGTGCCCGGTATAGAGAGGGCTTACTATACTATAACGCCGCAAGTCTTTACGGAAGCGTCGATTGGCTATCTGTACTTACATCAAATGTCCTCCGTCATCCGAGTGCCTGTGATAGTGATCAACAATAAAACTTTGCTTAACCCTTTACCTGATAGAAGCGGCTTTTAGCGTGTTTGATTTATTCCTCCGCTGAAGGAAATAGTTCAAATTCATACAGTCATGAACATATTGCATAATAAATAGTTTCTATATCCTAGTAGGTGGTAGCTTAAAGCAGGCTGAAAGTAAAGCAGAATGCGCCTTAAGGCGCATTCTGCTTTACTTTCAACCTGCTTTAAGTGGTCATATGTCTTCAAAACTAGAAACAGGCTATTGGGTAAAGGGTTAATCGACCTGTATGTGAACATATTATATGAAGTGTTTGTTGTTTCTACAGCAGGTGGCTGCTTTATGCAGAACGCAAATAATGCAATAACTTCCTCTGGGAATTTGCTGCATCACTTTCGTCATACCGTAAGCTGCCACGTATCTCCTCCTATAGACCTCCGTTCAAACTGATCCGTTAAGAGAAGTTTAACCCTTTATGAATATTCATGTAAAAATAATGACGTCACAAATATGATTTAGACTAATGTGTTATAATAGCACGTTAACACAGGATTTTTTATTTAGCCAAGGTAGAAACTGTAGAATCATATTTATATTATATCATAAGCAAACAAAGCAGACCCTGATCAGACGGCTCCTATAGGAAAAGGCGTAGAAAGGCGCATTTATGGAGTAAATGGTTAACTGTATTGTAACAGTATACAGCGTTCCGACACCAAGACTTATACTGTACAACCTCTCTGTAGCGAATACATAAAACATCTCCCATTCTTAGCCTCTAAATGGTTGCGCCAGAGAGGGTCTCCGTTTCCCTCATTTAACACTTTCCCCTGATGAAAGTTTAACATCCTGCAGTTGTTCAACTCCGTTTTAATCGCAATCTAGTTCGGACCCTGTTCATACTGAGATGTGTACTGTCTGGTTCGAATCTAGTTTTCGACCAGGACCATTCAGTTTAGGATTACATGTCGTTTACCCTGGCCTTAATCGTTTGATCGCTGATTTTTCAAAGTGGAATGATCCATCATTGTTTTAGGGTAGAGTTCATTCAATATGAAAGGTTTTACTTAGCAAGGTAATTTGGAATGAAAAACAATGCATACCTTTATCAGATGGCTCCTTTACGATCCCTCTCATCTTGGTGTACATTGTTTGCAAACACCAGTACAGTCTTCCGCGCATTCAAAGGGTTAATTGTCGAACTGAAATGTCGACTTGGGCACACTTAACATTGGGCGGTAGCATTTGACACATATCATAGACAGTCAAGTAGTACCGTCCGTGCTCTGTCCCCTGTCCGCTGCAACGCATTGTCGTCTGCAAAATTTGTCGTCTGCTGCATAGTTTACGTTTTCATTGTCTCATCTTTTAATGTATTAAAAATAATCACAGTTAACAAAAGTTTGGATCCTGATGAGACCTTGAGTAACTCGGCTTCGTAAATGGATCTTAACTGTTTGCTAAAGCTATCATAATAGTATATGCCCTGTCGACAGCGAAATAGTTAAGTACGTTGTGTTTGTTAAATAACTTTTACATCAAGAGATAGAGAGAGTGAGAGAGAGAAAGAGAGAGCGAGAGTGAGAGAGAGAAGAGAGAGAGAAGACAGAGACAGATAAAAATAGAGATAGACAGGGGCAGATAAACAGACAGACAGAGACAGAGACAGAAACATAGAGACAGAGCGATAGAAAGAGAAGGAGAGAGATCAAATAGATACGGACAGACATATGAGCAGAGAGAGCCAGAGAGGGATAGAGAGAGAGAGTCAGAGATAGAATCACAGAGGGAGATATGGTGGGAGAAAGATACGCAGAGAGACAGAGAAAAACAGACAGGGAGAGATACGGAGAGAGAGAGAGACAGACAGAAAGAGAGATGGAGATTCTCTATAGATTGTTATAACAATAAGTTTCTTTGTTTTATATTCTGATAAAGAATTAAATGAATTAACATTCATAATGGGCAGTCTTGCATGCATATTCAGAGAGTAAAGGTCTAATATTTTAGCAGACGACCCTTTTCTTCCGTATGCACAGTTATCCTTCCCAATAACCACGAGCTGTCTCTCTATTTAAACAGCTTGGATTCAGGTAAGACGCCGAGTAATTCGGCGTCACGTCATGGTCCAAGCTGTTTGACACTCGGTTAATAGTACTGAATCAGAAGAATTTATAACTAACACAAGATCCAATTTGTGCAGACCCGGATCCTTTCGCAGGAGGAAAAGTGTTTAGATTATTTGATACAAAAACGTATGACGTAGATCAAATATCATTGGCCTGATTCATGAACATTACACACTGTACCTGCAGTCTTTCCGCGCTACAGGCTGTGTTGTGATTACCTTTATAAACAGATTGGATCCAGATAAGACACCGAGTAACTCGATGCCTCATCAGGGTCCAAATTATTTTGACACTCTTTTTGTGTTTTATGAAAAGAAATTGAAGAAATAAATAATTTTAAACTTAAGACAGACGACAATATTTGCAGACAATAGTTACTCAGCGTCCCAATGGTTAACCCGTTTCCCCCATGAATATTAATTTAAGAATTCATTACTGTGTGAATATTCATGGGCTGAATTGTTTAATCACGAATTTACAATGAACCTTTTGGCAATGACAGAAACTTCAGAATAAGATCTATATTATCTTATAAGCAAACTGAGCAGACCCTGATCAGACAGCTCCTATAGGAGCTGTCTGATCTGGGTCTACTCTGTTTGCAAATGTGCCGAAAAGACATTTATATGAGGGAAAAGGGCTAAACTCCTACTCTCCCTCTCTGGCATTGCCATTACTTTGTAATGATATAAATCCACGTCATGATAAAAGTGAAATTTAGACGGCATGTTTTATAACCAGTGAGTGCATTACGCATCTGGGAAATGCATGCTGGAACAGAGAAACAAGTGTTCTGTGCCAGGCGCGCTCTTTGTGCATTGTTTATATTTGTTATGATTCCAGAGCGCTTATCTCTTATTTATTTCAACAAAAATCATTTCAGCTCAGTCTATCAACAACGTCAGAGAAGCATGCAGATATATTTACGACCATCTTCGTAAAGAAACTTTTTATTTCCTTCATGATTTAAATTCTATGTGTTACGGAAAAAAAATAGGACAAGGTGGGTGTTTGAATTTATTTGTTGTGTTAAATTCACCGACGAATGCTCTCAAACACGATTTACTTGTTCTCTATTTTTAATGCATGTACCATTCTGTTAGAAGCTGCGAACTAAGCAAACGTGTTTAAGAATATTCTGAGAAATAGTGGGTGAACTGGGTTTATTTTTCTTTCATCCCCTCCCACTGGAAATTGAAAATACCAAAATATGATTTGGTGTATGACACATGTTTCAAATAATAATACTCAACAGATGGCAAAACATATAGCGATGTCCAATCTACCGTGGCCAGTCTAATATGAAATTAAACATTTACCTTCCAATCACGACGTAGCTAACATTTGCAAACAGTTTGGATCCAGGTGACATATATTTCAAGTAAGTCGGCGCATCATCAGGATCCAAACAGTTTGGTACTCGATCAGTAGCTCCCCAAAAGCTTGAACGAATTGGAATTAACCCTTTCCATGTTCTGCATTTAGGTCAAATTTCAATATCTACTGAATATTCATTAGCAAAATACATGTAGTTATAAAGAAATATGTGAGGTGACCCACTGTATACATTTTAGAAAGCAGAGAAACAGATCTAATAAATTCTATTAGCAAACAGAGCAGACCCTGATCAGACGGCTCATCTAGGAGCCGTCTGATTTGGGTCTACTCTGTTTGCAAATGCGTTAAAACACGTTTATATGAGGGAAAGGGTTAAGTGATAATTGTTACAGATATGAATTTAACCCTTACAACGCTGACTTTCCAAATAGACTATTCCAAAATTCAAAGAGGACAAGCTTATGGTGAATATTTATGGTGTAACATGACAACAGACTGGTGCCCCGCACAGTAAGGGTTAAGCATTCATCATGTTATAGCAGCTGGGTACATGGTAATAGATACATGTATGCGTTATTAACTCTTTCGCTGCCAGTGTTTAGGCCAATTTTCAGTACCTATTGAATATTCATGAACAAATAGTTATAAAGAAATATGGACGGTGGAACATTGTAGACATTTTAGAAAGCATGGAAACAGATCTATCAAATTCTGTTAGCAAACAGAGTTGACCCTGGTCAGACGGCTCCTCAAGAGCCGTCTGATCTGGGTCTACTCTGTTTGCAAATACGTTTCTATGAGGGAAAGGGTTAACTCTTTCGCTGTCAGTGTCACATCTGTAATTTTCTATGCAAACAGATTGGATTCAGATGAGACGCCGAGTAACTCGGTGCCTCATTAGGATCCAGACATTTTGTTAAAAATCAAGAAAAATAAAAAATGAAATTGTAGCAGACGACAAAGTTTCCAGACGACAAATTCGGCAGCTAAAGAGTTAACGTCGGGTACTAAGACGAAAGACGATACAATTGAATCATTTACTTCATGAATATCCGTGTACGAACAGATATTATGAATATTAATAAGATGATATTTTTTATAGTGGCATATGAACAAAATTTGGTCATGACAGAAGCTTTGGAATCAGATCTGTATTATTCCATAAGCAAACAGATCTCACCCTGACCAGACGTCTGATCTGGACATTCTCTGTACGTAACTTACTTAACTCTTTACTCCATAAATACGCCTTTAACCCATTCCCCCATATTGACGACTTTTGACGACTCTGTAAAAGTCACTTTGTGAAACCATTGTGATAAATAGAGCATTTGCTCCTATAGGAGCAAATGCTCTATTTATCACAATGGTTTCAAACTACAACATTCTAAAATTTTCCTTTTCTCTAGTTAATGCTCCTTTTCGGTAGATTTATTCAAAGAGGCTGTATCTAAAAATAGCCTATGATGTAATGGGTTAAATACGCTTTTGCAAACAGAGTAGACCCAGATCAGACGCTCCATAGCAGCGACCAGTGTCTGCTCTGTTTGCTTATTATAGGATATAGATATGATTTTACAGTTTCTGCCATGGCCAAAACATCATGTGTCCATGTGAAAGTGTAATAACTAATCTAATTCATATTCACGATTTGATTATTTCTTACATGGATATTCATACAGTAAATGGTGAAAATACGTATCTATGAGTGAAGTGGTATAACTTATAACGGTATTCTTTTAGACTGACAAAAGTTTCTTTCATTTCAGAACTATAATATTAGTACAATGAGCGTGAGTCCAGAGGTAGTCAGTTGTGTTTCACCATTGGAGTTTGCAGACGACAGTAGGTTTCCTGACAATGACGTCATGATTGGCAGGTCGGTGTCTTCAGACGACGTCACAAAGACGCCAGTTTCACCACAGAAGCGATTTCAGTTCTGTCGCGATTTTTCTGTTGAATCCCATAGTACAACAGATGATGACAACGAGGTCAAAGGTCAAGATGAACACGATGACAATGACGACTGTGTGTTTATGGATACTGATAAATACAGCGGACGTTACATCTGCTTGGATCGTATCCCACAGCCCCTTATATCCCCGAGGACGACATGCTTAAGTTCAACCTCCGATGTCAGTGTATTTGAATACCCGCTTGACCTCCGTCATGGCAAACTGTGCACACGTTTTGACTTCGAAGCCGATGGCACACGTAAGATCGGCTGTCGCCGAGTGTACACGAACAGTCGCGAAAGATGGCGTCAACAGAACGTAAATAGTGCATTCAACGAACTAAGACGTCTCCTACCGACACACCCACCAGACAAAAAACTTAGCAAAAGTGAAATACTTCGATTTGCTATCAAATATATAAATTTACTGAGAGGCGTCGTAGAGTTTCAAGAAAAAGAGGCTAAATCACTGGAAGGCACGGAGAACGAAGCCAACTCGTCAGTGAAAAACGAGTCGCGGATACTAACACTCCGACAGGACTCGCAATGTAGCCCTTGTGGTAGAACAGAAACTGAGTAAAACGAAAGCAAACACAGGTGTGATTCATAGGACAAAACTACAGTAAACATCTTTACAACGACCTACCAAAACACATCTAGCACGGGTGGTTTTAATCCATCACCTCATATGTTGTTATATTTGTTTGTTATACCAAACCTCTTTGAATAAATCTACCGAAAAGGATCATTTACTGAAAATAAAGGAACATTTTAGTGTAGTTTTGGAACTGTTGTGATAATAGAGCATTGGCTCCTATATTTATCACAACGGATTCAAAAAATGACTTGTACACAGGCGCCAACATGCCTCAATATGAGGGAATGGGTTAACCCATTACCTCATAGGCTAATTTTAGATATATGTACAACCTCTTTGAATGAATCTACCGAAAAGGAGCATTAACTAGAGAAAAAGGAAGATTTTAGAATTTTGTAGTTTGAAGCCATTATGATAAATAGAGCATTTGCTCCTATAGAAGCAAATGCTCTATTTATCACAATGGTTTCACAAAGTGACTTTTACAGAGTCGTCAAGATGGGGGAATGGGTTAAGACAGGATGCAGTTTAAAGCAGAACGAATGTAATGCGGAAAACTCCATTAGGGACTTTCTGCATTACGTACGCTCTTCATTAAGCAGCAGCCCACTTTTAAACATAGCAATGCTGTTTTGTAATTGGTTGTTGTAAAGAGGGTATACTGCGTATTATAAATGAGATTAACATATATTTTTATTTCTTATAATCTGGTAATCTTATCCCGCGCTTAGCGAGACCCGGCTCACCTTTGTGCAGATCAGACAGTACAATAGAACCTGCCTTAAGCGACCGTCAAAAAGATGTCTAATTATGGATATGTAGGGCAGGTGGTAGCTTAATGCAGGTCAAACGTAAATGCAGAAAGCTCCTGCTTTTTTAAGATTTCTGAGCTCAATCAATTCAAAGTTGCTTAAGACATGTTCTATCGTATTTTTGTTTTTCTATTTGCAAAACATGTAGACCCAGAACTGAGACTAGTCTAGATTTACACTAATAAATAGTCCTAAGCATTGAACTGTCATTAAACGTTGACACTACGGCTGGTCGGATCTACTCTGTTTACAAATATCCGACGGCATTTTTACAGCCAAACCTTCTTTAACAACCCTTAAATAGAAAGTTTACCCTTTCCCACATAAAAACGCTTTTATGTGCCTATGTAGACAGAGTAGACCGAGATAAGACGGCTCTTGCAAGAAGAGTCTGGTCAGGGTTTACTCTGTTTGCTTATGAAATTATAATAGATCAACAGTTTCTACCATCTAGATTTTTTTTACCCAAAACATCCTGTGTACTTGCGCCATTATAAAACTTTAACTAATAAATATTCATGATATTAGTATTCTTACATGAATACTAAAAAGGAAAAGGGTAATGCAGATGGAAGACAAAGGTGAACTGACAAGTCGTGGTAAGTCGTTTATAAATTGCGAGAACAATATTAATAAACCCACTCTCTCCTACTGACGCCTTTTTTGCGCCTATGTAAATCTCATTGAAACCATTGTGATAAATAGAGCATTTGCTCCATAGGAGCAAATGCTCTATTTATCACAATGGTTTCAAAACTACACACTTCCAAAATTCTCCTTTTCTATAGTTAGTACTCCTTTTCGGTAGACTAATTGAAAGAGGTCGGGTCTAAGAGTTTATTAATATAGTTTAGGAGGGAATGAGTTACCCTTAGCCTGATAAAAACGAGGTTTGCTGAAACTGCGATCTGTTACAGTGGTCACTTACTTCCGGTTCATTTAAGTTTTTGAAAAAAATATTGACCGAGTGTCAAACAGCTTGGATCCAGATGAGACTCGGGTTACTCGGCGTCTCATCTGGATCCAAGCTGTTTGCAAACGCGAGTCAGGTCATGGATAGCGGGATAATGAATAAGTGTGTCGTCATTTTACTTGTAACACAGTGGACCACCGTACAGTAATGCGATCACCTAAAATAGGTACAATTCTGGGTGGTAGAGACAGGTGGTCGCTTAATGCAGGACAAAAGTAATGCAGAAAGCTCATAGAGGAGCTTTCGGCATTACTTTTTTCCTGCATTAAGCAACCACCTGCTTATAACGACACCCATGTTTATTTATTTAGTGGTCCCATTAGAGGGGTTCTACCGTATTTCAAAAGTGTTCCAACTTTCAATGGCTAACCCTTTCTCCCATAAATATCAATTTAAGAATTCATTACTGAGTTAATATTCTTCGACTGAATCTATAATATCTTTAAGCAAACAGAGGGGCAGACCCTGATCAGACAGCTTCTGTAGGGGCTGTCTGATCTGGGTCTACTCGGTTTGAAATTATGCCAAAAAGTCATCTCTATATAGTTAATATTGTGACCATTCTCTTCGAGACTATTCTAAAGCATAGTCGCAACATAGGGCTTTGTAGAGAAATAAATCTTATATGCACAGGAAAGTCTCGCTAATGCTACAACATAATGTATAAACATAGGCGTCGGTAAAAGCAGGCGGTTGTTTAAGTTCCTATAGGAGAATTATACACATTTTGAGTGGTCGTATGAGCAAGACTTGATTGTACTTATTTGTTGTCAATCGCCATGATAGACTAAATTATCAATTCTGATGTTATTGTTAGTGCTTGTAGTATAAATTAATAAATATATATTTAAAAAGATGAAAGTGTTTTGATAGATATATTTATGACTAGCTGTATAATGTATATACAGTAAACCCACACTAAATCAGGCGTCCAATTTAGCATAAATATCGGTCTTGGAGGCAGGTGGCAGCTTAATACCAGGTGAAAAATCATGCAGAAAGCTCCTCTGTGAGCTTTCTGCATGACTTTCACCCTGCATTAAGCAGCCAACTGCCTAAACATATCTATATTCCGGTTCAGAGGGGCTTTACTGTATAGAATAATATACACAATAATACATGGCCTAATTCTCCGTAATTGGCCGGTGTCACTTGAAAACGGCACCTGGACATTTGTTCAGTAGTGGGGCCACGTGGGAATATGGTCTCTTATCGTAGTCTGGACCGTTTACAGAGATATTAGCACAAATATCACCCTTTCCCTGGTGAACAGTCATGTACATGTAATAAATAATAACGTTATGAATATTAATTAGATGATTTCTGATGATAGCACAGTAAACCCTCTCTATAACGGTCACTAAATTACATCAAGTATGTTGTGTTAACGGCAGGTGGCTGCTTAAAGCAAGGTGAAAGTAAAACAGAACGCTCCTATAGGAGCGTTCTGTTTTACTTTCACCTTGCTTTAAGCAGCCACCTGCCCTAAATATAAACTGATTAACACAATTTAGAGGCCGTTATAGAGAGGTTTTACGAAAATAGGAATATTTGGCCGTGGCAGAAACTAAAGAATCATATCTACATTTATGTTACTCCATAGGCAAACAGAGCAGACACAGATGGGTCCTACAGGAGCCGGCTGATCTGGGTCTACTCTATTTGCAAAGGTTTTAGATAGTAAAGGGTTTATTCAAGGCGGATGGCAGTCAGAACGCTCGTGCAGCTTATAAAGACGCCCATGATTATAAAGCGGTCGCTTTAGACAAGGTTTACTGCAAATACCTGACAAGTAGCAAACAGTGTAGACTGACGACTCTGGTTTGACGTCACTTTCCATCTCGACAGCGGATCGTACTCTACACTGAACACCGTTTTCCGATGACACCGGATATGTTCTTCTATTTTATCTTCCACCTCTTTTTAATCCTACAACTCTCATATTATACAAGGTGAATTTGGTCCATATTGACATTTGGAACCCATCTTGTAAATGATATGTTTTTGCCATTGACTAGTATAGCAAATACATGTATATCAAATGTAGACCAGAGAGCTTTTTCAGGAATCCTTTGATATAGGTCTACCCCGTTTGCCTATGTTCAATGTACAGAAATTGCAGGAGTTTATGGGATAAACAGTTCTGTATTACCCCATGCCTACTTGAATAGGGGCTATTTTATCTAATTGTTTCTCCCGTTCTAAACTAAATTGAATCAAAATTTATCACTAAAGAAAATGACTGTTTAATGAAAAATAGTGCAAACCCTGATTAAATTGATTTCTCAGGAGACCTTTGATCTGGGTCTACTCTGGTTGCCAATGTCTTATATACTCGCTTGCAGCACTTTCATTGTTAAGGACCGTCAGCGGATGCATTAAATTATACATGTACGTATTAAATGCTTTATTTAGCTCTAAACCATTTAAATCGTATAAGGAAAATAAAATATATAGAGGACACAAGAATATTTTTGTTTTCTTCTGTCCGGAAAAAGACAACCTACACAATAGAACAGCTGTTATAACACCCAACATGTGAACAACGGATAAGGATATTAAAATAAAGTAGAACCCCTTTAAACGACCATGTTATCAAACTTTGGAGCATATAAAAGAAGAGTGAAGAAGCTACCTCCTGTAAGCTTCCACTTGGCCTGTAAATACTTTTGAGTTGTCGTTTTGTACTTACAGTTACTGACAATTGTTCATTGCTTGATTCCCGTTTTTTTAAGATCGTACGACCAAACTACTCTTAACCGTTTCCTTCATATAAACGTCTTTTAATGCATTTGCAAACAGAGTAGACCCAGATCAGACGACTCCTATTGGAGCCGTCTGATCAGGGTCTGCACTGTTTGCTAATGTAATTTGAAATATGTTTCTTAACTTTCTAAACCGGTTACAATATTCCGCGTTCCATATTTCATTATATCTGTTTTGTCCATGAATATTCAGTAGATGTTGAAATTAGGTATAAATCTAGAACAGGGGAAGGGTTAAGTCCAATTTACTTCGGCTATAACTACAGTATTACGACCTTTCATAACACGAGTCCCTATTCTTTGTACCGTGCTTTGTACAACGTGTAGTGCACTGTTTCTTCTCCTGCTTTCTTCTGTTTACACAGTTACAATAAACATTTTGCAAAAGTGTCAACTATTTTTTCCTAATCCTACTTAATATTCATTACCAATACCTTTTTACCGTCGATGAATTAAGACAAATCGAAACGCCACGCGCGGTGCTGACAATACAGTATCGTCAGAGCGCGTGCCATTTGATTCACCAAGCTTCCAGCGGATTGTGACTGTTAGCTTTGCAGTCA
This sequence comes from Azorinus chamasolen, assembly GCA_963576725.1. Lineage (NCBI taxonomy): Eukaryota > Metazoa > Mollusca > Bivalvia > Cardiida > Solecurtidae > Azorinus > Azorinus chamasolen. The sequence goes on along the minus strand of OY755243.1, from coordinate 4,417,555 downwards.
TCCGATTGTAATTGATTCCCGCCAAGAACAAATTTGATCGCAATTCAATCCGGATTATGCAGATGTGTGACTGTTGATAAGCGCCCAGTGAGACACATCGTTTGTTTAACTGTCATGGCGGTTGGCGTATATGTGATTAATTTTAAAGAATCGACTAATTTGACACAAAATCGAATTTGATGAAAATTGATTATAATTTATTGGCCCATTGTTAAATGCTAAGTATCTTCTTTTAGGTCTGAGGATGTAATGAGGTATTTAATCAAATTGATCGCATCAACCATGTAAAACGAAAGAACATAGAGATCCAAGCTTAGATTTAAAAATGCTTTAATGCTTTGAAGAAACTGTACAAGCCATGGATCGAGAGGTTGTGACACTTATGCGGTGTTAATTACTGTGAGTATTAGTATGCACTACCATGCGATCAAAGGTGACCATTAAACACAGTAGAATCAGTAACATATTAAAATTTGAACACTTTTACATCCATATTATAAAAGTTAATATCGGCCGAATTCAACTTTGGAACTCATAGGGTCGGTTTTATATTTCGGTGAAAATCTTTTACATTGGTTGCTATAGCAAACAGTTACGACCCTGGTTAGAGAGATCTTTCAAAAGCTATCTGAGCTTTGTATACAGTGTGTGTCTATTTACAATACATGTGGTCACAGGAAGTTAATGTTGTGTCTTATAAGTATTTATTGAATATATTAGTAGCTCTTGCTTCAAAAGAAAAGAATAAGGAACCCAAATAGTAAAGTCACACACTTGCCGCATATTCGTAAATTACATACATACGTATGTGTAGTAAAAACACTCTAAACCGAACGTTAAATTTAAATATCGGTTTTAGAGACAAGTGGCAGTTTAATACAGGGTGAAAGTCATACAGAAAGCTCAACTGTGAGCTTTTTTGCATGACTTTCACCCCGCATTAAGCAGACGCCTATTTAAAAGCATCTAACTTCTCTTTCAGAATTCTGGTTTAGAGGGGTTTTAATGTATGTAGTAAAACTCTCTAAACCGGAACTTTAGTAAAGAACAATGTAGGTCTTTTTAGACAGGTGACTGTTTAATTCACGGTGAACGAAATGCAGAAAGCTCCTATAGGAGCTTTTTGAATTATTTTCAACCTGTATTTAGCTGCCACCTTTTTGAAAGCCCGGCGCTGATACTAATTTTAACGCACACTTTGGAGGATGTACTGTACATGTATCTCATAATTTAAAATTTGTACAATGAGTACTGGGTCTATTTATGAAATATCAAAAAACAGAACTCGGGCAGGGAATGTGAAAATGACTACCGATAGTGGACAGCAACACTAGAAGTACAGATGAGATGCGCGCTCGCACACGACCTTCACTCTGCCTGTTCACACCATCAGCATTTAAGACACTGCGACACTAAAAAAGTCATGTAGTGCCAAAGGATGTATCAGTTAGTCATGATTACAGTAAAACGCCTCTAATTCGACCACTGAAACGAGGTCTTATTATCGGTCTTAGAGACATGTGGTAGCTTAATGCAGGATGAAAATTATGCTGAAAGCGCATACAGGAGTTTTGTGACCATTCTTTAGAATCGTCTCTTCGAGACGATTCTAAAGAGAGGTCACAACACAGAGTTTGGTAGAGAAATACAGGATTTAGTACTGAAAATGATTTAATTTACGCATCTTATCTGGACCTCTGGAGTATAGCTATTTGTACGTTAATGACATCGGAAAATGAAAACAACGTGGTAACGTTAGATATGCATACACTTTATTGATAAACTAATAGTAAGTATACCAAATATGAATAAAACGATAGATTGTAAACTGTGGAAATCTCGTTAGAAACTCAGTAAAGATACACAGACCACATGTGTAAAAGTATACAATGTCTCAAGAATGAGATATAAAATGAGGAATATTGATATGATAAAGATGAACATGTCTGGAAATATAAAATATGTCATGGTATAAGTTCAACCGATTTATTCTCGCGGTCCAATACATGAGACATATGCAAGCAGTGTAGACCCAGTCAAGATGAACTCTGATGGAGCCCTCTGATCAAGGTCTGTACTGTTTGTTAAACCTATCGATGTCATTGGTTAATCAGGAAATACTTTGCTACGTCCCCCAACATGAAACAACAATGTCTTCCACAACTTAGTTTGGGCGAAAAAACTTCGTAAATAATATGCGAGAAAAATCGGTTAGAACTATTGCTGCCTAATGCTTCAGCTATTCAACCCACCCTTTTATCCCAGTGTTTATTTCTGGTTTTTGATATACCACATCACTAAAGTCATTGCTGCTAACTGAGCGAGTGTATGAGCGAACGGACCAATCAGATACATGTATGTCATAGGGTTGTACCACGTGATCAAATATGGCGCCTGGATTGTAATGTAGATAGTGGCTATTCTAAGGCCCAATAGCGCCGCATCCTGCCATTTTCGCAAGGGCCAATGTCTCCTGTAAACAGATATAATATATGCAGAGCTAGATGTACATGAACGGACAGTGTTGTTCTGGTTTGTTTTATACATGAACATGCATATACACTGTAGAGAACTGTTATGCCACCATACCACCCCAAAATGAATTATCAAACAGGAATACCATCAGTGGATTGACACTATACATTCGGAGGTAAAACTATCCTGACACTGTGTCGGGCAGGCGTAATGCAAAGTTCCAAATTAGTAGTAGTATAGTTAACCCATTCCCTGTTCAATGTTCCTGTAAGAATTATGACAATATGTATATTTGTTAACTGATTGTTAATAATGTTAAATTTTCAAGAAAATGTTTTGCTTTGACAAAAACTGTAGAGTCAGTTATATATCATGTCAAAAGCAAACAGAGTAGACCCTGATCAGATGGATCCTATACGAGCCGTTTGATCTGAGTCTACTATCAGTTTACAAATGCGTGAAAATGCTTTTATATGAAGGAAAGGGCTACACTTTGGATTCAACACGACTGAGCACCTAAAAAGTGGTTTAAAATTAGTGGCCACTAAATTGTGTTAGTTGGTATTTAGGACAGGTGGCTGCTTAAAGCAAGGCGAAAGTAAAACAGAACGCTCCTATAGGAGCCTTCTGTTTTACTTTCACCTTGCTTTAAGCAGCCACCTGCCTTTTACACAAAATACTTGATGTAATTTAGTGGCCGTTTTAAAGAGGTTTTACTGTAATAAAGCGAATTAGATACTCTTACCACTACAAGAGCTGAATGTTCCGATCGAAACAAAAATTAACCTATTTACTATAAATGTGCATGAAATGTTGTTGTTTCTATATTTAATGGTAATGTTCACATTGTTCATACCATTCAGATTACAAACTTCAACAACCCTTTCCCACATACAAACAAATGTTCATGCCTTTGAAAACAGAGAAGACCAATATCAGACGACTCTTGTTACTATAGGAGCTGTCTGACCAGGGTATGTCCTGTTTGCTTATGAATTTATAATACAACTCTACAGTTACTATCAATGCAAAACTTCTCATGTATAAAAGCCATTATAAAAATTCAGCCAATAAATATTCATGATGTCATTATTTTCTACATGAATATTCAACAGGGAAGTCATAGACATAGCACTGATACAGTTATTAGTGTCTACTACGCCTCAATGAATGACGCATGCTGGAAGTTGAACACACAGGTACAATCATGTTGATTAAATGAATCTGATATTAAATTTATTCTTAAGAAAGTAAACTTGTCCAGATTGCCCACCGACGGCATACCATAGTTTCCATGCGAATTCTGCCAGACACGCTTAGGCACATAGAACTTGCCCCGAATGAGCAGTTTGATTAAAGCCTACACTATTTGCTACTTTACTTGTTTTATAAATATGTAGAGGTATGTCATTAGGTTGGTTTTTGAGTGAATTACATACGTTCATCTTGTACAGACAGAGTGATGTTTATAAATTCTCACCATTTGAATGCTGAATTATCAAACATGGAATGATACATTGTTTAATGGTTAAGTTCACGCACTATGATGTTAAGCACATTTATTAAAGTATTCTGAAGATAATATTCCAAACAGGGAATGAAGATAATACAGAAATACTTAAATAGCTCTTATGTAATAATGTCTGATGCATGTATCAAAATGTGACGTGTATTTTGACATGATAATCTTTGATAAAGGCCCGTAGTGACCGAAGTATTAGATAAGAGCTATGTTGAACCGCAAATTTCACGCCACCCATTTTTCACACGTGTGAAAAATGGGTTGACGCATTTTTCACACGCGTGAAATTTGCGGCCCCATTTTTCACAAAACCCTGCTGTGAAAAATGCGGTAGCACTTTAACCCCATGTTTTGAAGACCTACTAATACCAACGCCTTTTTCACATATATGTCAGTAGATGGTTTTGCTACTGTTGATACGAGAGATCTTAAACAGACATCGGATAGGGTAGCTTTGTCCCTGAATAATATTTATGACAGTAATATCCCCTGAGTCGACCCTCGTTATCTCGAACTTGGGTCAGTCGAACTTCTGCTTATGCCGAAATCCACGAAAGTCACTGCAAATTGAGCTGTTATTTGAATTGCAAGCAATTCTGATCCAGACCAGATACAGAGCTACTCGGCGTCTGGTCTGTATATAAACTGCTTGGGATTCTGTTTTCATTTTCAACAATGCAAATGAAGCATGTGTATTTGACCAAAAAGAAATTTTAAAAAGTAATGCGGTACCCGTGCATTGCGTGTTGAAACACCATTTATCATGGAGTTCTTTTAAGTCGAACTTATATTGAAGTTCGCAAAGAGTTCAAGCTAATGAGTGTCGACTGTACTGTAGTATATGGTGACACAAATTATGATATATAGAGAATAATAGGTTAGTGCCGTAGATGGGACGCTTTATCCGACGAGGGGAGAAAACGTTGAGGCGAGGCTTGCCGAGCCTCAACTGTTTTCTCTCCGAGTCGGATAAAGGCGTCCCATCTACGGCACTAACCTATTATTCGATTTATCCAGTCAATATAGTTAAATGTCTTTTTTTATAGACTCATAACACTCTTGAAATAATTTACATTGAAAATGCAGTTTTTCGATCAACGGATCCCTCCCTTTTCACTTCCATTTAGACGTAAATAGATCTAATGAGCTACCGCAGAGGAATATAGTTTCGATACTTGTATTACTAGAAGGGAAACGTGGTTGAATTTGAAAAATAAGATGATTTGAATCGAGGATCGATAAATTATTTCAAACAGACATGATCTATATTCTTTGGTCAAATTCAAGTTACGTAGTCTCGGTTTCTATTTTTAGATTCTACCTAACGTCACTCAGAAATCGATGGAACTGAACAGGCTATATTTAGGTTTATGACTATCACCGCCCCTGTAAGAGTTTATCAATCAAATAATCATGAGAGTGAAAAGAAAACATTTACTATTTATCTGTCAATCTTTGCTTCCAGGTTTGATTTTATCAAAAACGGGTTTTGCCAGCGGTGGATTAAATTAATAAAAGTGATAAATCAACGTCATTTTGTATGTGGCCTCAGTAGCGTAATCGGTAAGGTCGACGTCTCTAGAGAGATTAGAATTAGTTTTTGTAGGATCAGGCGCGGGTTCGAATCCAGTTGTAGCCAATTATTTTTATTTTTTCTCATTTGAATAATTATTCTGGTGACCAAATAGATCTGTTAGATCTATTCCACCAACAAGTTTATGAATATTTACAGAAAACTAAAATAGTTCCATGGTTATAGAATCATTGCGCCTATCTACTAACCTAATAAACCTTCCACTACCGGAAGTAACCAAATAAACCTAAGTTTATTTGCACCCCCTTTATTATGTCACTAGATAAGCCTGGTGACTGGATAAAAGGAATTATCCAATTACCGAATATACAAGACGAATACTGATGCAAGGCATTGGATCGCCGGGAAATTTGTGTACAAGGAAGGTTTTTAATAAGGAACTGTTTTGTTAAGACAATTGAAATACAACATTTCATTAAAAACTTAACGAAATATGTAGCCTCTAGAGTGTAATGACGTAGTGACCTAGTTTCGAACCCGACATGATCCATATTTGAACTTGACCAAGATTGCATGTGGACAAACATTCTGATAAAATTTCAGTAAGATCTGATAACATTTGTAGCCACTTGATGTGGTATCTCAACGGACAACAGACGAGGGACATCCAACGATCCTAAAAGCTCAGCATGAGCACGTCGTGCTCTGGTGAGCTAAAAAAAATGAGGATAAATCAAAGACCTATATATACTATGGCATGCTGATAAAGAACTCTGTTGCAAACTGTAACAAGTAAATACCTGGTAAAACTATTATGACATATGCATTGTTGGAAGTATCACATGAAACTTGACACAAATATCTAGGGCGGTCATTGATTGGTTCAGAGGCATGTTGACGATACCAAAACGTAAGAGGATAAATTTTTTATCCCGTCTCTACAGCCGCTAGTGACGTAATAAAGGGGTAGCATTTTAAAACTAAGTTTATATGTACAGTAGAGGTTTATTTGTATAGTAGGTGTAGGAATTTCTTCTTACAACAGGAACTATTTTAAATTTTTCTACAAATTTGTTTTACCAAAAATAACGTATAAGTTGAAAGAAAAAACACTTAATATGGATAATTATCATTAACTATCATTAAAAAAAAAATAGAAAGGAAAAAGAGAGAAAAAAAAGTTTCGTCAGCGGTGAGAATCGAACCAGGGCTGACTGCACGATAGGCGACCGTGTTAACCACTACGCTATCAGGCCAGACATACTTCAAGGGAAATTGAAGATGTATATAAAGTTATCATGCTACTATATTGACGACTTTTTTAAATAAAAATAAATAAAACAATAAAACTTCATTAAAACATTTATCACTCTCATGATAATTTAATCAATAAATTTGATAAATTTCTTTTTAAACATCGTATGAAGGTTTTTACATCACATATTTCACTACATCAATAATGCAGATAGAAACTATTCTCTGCCACGCTCTCATGAGCCAATTCATTTGGTTCTCCTCACCGATATACGCTGAATAGACCTTGTAAAACTTGTCGCTACCCCTCCTACATGGGTAAATACTTTTGAACATTCCATTAGTGATCGCCGCTCATGCGGCGATCAATAAAATAAAAGAACCCGAATAAGCATATGTGCTTTCGGTTCGATCCATTTCGACCTATTTCATATTATCACCGTTATTGTCATATCATACTGTTACATGTATTCAAAGTGGAAATAAATATGTTTGAACTAACTAAACTTTGAAGGAAAGGTGAACCATCCAAATTTTGTGTCAAACTTGTTGCAGAGAAATGCATTCGTCAGGATTAAGTAGTGTGGCGGAGAAAAGCTTTATATCTGAATTGCACTATTGTGATTTCAGGAATCACACTGCTTTTATCCCTACACTTTCCGTATTCACGTCTTTATGTTCGAGATTTGCATGTCGGTGTGTCCGAAAGCGTACATGTATCTCTTTCACCATAGTAACGGAATTATCCTGAAATTGACATTGATGACTTCATTCTCCTAATATCGTTCTTGGAACAAAAGCATCTAAGATTAACAAATTTAACTTATGGATTGATATCGCGATAAATGTGTGACGCGTAACTGTTTCGGAACTATTTATGACCCTAATATTGACCTTTGGCATTATTCTTATCAAATCGTCTACACTCCTGTTGTATCATTGCTATATTTTATCCCCTGCACTATAACACTTTATGAATACAAAATGTGATGTATAGGTGGTTGTATCTTGTTTTGTGACAACTCACAAGGCTGTTGAAGAGGCGGTTTTCGTGTCCTGTGGACACACTTCGACTTTTAAAAGAGATTGAAAAAACATATAAACCAAAAGTAGAAGGTTAGAGTCACGTGATTGGCTTCCTAAAATTGAGCAAATCAGTTGATATTCGAAATATGAGTAGCCGTGAATGATAAGGGTTAAGTTTTGATGCATTATGTGCAGTTGACTCACGTTACTTCGAACTGAAATAAGTCGAACTCTTGCTTACATCGAATCGGCGTCTCACTTGGTTCCGTACTGCTTTCGATGCCCGTATTCATTTTACACAAGGAAAACAGCATATGTGCATTTGTTGTCTTATTGTTTATTGAAAAACCGCCCATCGCCAATTTCGAAAATATAATCAAGGGTTCAGATGCTTTCGAGGTAATGAGAGTCGCTGCATGTCACTTCGTTAGTCGATCGCTCTATTGGATTTTTATTAGTACTTTACATTGTGACACATTGTCCATACAATTAAACATTAAACTAATATCTATGCATTGCTTTTATTTTTATAGTACTTATGCTGCATATTTTAGTAATTCGGAATTCAGGTAACTTTTAGTCATATCCCTTAAGATGTTATGGACTTGATGACGTCTGCAAACAGTTTAAGGTCAAATGCCGAGTGACTTGGTGTGAGATCTGTGATTCAAATTGTTTGACATCCACATTCTTTTCTCCCAAGAGATTTGGCATTCTCAGAAACAAGATGTGTTTGCGAAACACAATAATTTCGGTGGGCCTGCGAGTTCCGACAATGCTAAAGTAAAGATAAAAAAAAAACCAGGTAAAAGACGAAGTATGGTAACTGAAATAATCCTTTTCACAAGGAACATAATGATGTCAAACTATAAGAACTATCGACGGTGTACATATCGTCGCCGGCAACAATGTATGTCAAAACAAGCGGCATATATTGTCGCCGGCGACAGTATGTGCCGAAGTTGTCGGCACCGGCGACAATACGTGCACAAGGGTTACGCCACTGTCATGTTGTCGTTTGTCGGGAAATCAAAATTATAGTAGTCGGTGGTTTACGATACAACAGTGTAATTGTGCCAATGATAATCAAAAGCTCTGTATTGTGTCAACTGTTTTGACAGGATCACATATCCGTCCGGCTGTTTGTCGTTTCATCCATATGTATGTTCTCTGTCGTCAATTTGTTCGTCGTTAAAGGCGTTTGACATTTTGTCGGCAGAAATACCCTTAAACAGCACCATAACCTTCGTCACATATTGTCGCCGGCGACAATTTGTGCAGTTCAGCATTAATGTGCCGAAAACTTCGGCACATATTAATGCCGTCGACAATATGTTCCATTTGTTTCAGCAGAGATGGTCGCCGGCGACACTATGTACAGCGGCAACAAGATGTGCGCCAACACGGGGGCATCAAATGCAGACACAATCATAATGCATATTAAATATGTGGACGCTAAAGGATTAACAAGGAACTCCAAATACGTTTTTCCCACGTGACCCATAATTATATTTTAATCAAATAAGTATATTGAGTAAGCAACCAAATCAACTTCTGAATTGTAATACAAATCTGGCATTTCGATCCCTGCGACCTTGGTCTATAACCGAAATGACCAAAGACATTTGTCAACTTCAATATATTCTCACGTGTGAAAAATGGGTCGCGTGTTTTGAAGTGAATAATTTAGAACATCGTCTCGACGCATTTTTCACACATGTGAAAAATGCGTCGGGCTTTGAAGGGGGGTATAGGAACAAAACGCAATTTTCACAAATTATGTGAAAATTGGGGCCGCAAATTTCACACGTGTGAAAAATGGGTGGCGTGAAATTTGCGGTTCAACAGAGCTATTTAAGTATTAAATTATTATGAATGACAAAAGGTGCACACCCTGATCAGATGGCTCCTCAATGAGCCCTCTGATATGGGTTTCTAATGATTGCATAATATGCCATTTAGCTTGTTTACCACAATCAAAGGGTTAACCATTTCCCTGTTTAATATTTATGTAAGAAATAATGGGATCATGAATATTTATTAGCTGAAGTTTTATAAAAGCATATGTTCATAATATTGTTTAGTATTGGTAGAAACTGAAGAGACAGATCTAGTATAATGGCATAAACAAACCAAACAGAGAGAATCTTGATCAAACGGTGTATACAGGAGCCGTCTGATCTGGGTCTACTCTGTTTGCCAAGGCATGAAAAGCGTTTGTATGAAGGAAATATTAACTTGATTCATATACATGTAAAACGTTTTAACCCGTTGCTTCACCAATACGCCTTTCTGTGCCTTAGCAGAGTAGACCAAGGCAAGACGGCTCATACAGGAACCCTCAGATCAGAATGTGTTCTGCTTACTTATGGTACAGCAGAACCACCCTAATGCGACCACTAAATGAATAAACATACCTGTCTTTATAAGTAGGTGGTTGCTTAATGCAGGACGAAAGTTACACAGAAAGCTCCTATAAGAGCTTTCTGCATAACTTTCGTCTTGCATTAAGCTACCGCCTGCCTCTGTCACTGTGAAATATGCCCATTTTGCTGGTCGCATTAGATGGATTTACATTTACTGTATAATACATGTACAGTGCTCCCTCTCTACAACGACACCCTTTGGGATACGAAGATTGTATGTGTTGTTCAGAGGGAGTTGTTATAGGGAGGGAAAATTAAACACAATTAGCCTGTTTGCAGATCCCCAGATAAGGTTATTTCGAGAACTAAAACCGTTATGCCTCTATCAAACCCTATGTTGTGACCACTCTTTAGAATCGTCACAAAGTGACGATTCTAAAGAGTGGTTACAACATAGGGTTTAATGGAGGCATAAAGAAAATATGATGGAAAAAGTTGTTTCTGGAGCCTTGTTGTTTCGGAAACAGTGACATGTTGTAAGGAGGGAATCGTTATTGGGAGGGTCGTTGTAGGGAGGGAGCACTGTATAATACATGTATAAATAAGATTCTATCCTTTTTGCCATGGTAAAACAGCCTGTGCCCATGTGGTATTACAACACATTATTCTAATTTTCATGACGTCATTATTTCTTACATGAATATTCACGGAGGAAAGTGTTAAAATGGGTACAGGTTTTACTCATTCAATGATATTATGTATTACTTACTCGACAATATTGTTCAGTATTAAGAACATAACCACGTTACATGCCAGGGACGCGTACATGCCCCTAGCATCTGGCTTCAGGAACCACGGACTAAACATGAAGTACAGTATACTAGCCCCTTCCGCAGCAGCAACCCCTAAAGCCACGGCCACTGTTGTGGCCTTTCCGCTAGAACCCCTCAAGTTCATGCTGATTGTCAAGCAGTTAGAAAGTAATGAGCGTTGTCTTGGTTATCGATTCTGAAAGTTAAACACGTGCATAACGAGTCAAATGCTTGAAGTAAAAGGCTTTCCAAAACTACATAGAATAACTACTGGTTATCTAAGCAGTAGTTTTAATATTCCAGTTATGATCGTGTTTGTAACATTACATGGCATGAATAATACATACAAAATGTTTCACCTTTTTAATGCTGATAGAATAGTCCATCAATGTTTAGCTATAGAGTGCACTCAGTACGCAATGCTTAAACTTGCTAGAATATTATGAATGACAAACAGTGCAGACCCTGGTCAGAGGGCTCCTCTAGAAAACCTCTGATCTGGGTCTACAATGTTTGCAAATGCATGCATATACCGCATTCAAATGGTTAAAGCAATAGTGGCATAACAGTATAAGCAATACTATTATTTAGCATTATATCAGACAGAGAAAGATTAATAGGGCCTATAACTATTGACCATCTGTGAGGACTAGAAGAGCAGAAATCAACGATGAAGCTTATCATTAGATAATGAATGATGCAAACTACAAATGAATTTGTAATCTACGTGTGCATATGTATTTGTATTTTGTTAATGTTATTTGTCATACACATGTAAATATGCAGGTCTGTCATAGTTTAGCAGTCACGATCACATCAATAAATAATTCTGTTGTCACGTCCAAAAGGGCGAGGCAATCGTCTCTACCTATAGAACTGAGGTCGTGACACATGTATACATGGACGAATACAAGCTTATATGCAAACCACTTTACTTAACCTCTTCACTACGTAAATATAGATGTAAGAAATAATGACACCATGCACATGTATTAACAGAAAATGTATAGCTGGATATGAACACATACAGTTGTGGGCATGGCAGAAAATGAATAGTCAGATCTATATAATTACATAAGCAAACAGTCTAGTCCCTGATCAGATACAATCGCCGTATGATCTGGGTTTTATATATCTCTTTGTAAAGGCATTAAGTGCGAGATCAGCAAAATTTAACTATATTTGCTAGCTGGCCGAAAAGCATGATATGATTAAGTATAAGGGTTTGCTACTTATTCGCTTTTGTTTATTCACCACTGTGTCATAATGTACACATTAATAACAATTTGGACAGCATATAATTGATACATATTGATCAACTTTTTCTATGTCAAGTATTGTCGTCTTCAAAATTTGCCATCTGCTATGTACAATTTTCGTTGTTGACTTTTCCACTATTTCCATACAAATAATATCACAGTTACAAACTGTTTGGATCCTGATGAGGCACCGAGTTACCCAGTCTGTGGATAAGTAATCATAGATTCGTAATTCGCGGCGAAAAGAGTCAATTCATTGTGCATGTGTACTTTGACTGTGGCAGTTGACTTATATCTTAGTTAACTATTAACAAATAGAGGGAACGATTTTCTTTCAAACAATGGCCTATATCAATCGATAAGTCGGCTCTTCAAATACTGCGGTTGGATTGACGGTCATCTGACCTAGACCAATACTATTTGTAAACACCACCACAAATTCCCGCTGGCCTGCTTAACCCATTCGAAATGCGGGAAACGGATGTACAGCAGAACCTGTCTGAACCCTTTCCTCCATAAATACGCATTTATACGCCTCTGTAATAACCACTTCTTGAAACCATTGTGATAAATAGAGCATTTGCTCCTGTAGGAGCAAATGCTCTATTTATCACAAATATGGTTTCAAACTACAAAATTAAAAAAACAACAACTTTTCTCTAGTAAATGCCCCTTTTGGGTAGATTCATTCAAAGAGGTTGGGTTAAGCGGCCATCAACATGAAGTCTAATAATAGATCTGTAAGGCAGGTGGTGGCTTAGCATAGGTCAAAAGTATAATGCAGAAATCTCCTTTATGAGCTTTCTGTGTTACTTTTGCCCTGCATTGAGCAACCACCTGCCTTTTAAGACTCATATGTTCATTAAATAAATGGCTGCTCAAAACAGGTTATAATCAACGGTGTTTTTATTCGTCAAGTAAATCAAAGCCTTTTATACGAGTGAATGGACTCAATAATTACATACCGATGGACCAGTCCACTGTTAACCCTTCGCTTGCTATTCACGTCAATATACCTACCTGTAAATAGTGAAGACCTAGATGAGACAGCTCCTGCAGGAGCTGTCTCATCAGGGTCTGCACTATTTACAAGTTGATTGTGCAACCAGTGCACTCAACAACAGTGATTGCACAGCGAAATACTTGTACACAGTGAAGATATATGTAATTATACAACAGGGCATGGGTAAAAGAGAAATGTATTTTAAAATTCAGCAAGAGAAGGGTTAATATTTAGCATTCTTAGAGTTAACCCTGTAGCTGATGAATATTTATGTAACAAATAATGAAATATGAATATTAAATAAGTTAGAGGATTTTGTTTATAACAACTGTATAATAAGATCAATATCATTCAATATGCAACAGAGCAGACCCAGATGAGACGTTCCCTACATGGGTCGTCTGAATCGTGGTCTACGCTGGTTGCAAATACGTCAAAAGCTGTCTCTATCAGGTGGACGGTTCAGGTTAAGCGTGTCATGTTAATTATCCCGTATGTCAAAGTAAACACAATCATAGCAATTAGGACAGTCGTGTGCAATACACAGCTGGTTAACATGTACAGTAAAACTCTCTAAACCGGAATTCTAGTAGAGGAGAATTTAGATACTTTAAGGCAGGTGGCTGTTCAAAGTAGGATGAAAGTCATGCAGAGAGCTCCTCTATGAGCTTTCTGCATGACTTTCACCCTGCATTAAGTTGCCACCTGTCACCAAGACCGACAATTATTATGAATTTATCGTCCGGTTTAGACGGGGTTTACTGTATATGCAGATATTACAGTAGAACCTCTCTATAACGGCCACTAAATTGTGTTTATTAGTCGGTAGTTAGGGCAGGTGGCTGCTTAAGGCAAGGTGAAAGTAAAACAGAACGCTCCTATAGGAGCGTTCTAATTTTACTTTCACCTTGCTTTAAGCAGCCACCTGCATTTAACACAAAATACTTGATGTAATTTAGTGGCCGTTATGGAGAAGTTTTACTGTATTTTGTTATACAAACAATAACACGTCCAGTAGTGTAACCCCATACTCCATAGTAACGCCTTTCGAAACCTTTGCAAACAGAGTTGACCTAGATCAGACGACCCCTGTATGAGCCGTCTGATCAAGATCGGCTCTTTTTGTTTATGAAATAATATAGATGTGAAATTGTAGTATTTGTCACGACCAAAACTGTCTCCGTTATGATCACATGCCATTAAAACACGGTCACCATCTAATTAATGTGCATGGTGTCATTATTTCTTATATGAATATTCACGGAGAGTAAAGGAATATAGGATGCGTGACGTGTACATGAATATATACTGGTTGATATATACAAACAAAAGTTGATAGTTTAAACCTTTACTCCACCTACATAACGCAGTTTACGTCTTTGCAAACAGAACATACCCAGATCAAATAACTCATTCAGGAGCCGTCTGACCAGTGTCTGCCCTGTTTGCTAATAAAATAATCTAGATCTGATTATACTGATTCTGTCTGAGCCAAAAACCTCCAGCATGTTAATATGTCATTAGAAAACATAAGGTTAGTACTCGTGATATACGTGTTTCTTACATGAATATCCATGCCGTAAAATAGCTGCACGAGGCGTGCCTGACAATAGAGATATGCAAATAAGTGGTTGACCCGTTTAGTAATGCGTGACGAAATTTGTTTAATTTAGGTGAAAACAAGTAAATATCAATGATATAAGAAATAATGTCAAATCTAAAAAGCATGAAGATAAAAATCATCTTGTTCCTAGAATGTAAGCAGACGACATTCCAGATTGCAAAAACAACACTCACCTCAAAAGCAGAATCAATGGTGACTACGTGTCCTAGATTTCCTTTGTAAACTAAATATATGCCACCTCAGTATGAATCTATAGCTACCTTTTAGTCATTACAATATTTCTAACATTACCTGTGTATACACAGTCATACTAGAGTAGACGGTTAACTCTTTGCACGCTAAGTAACTGTCGTCAGAAAAAAATGTCATCAGCTAAAATTCTGCTGAAGTTATTTTTTTGTTCAATTTCTGATGAAACCTACAACCAATGCGTCAGAAAGTTTGGTTGATGATGAGATACTTAGTTGCTGGACATCTCATCTGGGTCTACAGTGTTTGCAAAGATAAGCATTACATCCTAACTAAAGTTAAATAAGTTAAGCTGGGCGGGTGTCTAAAGGTGCTATTTGAACAGGGCTCAGGTATCCCCCGGTCCAATAACTATGTATAAGTAAATTGTCGTCTGCAAAAATTATCATCATCAGCTTCAATTTTTTTCTCCGTTTGTCTTTAACTTTTTCGCTGCCAATTTCGCATCCGTGATTACCTATGCCAACAGTATGGATCCAGATCAGACGCCCAGTAACTCGGTGTCTCATTAGGACCCAAGCTGTTTGTTACTGTTATTGTTTTTTAAAACAAAAATAAGAAAACTAAAGAAATGAAAATTGTAACAGACGACAAAGTGTGCAGAAGACAAGAGTTAAAACTACATGTATATAGCCAGGGTGTCAAGCGGTTTGGATCTTGTCTATAAAAAACGCAGATTTACGTAGCCTCCCATCTGTATCCTAACACTGTATCAACGAAATCGCGCGTTTTCGCCGATGACATGCACAGAGTAACCCATCGATTGTTCAAGAAATTATCGTTTGCTTTACAAGTGATGCCTGCAGATTTTTGAGTTTCTACCAAGCCGTGCATGTGTACACCGTTAGTTAACTCTTACCCCTCGCTGAAAAACAATGTCTTCTTAAATTTGGATTTGGTGCAATTTTGACTGCATCTGATTTCAGCAAACTTTTCAGAAACTCCTGAACGAGTATCAAACAGCTTGGATCCTGATGAGACGCCGAGTTACCCGGTGTCTCATCTAGATCCAAGCTGTTTGCAGATGCGATCCAGGTCACGGATAGCGGGATAAGGGCTGAACTCTTGACATGTCGAATCATCTATCCGTGATATATATCAACATATACAGAAAAATATGATGACATCATGCTTATTTACTAGCTAAATTTTTATAATAGTAAATGAACACAGTATTTGTAGTGGGATCAGAAACTGCGAAATAATATCTATTCAGTTTTATAAGAAAGCATAATAGACCATGATCGATATAGGTCTGTTGAACCGTATATGTCACGGATCGAATATGTAACACGTGTGTGATATATTAGACCGTAAACATCACACCTGACAAATGTGTCATATTCGATTGCAGAGTGTGACAGTAAAAAGCATAAACGTATATGTCACATACGTTGTGATATAAAACATAATCATCATCATCATCTTTATCATAATATTTTTCATCATCAACATCTTTCACCATCATCATAAGTATTTACAATAATTATTATTATCATCACCATCACCATCATCATCGTCGTAACCAGCATCCTGATTACCATCATCATCAAAAACATCATCCTCAATACGACCATCATCATCAATAACAACATCATCGTCACATTCAACTCATCGCTATTTTATTTAGCGTTCTTGTTGTTTCTGCATAACTAAAAGTGATTTTCAGTTCATGTGGAAAGGGGTATCTAATTCAGAGAACAAGCGAAAGTTTCATAACTGTAATAATCAAGAAACTGATACAGCCCTGCACATTGATTTCAACGAATTGAAAAGCCTTGTCATATACAAATGTATGTAATTATTTGAAGCATATTTGTAACTTTTCACGTGACTGCATTTATTTGCCATTTTAACATCACTGCCGCAAATATGTAACGTCGATAACATACCCGTTAATAACACTCATACGCAAATAAACAAGAAACTGACATAACTATGAACAGTGTTAAAGAATTAAACGACATTGTCATACATGTAATTTCTATTTAATAATGATGTCATACATGATATTATTTCAAGCATATTTGTACAGTTTCATGTACTTACATGTACATTTATGTGCCATTTTAATATCACGGGCACAAATACGTAATGTCGATAACATACCAGTTATTGGCACTCATGTGCAAAGAAACAGGAAACTGATACAACTCTGAATATTGGTCCGAAGAATTAAAAGACATTGTCATTCATGTTATTTCAATATAATAACGATGCCATGATCGTTTTAAACATATTTTAACTTCATTTGTCGCACGTATGCATGAAACTGAAACATAATATCTAGTGATTTTTCCAGTAAAAGAATGAATATAATAACATTTGATGATGATGATGATGATGATGATGATGACGACGATCGATATGATGATCGTAAACATGTTGATGATGATAATGATGATAATGATGACGATGATGGTGATGATGATGATGATGATGATGATGATGATGATGATGATGATGATGATGATGGTGATGATATGATAATGAAACCTTTGTGGCATAAGTAAGATTTCAATAAAATGTGATTGTTAAAATATACGTGCTTTTTTCAAAACAGATATATATTTAACAATTAACAAATGTGACGAATTCGTTGCCATTTTCGTTTTTTATGTCCACTTTGTGGGTGTAACATATTCGTTTTGGGTGCATATAAAATCTTAAGCCACACGAATATATCACATTTTATGTACCATATTCGTTTGATGCGAGTGTCGTTTTCGACCGAATATATCACACGTGTAACATATTCGGTCGAATTTTTCACTCGTGTTACATATTCGATCCGTTGTTTGCAAAGGTGTATCTATTAAATAAAAAGCTAAAATAGTTCGACAATTTTAACAACAACACTATTTTATCGTGAAAATGTATTCACCTATATTTGACAGCTGCTTTAGTTTTGGTTTATTCTGTGAGAAAATTAGTGTTTGTAACAATAGAGCTGTCTCTAGGTGTATAGCAACTGATGCTTAAATATTATTTTAATGTTTCCAGTTTTTGTGTTTTCTCTTTTTAGCCCCATTAAGATCTAGGCATTTGTCATTCATCGTGCATTAAGCAGCCATCTACCTATAAAAGACTTAATTTTTTTCTTTAACCCTTTCCCTCATATAAACGTCTTTTTACGCATTCGCAAACGGAGTAGACCCAGATCAGACGGCTCCTAGAGGAGCCGTCTGATCAGGGTCTGCTCTGTTTGCTAATAGAATTTGATGGATCTGTTTCTTTGCTTTCTAAAATGTCTACAATACCCCCCTTCCATATTTCATTATAACTATTTTGTCCATGAATCTTCAGTAGGTATTGAAATTTGGATAAACATGGAACAGTGAAGGGGTTAAAAATACAGTTTAGAGGGATTCTACTGTAAATGTACCTGGGTAGCAGTTTGTAAAGTCAAGCTCGATATCTCTCGGCCAAAAGTAGTGAAGTCATGCTCTATAATTATGGGCAAATGCTAGTAAAAAATCAGTATGTTCGAAGTGCATCGCCTAAATGGATAAAATAATGCTCAATGTGCATCCGCCAAAACCAATAAAGTAATGCTGGATGTTCCTCAGTTAAAACTTGAAAAGTCATGATTGATGTCCCTCGGCCAAAACTAGTCAAGTCATGCTCGATGTATCTCGGCCAAAAGTAGTAAAGTCACATTCGTTGTACCTAGGTCAAACCTTGTAAAGTCCCAAAGCCAAAGATAAGACAGTCATACACGATGTAGTAAAGTCATAGTTGATGCACCTATGTCTAAGCTAGTAAAGTCATACTCGATGTTCCTCAGGCAAAACCAGTAAAGTCATACTCGATGTTCCTCAGGCAAGACTAGTAAAGTCATACTCGATGTTCCTCAGGCAAGACTAGTAAAGTCATACTCGATGTTCCTCAGACAAAACCAGTAAAATCATACTCGATGTTCCTCAGGCAAGACTGGTAAAGTCATACTCGACGTATCTCAACCAAGACTAGTAAAATAATGCCCGATGTCCCTCGTTCGACAAGGTTGTTGTTGTTTTATCAACAATTGTTCCAAGAACATTCTTTGTAAGACCTAAGCATAAGCAGTAGACTTGTTGAATCCTTATCTTGCTAAGACAACCGTCCACTCTAAAACTCTCATTCTTTTGATATTCTGATTCATCTCATTAGCTCTTTGATTCAATAAAATATAGATCGAGCGTCAGACCATTTAGAATCGGCTTACGCTGTGACCCGCTTGGACATCGACTGTTTACAATTCTTAGATTTGATGGATTTGAATTATGCAGTGTAACGCCGCAAAGGCGTGTCACCGCATAGACGTGACCGGTTTCGTCTATGCGGTGATTTGCAACGCATTTACAGGGCCCCGTCTATGCGGCGAAAATGCACAATTGCGCCGCATAGACGATACCAAATACATACAATCTAATAATAATAGTAATAATAATAATGATAATAAATAGCGGTTAATGTAATGCTATTTAACAAAACTAAAGCAACCATCATATGTTGCAGTAAATTGCGCACTTAATAATAATAATTCCTTTGTTTATTTTTTAACCATAATTATTGTGTTTGATGATTCTTTTTGCTATTTTTTCTAAAACGCTTCAACAAACTGTAATGTTTGGCTACTACAGGTCAATCACTTATGGAATAAGTATGCTACAATGAAACCCCGTCAGGCACCATAATTCTGTCTTAAATGGTGTGATTAAAAAGGAAACAAAGGTGCACAGATTCACATGCAAGTGAATATTTATGTAACATTTGGTGACTCTGTCTTAAGTAGTAAAGTTGCTATGCTCGCTGCAAGACTTTACGGTACAGATAAAATCAAGAGCTAGCCATGTTGTCTATAATTCAAAGATATGAAAACAAAAAAAACAAGGTTTAAAGTTTCGAATTCAAATGAACATATGTGTAAAGTTTAGTGACTATGTGTTAGGTTGTTAAGGAGTTACTGTGACAATAAGATCATGTTATATAAGATATTGTGTAGAATATCTCCATTGTGACTTAGTCAGTGGCTATAACTTTGTCAGATCACAGGTTCACAACTTTGCATTTCAATAAACACTAGTGTAAAAGCTTGAGACTCTATTTCTCAAATAGTAAAGCAGCTACGCACGCATTCCATTTTGGGACGTACGGACGAGCAGACGGACAAGAGTAAATCTCACCCATATACAAGGACTGCCCTTAGAACGCCGCTGAAGCCAGCACAACAGCAAACAACACTACGGCCACAACCGTCATCACCGCCGCCGCCGTCGTCGTCGTCATCATCATCATCATCATCATCATCATCATCATCATCATCATCATCATCATCATCATCGTTAAAATGCTGTCATTTCAGTAAAGAAACTAGTTTAACAGATTTGATTGTTACTTGTTAGTTTACAGTGTTCAGAATTACAATCAGAAATGTTCGGATTTAAAACCACCGTTCGTAATAAGCATACAAAGGTAATGCATACGTAATGCATACGGGCTCCCGCAATCTCATTGATGGGCATAAACAAACAGTTATGACCAGGATAAGAGCGTTCCTGGAGAATCCCTCTAATCAGTTCAAGACTGTTTGCTGAACAAGTGGATGTCAATGATTCTTTGTTTGCAATGTACATGTATCCTCATTATGACACATGGGTGAATTCTAACATCTGAGTTGGACGAATTGGACATGTATTATACAGGATTTATCCCTTTGAAGGTTCCTTCATATAAAAGCAGCTTCATACCTTAACCCTTTCCATGTTCTATGTTTATTCCAAATTTCTATACCTACTGAATATTCATGGACAACATAGTTATAATGCTCTCCTAGGAGCCGTCTGGTCTAGGACTTCTATGTTCGCAAATGTGTGAAAACACGCTTATATGAGGGAAAGGGTTAACAAACAGAGTAAACCCAGATCAGACGACCTCTGTACGATACGTCTGATAAGGGTCTGTAAAGGTAAAACATTCTGTGTACATATGCCAATACAAAAGTGCAGCTAATAATATACATGATGACATTAGTTCTTACATGAATATTGAACAGATAAAGGGTTGAGCATGCCACCACAATACATGTACTACTATTTCAAGGACGGTTATATACTCGTACAAATGTACATACCAACCACTGACTCTTTAACTTTTGTATATACCAGTGGCTGCCTCGTTAACCCCGTTTTGGTCATAGGATATTTTGTAGATCCAACCACTTTCATAAAATCTACCGAAAAGAAGCATTAACTAGAGAAAAGGACTTTTTTTTTTAGAATTTTGTAGTTTGAAACCGGGTGACTGTTGCAGAGGCGTCAAAAGGTGTCAATATGAGGGAAAGGGTTAACTATTGTCCCAGCTATAATACGTCTGACTGAAAGAAAAGTTGACTACAGTATATAGGCCGTTAGCTAATTTGCAACAAGATTGTCTAACCTTTGAAGTGTTGGCCAATACAAAACTTATAGAGTATGTAGATTATTGTTATATAGATCGTTACATGATAAAGAATTATATGTAGATAATGATAAAGTCTTACATTTTATAAACATATTTAAAGTTGTACTAGTAATGATTTAGTTTTCTTATGTATTTCTTAAATATGATTTATTGAGTAAATTTTGCAGCATCAAACTCCGATGTCTGCCCTTAACCCATTACCTCAAAGGCTACTTTAGATCCTACCCCTTTAAATAAATCTACCGAAAAGGAGCATTAACTAAGGAAAATAATTGTTTTAGAATTTTGTAGTTTGAAACCATTGTTATAAATAGAGCATTTGCTCCTATAGGAGAAAATGCTCTATTTATCATAATGGTTTCACACAGTGACTTTTACAGAGTCGTCAAAAGTCGTCAATATGAGGGAATTGGTTAAAGGAATTTAATTGCGAACAAATGTTTTTTTTCTCTTTAGGTGTTCAGATTTACATATAGTTACATCCAACGGCTAGATTCTAAGAAAGGAAACAACACTCGTACATCATTTCCTGTATAATTATTCTGTTTTCAAATAAATAAATAAAATTTCCGCATTATATTCTTTTTTTTTAAGTAAAGGGTAAATAATACTTTCATTTTTATTAAACACATTGTCTGTTACATAAAAAAGGTTCTGTTTGTGACACAATTAAATTATAAACTCTTACCCCGCGGTGAACAAATAATGACCGCTCAAATCTAAATCTGGTTCATTTTGACTACTTATAATTTGTTTAACAAATGCTCTGTCTATTATAATACAGTAAAACCGCTCTATAACGGCCACTAAATTGTGTTAATTAGTTGGTATTTAGGGCAGGTGGCTATAGGAGCGTTCTGTTTTACTTTCATCTTTACAGAAACTATTGATCGAGTGACAAACAGCTTAGACCCTGATGAATTACTCGGCGTCTCATTCGGATATAAACTGTGTTCAGATGCAAGGCAAGTGGTGGATAGTGGGATAAGGGTTAAATCTTGAAATAAGTGACAGTTTTGTGTAAAGTAATAAATGTCTTCATGTATTTGTTTAACGTCCATTACTACCAGTCTATGGGTCACGGGGACAATAGACATCCGAATTGAGGGGCCACTTCGTTAAGATCCCCAATTCTTCAACGTTTCAAAGATTTTATTCATATGTCATTATCAAAAATCTAATTGATATTAATGGTGCCATTATTTGTTACATAAATACTCATGAAGTAAAGGGATACATCGAAATATGTGACGGTTTTTGCAAGAGGTTTGATCCAAATAATACTCTTAGCAAATAGAATACTACCCGGAGCCAAACTATTTCACACTCTGAAATGATATCAAATTAGAGAAACTTAAGCAGACTGCAAATGGATATACACGAGATACAGCCACTTCAAGGTCAAGGGAAATAAGTAGAAAACCCATGCGAACGATCTGTTAGTAACAGGAAGAGTTAACCCCCTTTGCGAAGTCAAAATGATTTAGACTAGTTAATTTAGCTGTTAAATATCTTCTTTAACGTATAATTTATTATATACTTATAGCTTCAATTTATATTTGCCTGCAACAGCCTCATACATATTTTAAGCAATTGAAAATAATTGCTAATCTTATTCCACCCGGTTTTATTTATTTCTTCCATTTTATTCGTTCATTTATTAATTTTAACTTAATTCTTATCCATATTTTATTCATTTATCTGTCTATAATGACTTATTAACAAGCTCCTTCATATAAACGCATTTTCATGCCTTTGCAAAGTGAGTAGACCCAGATCAGGAGCCGTCTGATCAGGGTCTGCTCAGTTTGCTGATCGAATTTGATAGGTCTGTTTATTTACTTTCTAAAATAGCTACAATGTTCCACCTTCCATATTCCATTATAACTATTTTGCCCATGAATATTCACTGGGAAAGTCTGATCAGACAGCTCCTGCTTGGGACACTACTGTCTTCTAAATTGTATTGGAAAGCCCATGTCGATATGGTCATAAAGAAGGAAAAATTGATCCATAGCCCTTCTAAGCAAGAACCTTGGACCCTGCCAAAAGTCAACTAAGGAGGCATGTTTGCTTACGAAATAACATACCTATTTCTATAGATTCAGTCATGGTAAAAGCAGCGCTTGTCCCTGGTGTCATTATTATCCATTCGCTTGCTATTCACGTCAATATACCTACCTGTAAATAGTGAAGACCCAGATGAGACAGCTCCTGCAGGAGCTGTCTCATCAGGGTCTACACTATATACAAGTTGATTGTGCAACCAGTGCACTCCACAGCAGTGATTGCACAGCGAAATACTTGAACACAGTGAAGATACATGTAATTATACAACAGGGCATGGGTAAAGAAGGAGAAATGTATTTTAAAATTCAGCAAGAGAAGGGTTAAAAAAACCAGCCAATCAATATCTACTCAATCAATATTTCTGACATAAATATTCATGGAGTAAAGTCAATGGATGAAGTCCTTTAAGAAAAAAAGATAGCCATACAATTGATTATTTACTATTTGCTTCATGAATATATATATGAAATAATGCCGCCCTGAATATTTATTAGAAGCTAATTTAATAATGGCATGTGAACATTTCTTCCCACGGTAGAAACTGTACAGTGAAACCTCTCTATACCGGCCACTAAATTACATCAACTATTGTGTGTTAAACACAGGTGGCTGCTTAAAGCAAGGTGAAAGTAAAACAAAACGCTCCTATAGGAGCGTTGTATTTTACTTTCACCTTGCTTTAAGCAGCCACCTGCCCTAAATACCAATTAATTAACATAATTTAATGGCCGTTATAGAGACGTTTTACTGTATTGTGATAGAAAGAGCATTTGAGTAGTCAAAAATGAACCAGATCTAGATTTGAGCGGTCAGAGAGATGGTTTTACTGTATATTCATATTTTTTATGATTCCATAAGCAAATAGAGCAGGTCCTTATTAGACGGCTCTTGCAGTAGCCCTTTGATCTGGGTCTACCCCGTTTGCAAATGCGTTATATTTAAAAGTACGCATCTATGGAGTAAATGATTCAGGGATTTAGCACGTAGTTACTATAGATTTGCTTCAATATCAGCACTTACACTATACATACCACAATACGTCTAGTAAGACACATAACCCGTTGATTATGCCTCCATATACAGAGTTATACACTTCACTTGTGTGCTCAGTTTCAAGGTCACTGCCATGTATTAGGTTTTAAGGTCAATGTTATGTGCTCATTTTCAAAGTCAATGGCATGTGCTCATTTCAAGGTCACTGTCACGTGATAATTTTCAAAGTCAATGCCATATGCTCCTGTTCAATGTCAGTGGCATGTGCTCAGTTTCAAAGTTAATGCCATGTGCCCTTTTCAAGGTCAATGTCATGTTCGTCGTCAAGGTCCAACACTCCGAGGCATATGTCACTGAGAGGACACATTGTTTTATTTTTTACTCTTTGACTATTCGTGTAAGAAATAATGACATTAGATATCATCTATCAATATTTATAAGATGCACACTTTTAATGACATATGAACACAGAAAGATTCTCGCCATGGCAGAAACTGTAGACTCAAACATACAATTCCATGATCAAACAGTGTAGACCCTGATCAGATGGCTGTTCAGCTCTGGGTCTACACTGTTTGCATGGTGCTGAAAAACGTATCTATGGATTAAAGGATTGATATAATACTTTATACAATAGTAACAATAGAACTTCTCTAGAGGGACCACTTCTTTACTGTATATGGTAAGTATATGAGCGATTCGTCTGATTTATACAGGTTTCAATCAAGTCTCGCTGAACAACAGAGGGTTAAGAAACATATTAGCGTGCAACACCCAGACACACGTCAAAGGTCAAGTTTATACATAGCGGATCAAACCCTACTACGCATTATTCACGATGTTTTATTTTCTTATTTGAATATTCATACAGTAAAAGATATAGAGAATAATAGGTTAGTGCCGTAGATGGGACGCTTTATCCGACGAGGGGAGAAAACGTTGAGGCGAGGCTTGCCGAGCCTCAACTGTTTTCTCTCCGAGTCGGATAAAGGCGTCCCATCTACGGCACTAACCTATTATTCGATTTATCCAGTCAATATAGTTAAATGTCTTTTTATAGACTCATAACACTCTTGAAATAATTTACATTGAAAATGCAGTTTTTCGATCAACGGATCCCTCCCTTTTCACTTCCATTTAGACGTAAAATAAATCTAATAAGCTACCGCAGAGGAATATAGTTTCGATACTTGTATTACTAGAAGGGAAACGTGGTTGAATTTGAAAAATAAGATGATTTGAATCGAGGGTCGATAAGTTATTTCAAACAGACATGATCTATATTCTTTAGTCAAATTCAAGTTACGTAGTCTCGGTTTCTATTTTTAGATTCTACCTAGCGTCACTCAGAAATTGATGGAACTGAACAGGCTATATTTAGGTTTATGACTATCACCGCCCCTGTAAGAGTTTATCAATCAAATAATCATGAGAGTGAAAAGAAAAGATTTACTTTTTATCTGTCAATCTTTGCTTCCAGGTTTGATTTTATCAAAAACGTGTTTTGCCAGCGGTGGATTAAATTAATAAAAGTGATAAATCAACGTCATTTTGTATGTGGCCTCAGTGGCGTAATCGGTAAGGGCGACGTCTCTAGAGAGATTAGAATTAGTTTTTGAAGGATCAGGCGCGGGTTCGAATCCAGCTGTAGCCAATTATTTTTATTTTTTTCTCATTTGAATAATTCTTCTGGTGACCAAATAGATCTGTTAGATCTATTCCATCAACATGTTTATGAATATTTACAGAAAACTAAAATAGTTCCATGGTTATAGAATCATTACGCCTATCTACTAACCTAATAAACCTTCCACTACCGGAAGTAACCTAATAAACCTAAGTTTATTTGCACCCCCTTTATTATGTCACTAGAGAAGCCTGGTGACTGGATAAAATAATGTACAACTTTGGAATATCAAGCTGACAGAATTCACTCAAAAATTATAACCCTGTATTGTTGGTGTTGGGGCAAACCAGTAAGATTTGCATTTAAAGGTCAAGGTCATAATTAGAAAACCATGGTGACATTTAGAGAGGTCTATAGGATTACACAGCAGTATGATTTCAAGATCAAAATTTGTATCAATTAGTTATCGAATGGATATCTAATAATGTGCAATGTGAAGGAAA
The DNA here is from genome assembly GCA_963576725.1 of Azorinus chamasolen. NCBI lineage: Eukaryota > Metazoa > Mollusca > Bivalvia > Cardiida > Solecurtidae > Azorinus > Azorinus chamasolen. Next base: position 4,390,794 of record OY755243.1, on the reverse strand, counting down.
CACAAAAAACGACGCCAGGTAAAACAAAATAGATAATTTATTATATAGTATTTCCCACTGTTTCTAAATGTGTTACTAAATAGATATTTACTAAGTGCTATTCTATTTGAAGAAGGTCTTTTTCTATTTGAAGAAGTTGTACGATAGTTTGTGTCTGTATTAACCCTTTACTCCATAGATACAAAATTTCAATGCATTTGCAAACATAGTAGACCTAAATCAACCATCTGATCAGTGTCTGTTCTGCTTGCTTATAGAGTAATATAGATAGTATTCTACAGTTTGGGCCATTTACTGTGCCTTTGCAAGCAGAGTAGACCCATATTAGACGGCTCCTGTAGGAACCACATGACCAGTGTTTGCTCTGTTTGCTTATGACAATAATATAGATATGGCTCTATAGCTTCTGCCATGGCCAAATCTTTCTGTGTGCATGTGCCATTACGTGTATACAAATTAATCTAATCAATATTCATGGTGACATTATTTCCCGCATAAATATTTATGGAGTAAAGGGTTAAAAGAAATCTGTCTAAGAATAAAGTTTTTGAACCCTTTCCTTAGTAGGCTATTTCTAGACCCAACCTCTTTGAATGAATCTATCCAAAAGAAGCATTTACTAGAGAAAAGTAAAATTTTAGAATTTTGTAGTTTGAAACCATTGTGATAAAGAGTGCATTTGCTCCTATAGGAGCAAATGCTCTATTTATCACAATGATTTCAACAGGTGAATTTTACAGAGGCGTAGAAAGGCGTATTTATGAAGGAAAGGGTTAAGCAAAGACAACTCTCATAATCATTACAATAACACTGCTTGGATCATTTTATGAGTATATCTCTGAACAACCTATCTCGTAAAACATTTGTGAATCAATAACCGTTTACATTACCATTTTTAATATCATGTTCTTGAATAAAATAGTATTGCAATGTTGTGACACATACGGAACCAGTCGGAATATGTCGGTGACACCAATTCTTAACATGAACCTTTTGCAAAGAAAAAGCTTTAGAAAGGTTTTACCATAGTATACCTATCATGCGTCAGAGGTCCGGATAAGATGCGTAAATTTAAACATTTTCAAAAATAGCTCCTTTTTTCTCCACCAAACCCTAAACTGTGACCATTCTTTAGAATCGTCTCTTCGAGACGATTCTAAAAAGTGGTTACAGTATAAGGTTTGGTGGAGAAATGACTGTTTTAATATTTGGGTACGCACCTTTATCTGTAGATTTGTGTATATAGCAAATTTATTGCAAATATTATCTATTGCTTCCACACGAGACACTGTTACTTATGTTTGAGACAGAACAGTACAAATCCTATCTGCATAGTAGAGAACGTACAATATGCACTATTTATAGCTATAAAGCAATGACAAAAACATTTGATCATACAGTGATTCACAAAGAGGAGCGTGGTATGCATGCAAGCTACATAAAAATATATATTTAAAATGTATAAACCTGTTGAGTGTATGTTTAACCATTTACATGTAATTCATAAATATTTGTGAACGAAATAATGCCACCATGAATCATCATGAATATATGAACACGTAATATTTTGGTCATGGTTTAACTTGTAGAATCAGATCTCTATAATTCGATAAACAATCAGAGCAAACACCACTGATCAGATGGCATCAATAATTAATGCTGAAATTTCAAAGTGGACTGACCCACTATTGTTTAATGAAAGAATTCATTCAGTATTAAATGGAACAAGAGCTGTCCGTAGACAGCGCGCTCCACTTTCTTTAGTGCTGGATAGTGTAGTGGAAGTCTAAGTCAGAAAGGGGAGATAACTATAGCAAAAGTAATTTTAGGGTTACCTGTCCTTGTGAAATGGGTCCCCCTTGTAATAGTTAACATGTATACCAAAGTTGAACCAAATATCTTGGACAGTTTCTGAGACATAGACCTGAACATAAAACTTAACCAACAATGAAAAATCTAAGTCGAAAAAGGGGCATAACTATGGCAAAATTAATTTTAGGATTTTGAAAAGTGGAGCTAATAATATACGAGAGGATTTTGAATGACAAACATCAAATAGGAAACCTCTGATATGGGTCTACACTGTTTACAAAGGCTACTACACTCGTTCCCGCAATCAAAGATTTAGTACATAACCCAATGCTTTATTTGTTGTATTTTTATTGCTCGATGTCGTGCCGGTATTGTTTGGCATTGACACAAAAACCTGTTTGTATTGAATTGGAAGCAAATGCTGTTTGAAAAGTGACGTAAAAATGTTGGCAAAACAGATAAATCTCTCTACAGGGACATTACAAATTAGTTTAATTCTAATGTTTTCAGGTTGGTCGTAATTTAATGCAAGGGCGATTTCCGCAGTACATGCATTCTGTATTAACCCTGTGGAATATTCATGGAAGAAGTAATGACATCATGCATACTTGCTAGCTGAATATTCGTAATGACATATGTACATAGGAATATTTTGGTATTAGAAGACACTGTAAAGTCTGATTCATTAGCAAACAGAGCAGACATAAGCAAACAGAGCAGACTCTGGTCAGACGGCTCCTTGGTTTGGAAAGGCATTAAATGGTGTTTATATGAAGAAAGGGTTAAGCAACAATCAGTTTTTATAGATCTCTATGTTTATTAACCCATTCCCTCATGGGCTATTTTTAGATCCAACCACTTTGAATAAATCTACCGAAAAGGAGCATTAACTAGAGAAAAGGAAAATTTTAGAATTTTGTAGTTTGAAACCATTGTGATAAATAGAGCATTTGCTCAGGAGCAAATGCTCTATTTATCACAATGATTTCAACAGGAAATTATATATGTTTATCAAGCCGTCATTCTAGAGAAGTGTGTACACATGAAGGTTTGTGGTACATGGTTGTATATCAGTGTTGGTCTTGGTATATGAGCCATTTTTGATTTAGTAATGTTTGTAATAATTGCCATGTCAGTTCTATTTGTTCATGCCTGATGTATTGTAACTTCGAGAATTATACATGTTTGTTGTTATTAAATTTACAGATTCTATATGCAAGTATGTAGGCCTATCCACTATATGTACGTATAATTAATTAATTTTGAATGCTCATCAGATTGTTATATATTGGCCGAAGATTGCTGTAATTTTCCATACATATCTGAAAGAAATTAAACTCTGTCTCATCATAAAGTAACAGACAAAAATGACAAGTAATAACTACCTGTTTTAAGCGACTTTGAATTAATTGAAAGCAGAAATCTTAAAAAGCAGGCGGTTGCATAATGCAGGGCAAAATAATGCTCCTATATGAGCTTTCCGTATTACTTTTGACCTGCATTAAGCTACCACCTGCCCTTCAAACGTATAATTAGACCGCTTTTTGATTGTCGCTTAAGACAAGTTCTACTGTACAAGAATATAGCTATACATGTATATACGTAAAAGGTTTATGTAAGAATCCTAACAAAGATGGGATGGTCCAGCAACCCGTAATACACATATCTATGAAGCATTTGAAATTAAAATACAGCAAAAATAAGTACCCACCTACAAGTATATATACATACAAAATTTGCAGTAAATGTTAACATTTCTTTTAATCCTTTACCTGAAGAATAATCAAGTCTCGATTTGGTGATATTTTATGATGCCAAATGGTCTGACGGCTTCATCGGACCCTGTTGTATTGTGTTTGCAAAGGCACAAAAATGCACATTTTTCATGTAAAGGGTTAAAGAAATCAAGCACAAATGGACATAACTAGAATATATGAAGTCTACAATGTAAGAATTAAATGGCTTCTGCAACAGCGATCTCAGTCACGGTCTGCAGTAATCGCATGTAGCACTAATTCCTAGCATTCAAGAGAATTGGCTACATGTAGTCATCAACAAGTAGTCAATCGCAAAATGTTATAGTTACTGTAGTGAATATATTTTTTGAATAGACAACAAAAATCCAACAGTCTTAACACCAAAACAGTATGCACTAACGTTTTGATTGGCATTTTAGGTTCACCGTATCACACACTTATTGATATTAGGGACCCATGCATCATCTTGCTGAACTTAATCATATATTAATATATAATTAATCATATATATTAATGTTGAATAAAAACATCAAGGTGTCGTATTTTATCACACATAGTTATCTCTAATTCCTTCTGGCGTGACTACCTAGAAGAACTCTATTTGCTGGTATTTTATTCTTACACAATGCATATTCTTGATATCCTTGCAAGAAATAATGTATGTATAAATATAAATTAGATTTATATTTATAATGACAATTATAAAATATTAAATGGTACAGTATATGCCCATGAAATGTTTTTGTCCTACTAAATACTGTAGAATCATTTGAGCAACAGGACAGACTCTGATCTGAAGGCTCCTCCAGAAGCCCTCTGACATGGGTCTACTCTGTTTGCAAAGGTGTTTAAGATTGTGTCTATAGAGTGAATGATTATGGCGAAATATGTGTCGCGCCACGAAATTTTGGGGCTTGTTGAGTTTGATGTCATTTTCTGTGAGCGTGCGATAAACGTGAATTACCATTTAGTGCTGATTTTGTTTCAAATACGAATTATTTCTGCGATCATACTTATAAATATATCACCAGTAAAATAATATCACAGTTTTTTTTCGAGGGTGACATGTTATAAATGATGTTCGGTTCACATGCAAAGGAAAGAAATACACCTCAATAACTATAATAAACTAATCAATATCGTCATCCGGTGAAGTGGATTCTCAATTGCCTCCCTTGTTTGTAAGTTTCACAATGGAATATATTTCACGAGCAATACCGTTGTCCTGGTTACGTTGTTGTTGGCATAAATCACAAGAAAATAAATAAGAAGTTATGAAACCGCCAAAAATTTAGAAATTAGCCAGTTAAGTCACCTCTGTGCATGTTCAATACGGTCCTCAATACCAGATAGTTTTCTCCCTGATCAAGATGATGTTTTGTAAACGAACATGAACATGTGAATGAACTTTATTTTTCGAATGTGCAACGGTAATAGTAGTATGTGCAATGCATTCCCAAACCGAGCGTTATGTGTTTCATTCATTCTGAATAACATAGCCAGCTGCACTTTTTTCTCTACAAGAAAACCTATCTAAACTGAACACTCAAATAGGCAACAATGCCAGGCTTTCAAACTGGTAGCAGCTTAATGCCGGGCAAAAGAAAACACCCAAAAAGAAAACGCCCAAAAGGAGCTATCTGCATGACGTTTCACACTGCATTAAGCAGCAACCTGCATTCTTTAATTAGAGTATAATTTAGAGAGGGTTTACTGTAAATGTAGGGGCTCTGTTGTAGGTGGAAATGATTGCAAAATGATAGTTTACGTTTTAATACAAAACAAAACAAAGTATTTAAAAATTAAAAACATATTCACTACTTCAACTTCAACATCAACAGTAAATAAAAGGAAAATAATATGTGGTAACCTGAATCATGCTGCGTGTGACTGCAAACAATTTGGACCTTGATGAGACGCAATAACAACCACATATGTCTCATCAGGATCTAAGCTATTTGACACTCAGTCAATAGTTGAATCTTGAATGAATCGAAAGTAATACGTGTACCATTACAGCAGATAAAAGCTTGAACAGACATATTTTCTTTTCAGTTAGGTAATGTTTAATAAGTTCAACGTGTCTTAAGCGATTACAACATAGGCTAGTTTTATATACAGCCTCTCTGGATAAATTCTACCGAAAAGGAGCATTCTCTAGAGGAAAGGAAAATATTGTGTAATGTTGAAACATTTGTGATAAATAGAGCATTTGCTCCTATGGAGCAAATGCTCTTTTTATCACAATGGTATAAACAGTGACTTTTACAGATGCATCAAAGGGCAATATGAGAGAATGGATTAATGACGTCTTGACTGTGTTGTCCAAGATGGTGAGAACTTGGTGCTGTACGTGTACTCGCTTCGTTTTTTCTTGGAATTCCACCTTCTTCTCAACAGCAAGCAGAAGCAGCAGGAAGCGAAAACAGATATGAGGCTCAAGGTAAGCAACACGCTTCCGGCTATCTGAATCGTGTCGTTCTCTAGACAGTCATTTAATGTGTTTTTGCTAGGCACCACTGTAAATAAAAAAGAGGATATTGAGATACCAAAATCAGCCCTATTAAATATTAATTATATTAAATATTGATGGAATTCAAGAACATTTGCATACATTCTCTAGATTCTATACATCACATCACAAACATTTGAGTTATGAATATTCCAAGTAGAAGGTATGTCAGTGGTTAACTGTATAGAACTGTTCAGTATTCAAACAGTGATCAGAGATTTCCTTGTTTTCCCCAATCAAAAGGATATGACAAGACCTTTCCTCATCGTAAGAGATCAAACTACACCGGCGTAGGATTCGTCTGATCAAGGTTGATGAAATCATATGTCTGATTCTACAATTTCTGTCATGACTAAACATTTTAGATTTCAGATGTTATAAAAATGCATCAAATTGATACTCTTGATGTCATTATTTATTACATGAATATCTATGGAGTAAAGGGTTCACATTAAGACGACAAAATAAGAATTTTAAAGAATGGCAGACATATTCAATAGCTATGTAGGAGATACGCGTTCAAATTGAAACTTTCTGTGTTGGTAGGTGTAATTAACCCATTACTTCATGAACATTCATGTAAGAAATAATGACATCATTAGTATCAATTTGGTGACATCATGAATATTAATTAGATTAATTGTTATAATAGCATATGAACACAGGAATTTGGCGGAAACTGTAGAATCATATCATAAGAAAACAGAGGAAACCCTGATCATATTTACAGGAGCCATCTGCACTGTGTTAACTCTGTTTGCAAAGACACAGAATGGCGTATTTGTGTAGTATAGGGCTATCCCCTACAATGGGGGAAAACAAGTTGGCTGTCATTTGAAAGAAGTGCAGACCCAGATCAGAGGTAATCCTTTCATCACGGATTGCACTACATGTAGTTGTCATTCAAAATCCTCTCACAATATGTACCATTTCATACTGAACGAACTCCACGTTTTCCTTCATATAAACGTGTTTTCATGCATCTGCAAACAGAATAGACCTAGATAAGACGGCTCCTATAGGAGCCGTCTGATTAGGGTCGGCTCTGTATGCTATTTGAATTTGATATATTTGTTTCTTTGTTTCTGAAATTGCTACAATGTTCCGCCTTCCATATTTCATTATTTCATTTTGTCCATGACTATTCAGTAGGTATTGGAATTTGGAATAAAATTAGAATAGTGAAAGGGTTAAACAGTGATGGACTATCAACTCTAGGGTTAAACAGTGATGGACTATCAACTCTAGGGTTAAACAGTGATGGACTATCAACTCTATTAATTCAGGATTGGTAAGGTTAACCATTTCACATAGATATGTTTACACCTTTAAACAGAGCAGATCCGGATCAGACGGCTCTTGTAGTGACCATCTGATCAGCGTCTGCTCTTTTTGCTTATGACATGATATATATATCTGACTGCAGTTGTTCTCAAAGCAAAAACAATATCTTGATTTTTTTTTTAATTTTAAAGAATGAGCTAATAAATACTCATAACGTCATTACTTTTAACCTCAACTTAATAGTTAATAATATGTGCTATAGTTTAGTATACATCTTTAAACCTAATGTCTCAGGAATATTTATACACACATTTCATGAATATTCATTAAATGATTATTATAATGACCAACATACAAGTGAATTGGTCATTTTAGAAACTCGAGTCAAATCTTTATCATCCCATACGCAACAAGATCTAATTGTAACGAAATTCGTTATGTCCCAATGCAACTGTCAACAGGTATTGACGAGAAAAATATTTAAATATTCACCAATCACAGGCTATTACCAGATTACCATGGCAACCGACACTTTTTAAACACCTTCCATTAATTAAGTTCAGAATACCTATTAACTCCTACTTACCATTTTGCAGAAAATCTTATAATATCTAAATTTCAATCAATCAGAGACTACCACTCCATTACCATGGTAACCAACTCTTTAGAAACAGCTACGATTGAGTTTGGGGTACCCAAATACCCAATCATACCAATTTCAGCAAAATCGAACAATATCTAAATTCCGACCAATCAAGCCCATCATTCGGTTACCATGGCAACATTTTAAAAACTTAAATTTGAATGCACATCTGTAAATAACCAGAAATATTCATGTGAAGTTTCATTAGGATCGGACAACCACTTACCGAGAAATGTGTCGGATAAGTTCACGGCGGAAGAAATGATAATAATAATAGTAATAATAATAAGAAGAAACGGAGTAGACACAATAATTTTTTTTTATCTCCCCCACTTCGTTTGGGGGACATAAACATAGCCGATCCGGATCAGACGGCTGCTATAAGAGCCATCTGACCTGGGTCTACTATGTATGCAAAATCGTTAAATGGCATATCCACGAGGTTAAGGGAAAACTGTTTCCTTGTTGAATAATCATGTAAGAAATAATGACATCACACATATTTATTTGTTGGGTTTCATAATGGTATATGTACACAGGGTATTTGGAACAGGAAGAACCTGTTAAGTCAGATCTATTATAAGGTCATATACAAACAGAGCAGACCCAGACGGCTCCTACCCTGTATGCAAAGGCGTGAACAAGTGTCTGTATGAGGGACAGGGTTAACCCTTCGTTTGCTGAATTTTAAAATACATTTCTCCTTCTTTACCCATGTCCTGTTGTATATTTACGTATATCTTCACTGTGTACAAGTATTTCGCTGTGCAATCACTGCTGTGGAGTGCACTGGTTGCACAATCAACTTGTAAATAGTGCAGACCCTGATGAGACAGCTCCTGCAGGAGCTGTCTCATCTGGGTCTTCACTATTTACAGGTATGTATATTGACGCGAATAGCAAGCGAAGGGTTAAGTAACTATTTAAAAATTGTCTGAGATCTGTCTGATAAGAGTTCTTTTAAACTAATACATATAGTACATGTACCTTAACCCTTTACTTAATAAATATTCATGTAAGAAATAATGATATCATGAATGTTAATTAGATATTTTTTATAATGGCATACAAACACAGGGGCATATGGCCATGACAGAAACTGTAGACTCTGATCTATATTATTCCATCACAGAGGAACATGATCAGACGAAATCTTACAGGAACCGTCTGATAGGGACCTAATCTATTTGCAAAGGTGCTAAAGGCACATATATGTGGAGTAAAAGGTTAATGTTGGACACGTCCAATGCAGAAAGCTCTAAAGGGAACATGGAACTTTTTCCATTACTTATGCCCTGCGTTAAGCAGCCACTGGCTTTTTAACAAACTTTACGTTTGTTTAATGTAGGTTTATTGGACAAGTAAGAATATAACATACTGATAACTTCGGATTTGATATTGCGATACGGGTAGACCCAGACCTCTGACGTCACATTACTCAATTTGTTCGAGCTGGACTGTCGTCTCCTTCTAGCTGGTGAACCTGCTGGGATACAAATATCCTGAAACAAACATACTGACAGTGTAATGCTAGATCTTTATTAGAAACACATATAAGATACATTTCCCTCATATAAATGTTTTTTCACGCATTTGCAAATAGAGTAGACACATACCAGACGGCTCCTGTATGAGCCGTCTGATTAGGGACTGCTTTGTTTGCTAATGGAATTTGAAATATTATATTTCATTATAACTATTTTGTCCATGAATTGAAAATTGGAATAAACATACAACAGGGAAAGGTTTACCTCTGTTCTCCATGAACATTCATTTAAAAAATAGTATATCCATGGATATATATTACTTTGATACTTGTATGAGACATCTCCAAGCGACTATTTATCTATGACTGTGTCTGTATCATGCAAAACATTTCCCTACAAAATGTAAACAAAATATCTGTTCATTGTTGCAACCACTCATTAGAATAGTTTATTTAACCCATTATCTCATAGGCTATTTTAGATACAACCTCTTTGAATAAATCTTCCGAAAAGAAGGAGTATTAACAAGAGAAAGGGATTTTTTTTAGAATTTTGTAGTTTGAAACCATTGTGATAAATAGAGCATTTGCTCCTATAGGAGCAAATGCTCTATTTATCACAATTGTTTCACAAAGTGACTTTTACAAAGTCGTCAAAAGACGTCAATATGAAGGAATGGGTTAAGACGATTATAATGAGAATGCAGATTTTCATCTGGAAACCTACCCTCATAGTGTAGGTCTAATGTTATTGTTGTTAAGCTTTCCTCAAAGTTAATCAGTATTTTCAATCTTTGATCAGTATTTTCAGTAAGAGGACTATTCTCAGAATTGTTAGTGTAAAAACACTTGATAGTGGACTAAAATAGTGAGTGTCTAATGATACTAGAAGCAAGTAATCAAAGTCTCAGTAAAATAGCTTTAATAGTATTCAGGATGTAGGATCTCTTTGAACTTTTTAATGAAAGAGAAAAACTTAAGCAAAAAAGGCCAATAATTTCTGTTAAAATGCTTGAAAGAGAAATGTACTATTGCCTACAGATGAAACATGTGATGGTGAACAAGTGTTCCAAGTTTCAAAGCTTTATATCAAAGGGTTACGTAAATCAGTGGACTTTACCAAAAACCTTAACCAAATTTTATAAGTTAAAAGGGCCATAATTCTGTCAAAATCCTTGACAGAGTAATGTACTCTTGCCTAAAGATGAAGCTTGTGATGGCGAACAAGTGTTCCAAGTTTTAAAGCTTTATCTCCAAGGGTTATATAAATCAGTGGACTTTACCAAAAACCTTAACCAACTTTTATAAGTTAAAACGGCCATAATTCTGTCAAAATCGTTGACAGAGTAATGTACTCTTGCCTAAAGATGAAGCTTGTAATGGTAAACAAGTGTTCCAAGTTTTAAAGCTTTATCTCAAAGGGTTATGTAAATAAGTGGACTTTAACAAAAACCTTAACCAAAAGTTCTATGTTAAAAAGGGCCATAATTCTGTCAAAATGCTTGACAGAATAATGTACTCTTGCCTACAGATGGAGATCGTAGTGGTGGACAAGTGTTCCAAGTTTGAAAGCTTTATTCCAAAGGTTAGAGGCAAAAGGTGGACTTTAACAAAAACCTTAACCAAAAATTCTAAGTTCAAAAGGGCCATAATTCTGTCAAAATGATTGACAGAGTTATGCACTCCTGTCTACAGATGAAGCTTGTGGTGGTGAACAAGTGTTCCAAGTTTGAAAGCTTTATTCCAAAGGATAGAGGAAAAAAGTGGACTTTAACAAAAACCTTAACCAAGGTGTGACGCGGACGCGGACGCCGACGAATAGTCGAGCTAAAAGTTTATCAGTATTTTCAAAAGCTTCAGATTCTACACATGTCGAGGTGTGTATTATTACTCTATTGATTTTCAAAATCACGACCATGTGTAAGCCTTTTACTCTATAAATACAGTTTTCTACGCCTTTGCAAACAGAGTAGATCCAGCTCAGACGGCTCCTAGGGGCCGTCTGATCAGGGTCTGCTCTGTTTGTTTACGATATAATATAGATATGATTCTACAGTTTCTGCCATGGCCAACAATTGTTGTGTTCATGTGCTATTGTAATTAACTATTCTACTTAATATTGATGATGTCATTAATTCTTACATGAATATTCATGGTTAAAATAGTTATACAGCTTTTATCTGAACGAGACGCCGAACCAATGTACGTCTCATCTTGATCCAAACTGTTTGTATGCGTTATCTCAAATCCACCACCAGTTTATTAACACATTAATGACGCACACTAGTGACGCATTTTGTCGCCTCTATAAAATTCACATTGTGAAAACACTGTGATAAATAGAGAATTTGTTCCTATAGGAGCAAATGCTCTATTTATCACAATGGTTTCAAATTATAAAAATTCTAAAATGTCTATAGTTACTGCTCCTTTTCAGTAGATTAATTAAAAAAGGTTGGGTCTGAAAATAGCTTAGGAGAGAATGAGTTAAAAGGTACGCTAGCGACGAAACCGCATATTTATGCAAGCAGTATGGATCCAGATGAGACGCCGTATAAAGCATCTCACCAGGATCCAAACTGTTTCACAGTTATATTTTTGCAAAGAAATGAGAGAATTTTTATTTTAAGAATTTAAGCTGACGAAAATTGCTGCAGACGAAACATTACTTAGCGTGCAAAGATTTAAGTAGTGACACAAAACTAATCTTATTTATGTGAGCAAGTTGTAACAACCTTTGCGAACATTTAGGATCCGGAGGACAGCTGAGTAGCACAGCCAAACTGTTTGATAGTCTGTCATTGTTTGAGAGAGGACAGCTGAGTAGCCCAGCCAAACTGTTTGATAGTCTGTCATTGTTTGGGAGAGGACAGCTGAGTAGCCCAGCCAAACTGTTTGATAGTCTGTCATTGTTTGAGAGAGGACAGCTGAGTAGCCCAGCCAAACTGTTCGAAAGTCTGTCATTGTTTTAAAACTAATTGAAGAGCTTAAGAAGATGAGTGCACTGGTTGCACAACCACCTTGAAACTAGTGCAGAACCTGATGCGAAAGCTCCTGCAGGAGCTGTCTCATCTGGGTCTTCACTATTTACAGGTAGGTATATTGACGTGAATAGCAAGCGAAGGTTAAAAACAGTGTAGAACCAGATCAGTTGCCGTATTTTAAACACATCACCAGCACCATTTGTAACCCATCAGAGCCTGCTCTGATGACTTGTGTAACAGAAACTGATCAGCTTCCATACTTTAACATTTCCCCTCATATAAACGTGTTGTCACGCATTTGCAAACAGAGTAGACCCAGATCAGACGGCTCCTAGAGGAGTCGTCTAATCAGGGTCTACTCTATTTGCTAATGAAATTTGATAGACCTATTCTTTATTTTCTAAAATGGCTACAATGCTCTATCTCCCATATTTCATTATAACTATTTTGTCCATGAATAATCAGTATGTACTGAAATTTGAAATAAACAATGAACAAGGAAAGGGTTTAACAGAGCGGGTGATCTTGTCATACACTATCCACAAAGCCTAAAATGCGGTTTTCGTAAAGCAAGGCTCATTTGCCATCACTTACTGTGGTGCATTTGGTATCATCTACGGCAAAGCAGTACTCGAGTTCACACATGAAATACAGCTTTGGATGGTTCAGGAACTTCGCTATAACAAATTTTCCACTGTGCAAGACCTTCAGCTCATCAGCATCCCCGATATTGACACCAGTCTGAGGATCAAAGTTACTGTCCGCAATAAAAGGACCGTTCCCTGTTTTTGGGCAGCTGATAGAGTAAAGACAAGAACAACTGACGGATTTGGCGTGCATACTTCTTGAAATTTCTTTTGATACCAAACTATTTTCGTCTGCAAACAGTTTCAGAGTTGACGTTCTTTCATTCTTAATTAACCCTTTCACCGCCTTTCACCGCCGCAGTCGCATACATGCACCACGACAAATAGTGCAGTCCCAGATCAGACGCCGTCTTCTCAAGGCGGCCTCTGATCAGGGACTTCACTATTTGTTTCAATCTCTATTTCTATATACATGTATGTGCTTTATTCCTTTGAAGTTTGCATTTATCTATCTCATTTCCTTATTTTACTGAATGGTTTAACAAACTTGGATTGCAGACGACAATTAGAAATCTGAAGCCTAAAGGGTTAAGGCGTAAGTGGTGAGTCAATCAGGGTTACCACAGATTCGTCCTTCACAGCAAGCCCTGTGGATTATTGTCGGGAGAAAGTATAATGACCACTCAATCTCTGGTTTACTGTATTTCACATACATGTACTTCCAATTCATTCCAGCTGTTATAAAACTAATGTCCAAATGTCCAACAATTGTTACTCAGAATCTCATCTGGATCCGGACTCGATGCGAGTCAGGTCGCTCTTAGCATGACAAGGGTCAAATGAGAGTGAAATGTTTTCTTTAGGAGCCACATTCAAAATTGTCTGAAATAATTCACAGAAGCGCTCGTCCTACGGACTGAAGTAGATAGATTTGAGACCATAAAGTGATCACCGTAGTGAAATGGGTTTTTATATCTGTTCATGTCTCAGAAATATCTCATGAGTATCAATTAAAGAGGTTCTAATGTACATAGACATAAATGGAGCGAAAGTGGAATAGAAAGAAACAAGCCTTTATGCTCCTTACCCGTCGGCCCCTGTAAGCTCAAACGTCGGGGCATTAAACGTCGGATTACCTGACACTTTGCAGTTAATTGGGCGTACAGCCACAACCCCTGCATGCTCTGAAAATAGTATACAACATGACCTGTCTTAAGCGGCCATCAAAAATAGGTCTTATTATTGGACTATAAGGTAGGTGGTAGTTTAATGCAGGTCGAAAGTAATGCAGAAATATCCTATAAGAGCTTTATGCATTACTTTTGGCCTGTATTAAGCAACCATCTGGTTTTAAGACTCATATGTTCAATAAATGAAGGGTCGCTTGAGACACGTTCTACTGCAGGAAAACACTGGTCCTGGACCAATATTATAAAATCGTTGAGTCTGAGATTATTCTCAAGTATCTGATTGGTCAGATTCTAAGCAAGCTCAGAATATGACCAATCAGATGCATGAGAATGATCTCAGACTCAAGCAAAAAGTTATATAACCTCGAGGTCATGGCTAAACCCTTTCAACACTGAATTGTCAAACGGAGTATTCCAAAATTCAGAGAGGTCAGGCTTACTATCAATATTCAGGGATGTTTTAAAAGAAAAGTGTAACATGACAAACAGTGCTTCCCCTACCAAAATTCATTTGGCACCGAAATGGTTAACCCTTTCCCTCATATTGACGACTTTTTACGACTCTGTAAAAGTCACTTTGTGAAACCATTGTGATAAATAGAGCATTTGCTCTCAAGTAGCAAATGCTCTATTTATCACAATGGTTTCAAACTACAAAATTCAAAAATTTCCTTTTCTCTAGTTAATACTCCTTTTCGGTAGATTTATTTAAAGAGGTTGTATCTAAAAATAGCCTATGAGGTAATGGGTTAAAGAATATGAAATACAGATTTATACCACATCTCCTCTGCCACCATAGCAAAAGACAGTTTGGGTCAAGAGGAGATGCCCAATAACTCGGTGTCTCTTTCGGATCCAGTTTGACATTGATTATATTTTTGTGAAGAATTTGAAGAAAACGCCATTTTGAAAACCTGAAGCAGATGATGATCTTAGCGGACGAATCTTATTTGGCACTGAAAGGGATTTTTGGTCTGAGGTATGCTAGACGGAAATTGGGTAAGATGAAGCCTACATGATTGAAACAAGAATACAATCGAGTTTGAGAACATTTTGATCTAGAGGTGCAAAGATAAAAAACCCGAACTTGTATTGTTTTCAAAATAACCTGTTAAACGAATGTGACGTTGACTAAGTAATTGGTAAAAGTCGGGATAAACTATGGTAAAACAAATGGTATCCCTCTTAAGGTAAAACTAAACGACGGGTCTATTCCACCAAGCCTTGTAGATGTTTTATCGAGGTGGAACACTGGTTTTAGTAATTTGTTTAGAAAATGTTACTGTTTCTGACTGGGTTAACACAAGTTCCGATTCTAATAACAATGAAAACCAATGGCTGCACCTTAACGAGGCCATATATCCGTTTAACCCATTCCCTCATAGGCTATTTTTAGACACAATCTTTTTTAATAAATTACCCGAAAATGAGCATTTACTAGAGAAAGGGAGACATTTAGAATTGGGTGGTTTTAATACCATTGTGATAAATAGAGCATTTGCTCTTATAATGGTGTTAAAAGGTGACTTTTACAGATGCGTCAGTATGAGGGAATGGGTTAAGAGATAAAAGACTGCTGGTTCTGCAAGCAGGGTTAAATCATATGGGTTTGATAGAATACCTGTAGAAGTATTGATGAAAACCACAACGGTTCTTTTTATACACTAGATTTTAACCCTTCTCTTGCTGAATTCTAAAATACATTTCTCCTTCGTTACCCATGCCCTGTTGCATAATTACATATATCTTCACCGTGTACACGTATTTCGTTGTGCAATCACTGCTGTGGATTGCACTGGTTGCACAATCAACTTGTAAATAGTGCAGACCCTGATGAGACAGCTCCTGCAGGTCTTCACTATTTACAGGTAGGTATATTGACGTGAATAGCAAGCGAAGGGTTAAACTCTGCTTTTCAACTTGAACAATCCCTAATACCGGAGTTGGATGAAAAGTATTATTAATCCCATTTCCTAAATCTTCGTCAGCATACTAGAGGGATCCTATATCATACAGAGGAAGCTCATCAGTTTGATCTATTTATAAAATATACTGTAGTATTATGAATTCAAAATAAGCACTTTTGCAAAGAGATAATAACAAAATTGTTGATGAGCAAACCTTTTTAAAACAACGCACATCATACAGCTTTTCTCTGCAGCAGTGTTGACACCCGGAGAAGACAGAAATATCTACATTTTCAAATGGGAAATGCTTAAAGCCAATAGAGCTGTTACGACTACTAGCGTAAGATTTACTTCATATAACAAATTAACTGCGAGTTGAGGCAAGGATGTATGTATTCTCTCGCCGATTTTATTTAACTTGTATATGAATGAAATGACCCGGCACTTTATATTAATTCTTTAAATATTGGAATTCAGTTGGTGATACTATATGTAAGCTGATGTATGCTGATGATATTGTTCTCTTGGCTGAACGTAGTACTCCTCATATCATTCTAAACTGTCTCAACGACTGGCGTTGTATGAATCATATGCATCTTATACATATGTAATAGTAATATGCACTTTCGTCCAAATTCAAAAGTCAAGTCCGATCTTATAAGTATGTGGAGAAATTCGGTTTTACCTATTCGTATCGGTATTTAGGAGAAATACTACATGGGTATTTAGAATGTAAAGTACAGTAAAACCTCTCTATAACGACCACTAAATTGTGTTAATTAGTTAGTATTTTGGGCAGGTGGCTGCTTAAAGCAAGGTGAAAGTAAAACAGAACGCTCCTATAGGAGCGTTCTGTTTTACTTTCACCTTTCTTTAAGCATCCACTTGCCTATAACACAAAATACTTGATGTAATGATGTGACCGTTATAGAGAGGTTTTAAGGTAATTGCAAAATCGGTTGTTCATAGGGCAAACCGAACATCAGGTCAGTTATTTGCTGGTTGCAATGTAATAGGTGGGGTTCATTTTAATTTATTTACTAAAATATACGATTCGACTGCTTGGCCTGTTATCAGGTCTGTGTGTGTGTGTGTGGGGGGGGGGGATACAGCAGTTGTCCTGTGTCAATACAGTGCAGACACGAGCAATGCGATTCTTCATTGGGTCGAGAAATATATGCCAAATGCAACGGGAAATTGTATGGGGACTTCCGATCTTGTCTTGCAATGGGGTGCTTTAGCAATTGTTTTGGTGTAGGAGTTCGTGTTTAAACCGGTTTAAACACAATAATTAACGTTTAGCGTCGTGGGCTGATCTTAAACTCTCTAATTAAAATTTGCCGAGAGTGGATAACTTTTCTTATATTAGCCATAAGATCTAAAAAAAACCCAACATTTTCCGTCGATCAATGATTTAAGGCCGAGTGGCATAAAACGTTTAAAAATAGAACTTACTGCATACTCTGTATTGGCACAAACACACTTCCAACTTATCCCAACTTTAAAGAGTTTTCTCCGTAGAAAACAATTGTTTAATTATTTTGCCAGAAAAACATCGCTGTGTATTTACCAAGTTCAAAGTTGGCGTTGCACCCATATGTACTGAAATGGGCAGGTGTGAACACAAAAAGAAAGGGGAACCTTAATGTCCCTTTCGTCGAGGATGAATTTCATGTTGTGTTAGATTGTCCTTCATATGATAACTAGATAGTTGCGTTAATTCAGAAGGCTGAGCTGTTATTCTTACCTTAGATTATGTAGGTAAACTTAATACTCTTTCTTATCCATCCAATTTTGATGTGAATGTCTGTTTTTTTTGGCTCAGTCAGAAGCTGTAGAATCAGATCTATAGCACATCATAAGCAAACAGAGCAGACCCGGATCAGACGGCTCCTATAGGAGCCGTCTGATCTGGGTCTTCTCTGTTTGCAGATGCGGGAAAATGCGCTTACATAGGGGAAAGGGTGGTTAAAGGTAATACGCTCATTTGCACTATTTCTTAAATATACACGGTCGTGTTCTGCTGCATATCAACATCTTTAACACTCTTATTAAAGTCTTTATTAATGAATTAGTAGCAAACACGCTGTTTTATCTCATGTACATGCAGGCCTATAATTGTGTTAACAGTTTTATGAAGAAGAGGCTGTGATGTGTAAGTCTCTTTTAACTATCATAAATATGGCTTAGCACTACTTATTTTGTGAGCAATTTAAGATATGTACTTTATGTTGTATTACACAGCTGGGTGTGTTTGTTTATATCGAGTTCTACGTCAATTTAACACTATTTTAACCCTTCGCTTGCTATTCACGTCAATATACCTACCTGTAAATAGTGAAGACCCAGATGTGACAGTTCCTGTAGGAGCTGTCTCATCTGGGTCTGCACTATCTACAAGTTGATTGTACAACCAGTGCACTCCACAGCAGTGATTTCACAGTGAAATACCTGTACACAATGAAGATATATGTAATTATACAACAGGGCATGGGTAAAGAAGGAGAAATGTATTTAAATATTCAGCAAGAGAAGGGTTAAATAGTCATATCACGACGTCCAGCTAATTACAAATGGAGGAAGATCCCAGAGGCTCTTCTGTGCATGGAGCATATTGCATTGTTTCGTGCACAGAAGAATACTTGTGTATATCGCAGAATCAACGCCCAACCACGCTCTAGCTGATGAGACTTAAATAACTAAGCATTAATTAATGTTTTCGTTAGTCATGAGAAAGTTTAGATTTTTTAAAGATATCACTTGTTACTGTGAGTGTGAAATAAACTGAACATACTGCATTTAACCCATACCTTTATTTAACGCATTTTCACGCATTTGCGAACAGAGTAGACCCATAGGAGCCGTCTGATCAGGATCTGCTCTGTTTGCCAGTGAAATTTGATAAATATTTTTCTTTACGTTCTAAAAATGCTACAATGTTCCACCTTCCAATATTTCATTTTAACTGTTTTATCTATGAATATTTAGTAGGTATTGCAGTTTGGAATAAATATAGAACAAGGAGAGGGTTAAGTCAATCTGATATACTCATCTAGTTCGGGCAATTACTTAGCTAGAAAAATATAACAACCTTTCGAACTCGCTCTTTGATCTTCGTCTACCTTGCCGTCTCCGTCATCGTCTGAAATAAAGAAAACAAAAGCGGAAGTGTAACATTTTTTCTTATCAACTGCTAAATAGTTTACACTACATATACACTGGAAAACTCGATTCTATATTTAGTCATTTATATTTAAGGATGTATTCTGCTATTTTTTTCGAAGATTTTGCGCAACAAATTGACTTCAGATTTGAAGTTATGTCACTTGAAATTAACTAAGTGCTAACGAGCATGATAAGAAAAGGGTTGCTTTTTTCGATTTTTCAGAAAATTTGATAGCTGTGGAAAGATCATTTAACTCTTTACCTGGTGATATTCATGAGATCACTTAGTTCTTTACCTGGTGATATTCATGCATGATCCCGCTCGTTATCAATAGTTGAACTTCGATAACTCGAACTTGAAGGGACCATACAAATTAGTTCGAGATAAAAGAAGTTCGAGTCATCCGATTTATAATCTGAGCAATATCTCAATGCCACAGCTTAATACAGATCTAAAGTAATGCTGAAAGCTCCTGTAGGAGCTTTCAGCATTACTTTAGACCTGTATTAAGCTGTGACATGTGTTTCCAGATATCTGTAGCGATACATTTTAGAACAATTATATATTGTAAGTTTTGGAAGGACTGAACGTTTTGTTCGAGTTATCCCGAAGTTCGAGTTATCCGAGTTCGAGATATCGAAGTTCAACTGTATAAAAATATAAAATATCAAAATATAAAATAAAGAAATTAATTGCCATGGAAAACAGCAGAGAATCTGCAACACATCAGCAGAAAGACCAAGTTCTAATCAGACAGCTGCTACAGAAGTCATCTGATCTGGGTGTACACTGTTTGCATAGGTATCATCATAACGATCAAGTAAAGGAGTTATGAAAATAAAACACGGGATCTATAAGAGTTGCCATATGTCTTTACCCTTTACTTCATAAATACGCATTTATACGTCTTTGCAAACAGAGTAGACCCAGATAAGACGGCTCCTATAGGAGCCGTCTGATTATGGTTTGCTCTGTTTGCTTATGAAAATAAATAGATATGATCTAACAGTTTCTACCATGGCCCACATTTGTCTAGTTAGTACTCTATTATAAAATTTAAAATAATTGGCATTCATATATGTATTATCTCTAACGTGGATAGCCATGGAGGACAGGGTAAACCGTTTCCTTCATATAGACAAATGTTGGCATATTTGCACAAAGAGTAGACCCCGATCACACGACTCCTGTAAGAGCCGTCAGGTCAGGACCTACTTATACTATAATAAAAATATACTACTGTTTCTGAAATGGCAAAACATTCGAATTTTCATTGACCAATATACACATTTAGGTAATAAATAGTCATGAAGCCACGACTTCTTGTATAAGTATTCACCAGGGAAATGGCTAAATACCAATAATTAGAGTTTGTATGAAAGGTTATTGCATCATATTTAACTGTATCTTATATCACAGATATTGTAAACGTTGATATCTGACTGGTCGATCTGGCTCTACACTGCATGCAATCTAAGTTTGAACACAACATTTCTTCTGGTCTATTTTTCACGAATGGATTTTTGAAGCTGCATTCATCTGCCCTACAACACCTACCTTTATCGTTTTTAATTTCTTCATCAATCCGTCCGTCACAATCGTTGTCTAATATATCACCAAGCCGACCAGGTATAACACACTGGAATACAGTAGAACCGCAAGGCATGTGGTAGCTTAATGCAGGTTAAATGCAATGCAGAAAGCTCCTGTATGAACTTTCTGCATTACTTTTACCCTGCATTAAGCATCCATCTGCTTTTATGACTCCCATGTTCAATAAATGAATGGCCGCTTAGTACAAGTTCTACTGTAGATCAATTTTCAAAATTATGATATTATCATGTTTTTCCTTGAAACAAAAACTTTTGAACAACACTTAAGTATACTTTCAATTAGTCCAAGTTTTGAGAAACTTTTCACCGAGTATCACAATGCTTGGATTTTGATGAAACACTGTCTCATTCTGAATCTCATCTTGGTCAAAGCTGATTGCAAATAATAGCCGGGTACCTTGGCAGATAAAGGGTTAAGATAATCAACATGTCATGTTAATGAAAAGTTGAAGAAAAGAATGTTTGAAATAAGAACACAGTAGAGCTATCCCATGACAACTCCTTAACTCATTTTCTTCTAGGCTATTTTAGACACAACCTCTTTGAATGTATCTACCGAAAAGGAGCATTAACTAGAGGAAAGGAACAATTTAAAATTTTGTAGTTTGAAACCGTTGTGATAAATAGAGCATTTGCTCCTATAGGAGCAAATGCTCTATTTATCACAATGGTTTCATAAAGTGACTTTTATAGATGCGCAAAAATGCGTCATTAGGGGATAACTATTCATGTAAGAAATAATGGTGTCGTGAATATTAATAAGATTAATTGTTATAATAATTCTTGGACACAGGACGTTTTGGCTCCTTAATTATTTCGCCGCCAAATAAATTGCATCTGCAAAGATTATCGTCTGCTTCAGGTATCAAATTGGAGCTGTCTTCATGTTTAACTCATTCCCTCCTACTGATGCATTTTTACGCCTCTGTAGAATTCTACTGTTTTGAAACCATTGTGATAAATAGAGCATTTGCTTCATAGGAGCAAATGCTCTATTTATCACAATGATTTCAAAACTACACACTTCTAATAAATACAGTTCTAGTAAATGTCCTTTTCGGTAGATTTATTCAAAGAGATTGAGTCTAAAATAGTATAGGAGAGAATGTGTTAATACAAAGAACATAATAAAAGTGTCATACAAGTTGGACGAGTTGCTCGGCGTCTCATCTGGATCTAAACTGTTTGCAAAGGTCATCGCAATTTCACCTTTGGCAGCAAAATAGTTTTCTTCTAAAAGCAGCTGGCTACTTAATGTAGGATTAAAGTACAGTAAACCTCTCTAAATCGGAATTCTAGAAGAGAAGAATTAAGATACTTTTAGGCAGGTGGCTGATTAATGCTGGGTGAAAGTCATGCAGAACGCTCCTAGAAGAGCTCTCTGCACGACTTTCACCCTGCATTAAGCTGCCATCTGTCTCCAAGACCGATATCTATACTGAATTTAACGTCCCGTTTAGAGAGGTTTTACTGTACATGTAATTTGGTCATACATTAGACTTCTACCAGTCTACCGATACAAAAACATTTGACACAATCAGAGCTCCCGATAAGATGCATACATTAGATTATTTTCAAGAAGAACTCCTTTATTTCTCAACCAAACCCTATACCATGACAACTCTTTAGAAATGTTTACGAGACGATTCTAAAGATTGGTCACAGTATAGGGTTTGGTGGAGAAATGACGATTTTAGTATTTAGGTACGCAGCGTTATCTGTAGCTCTGACAGGCATATACGTATTTGCAAACAAAGTAGACCTATCTGTCTCATCAGGATCGGCTTACTTTGCCAATTAAATGATATATATCTGATTCTTATTTCGGACCTAGTCAAAATTTCCCCTGGGCATTGAACCATTATAAAAAGCGTCTAATTAAAATTTATACAGCATTATTTCGTACATGAATATTGATGAGGTAAACAGTTAAAACCCATAAATCGAGTGGTCGTTGTAGAGAAAGTTTACTGTGGAACAATAGAACATCTTTGCAGCAACTGTTCCAAACAAACAAATAAACAAACCAAAACGTGAAAGGGGGTTAAAATCGAGCATCTTATAATGCTTAATGCAGGGTGAAAGTCATGCAGAAAGCTCCTAGAGGAGCTTTCTGCATGACTTTCACCCTGCATTAAGCTTATGTAGTACAGTACTGTAGGGTGATAAAACGTCTAATTCGTTTAACCTGGTGACCTTTTTACATCTGACATTTTCAGCACTTTTCAGCAGATGGGTGGGCGGACGGACGGGCAGATGAATGGATTGGCAGAAGGTCGGACAGACAGACGGACATGTGGATGGAAGAATGAGTAGACCGACGGATACTGACGGATGGATAAGCTGGATGAGTGGATGGATGGATGGACGTTAAACAGATGGCTCGACAAACAGACAGACAGATACACAGACAGACAGACAGATTAATAGACAAATATAAGGAGCTTGGAAATGACTTTTTTACTTTGTTATAAACAGGTAAACGCTGCCTGAAAGGATTGTACATCGCCGAAAGGTCTGTCGACGCATCAGTGGAATACGTTAATATAAGAACCATGAAAGGGCTCAGCTCGTCATCGGACGATATGCTCCAAACATCTTCAGGAAAAATAGCATCAGATTTAAAAACGTAACCACTTGGTCCTGTAAATGAAACAAATGTGCCATGGACATAACAAATATGAATTGCATAGAGTATGGATATGTGTGTACCATAAGAAAAATAATCAGACCATCTGTGCGTAAACCCTTTCACTGCTAAATATTCATGTTAGAAAAAAATGACATGATTAATTATTAAATTATTTATTTTTTAAGGCGTATGACATACATGCCATTCTGGCTCAGGCAGAAACTGTAGAATCAGGGTCCATGCTTATAAAGCTTTTAGTTGAGTCTGAGTTTCGTTCTCAATCTTTTGATTGGTCAGATTTGAGCCAGAGGCTCAAATCTGACCAATCAAAAGCTTGAGAACGTACTCAGACTCAACTAAAAGTTTTATAAGCATGGACCCAGGTCTGTATTATACCATAAACAAACAGAGCAGACTCTGATCAGACAGCTCCTATAGGAGACGTCTGGTCTGGGTCTCCTCTGTTTGCAAAGTCGTGAAAAGATGTATCTAAGGAGTAAAGTGTTAAACGGAAGCCACTTAAACTGCCAATAAAGCAATAACTGTATCGCTGCAACATATGAATCTGTGATTACCTAAAACAGTTAAGACTTAGATTAGACGCCGCGTAACGCAGTGTCTCATTAGGACCCGAATGGTTGCTACCGTGATTATGTTTCTTGAAAGAAAAATGTAAATCGTAGCAGACGATACAATTTGCAGACGACATTACCTTGCGACGAAAATATTAAAGACGTAATGACTGTGCACTCGTAAACAATATATCCAAACAACAATTTAGCCACTGGTCTATGCTCGTCAAATTAGCAGAACTATAACTGAGCCGCTCTTTTGGAAAATTGCCTTTGTATATAGTATAGTCACAGACCAGCAGCTACAAGTCTGACTTCTGGTAAAGTGTCAGAATATGCAATTATTTACTCTCTATCTGTCACATGATGCAAAACCTGATAAGATGCCTCATTAAAATGTTATGTCTGAGCCGGATCTTCACTGTTTGCAATGGAATAAGACCCATTTTCTCCGAGAGCGTCTCATGTGATGTAACCCATGTTGGTGTGCATGGATGCAACCACATATTATTAAAACACATAGCGAACCTGGGATGTAAAATGTGCTTATATTTTGCAAAACTCACGGCATATTAAACTAACTATTTGGCAATGCTTGTAAATTAATTCTACCAAACATTTACTTAGAACTGCATTAATGATTTGAAAGACAACAGAGGAATCTGAAGTTCATGATTTGAATGCAAATATAAAATGCTTCGAATATAGAAAAATAACATATTTGCATCAAACCCACATTCACAAATAAGCCAATAACGGAACAATGGACGTAAGCACTTGCTCTTAGTGAATGGAATATTGGAACTATGAACATAAGCACCTGCTTCTGTTCACATTGGAACAATGAACTTGATTACATAGTAGTGTTCATAAAATAATGAAAATCTGAATGTATGCACTTGCTCATGAATGTAATACATAGAGGATCTTACATGAGTGTTCTTGATTATTGGATTTATTAAATGAGTCTTTTTAAAAGATAAAAAACGAGCTTTAGCGAGTTTTTTTATCGTTTTAAAAAGACGAATTTAATAAATCCAATAATCATGAACACGAATGCAAGATCCTATTTATAACATAACACACACAAATGTTATTTGCAGCCAATATTTCAGCAGTAACGTGGATTGTTATAAATTCTCCTTACATATAGAAATGATGAATGAAAGGTGTTATTAGGTTCGCTAGGTAACTGGGACAAAGTAGGTCCAAATTTTCCAACTTTATTTTCGACTTACTGTCATATCAACCAGGATCTAATTCAGACCTCTCTGGTATTCAATTTAACTGTGATAGTTTATGATACAAAAACATACAGAAACACGTCAAAATAATTTTTGAGTTACAGTTTTGACATACATAGTTACAATCACGTCACATTATGACGTCATTGTACACAACATGTGTCTATGTTAAGCGCGCAATTTACATGAAGACCTACATATACATGTAGTCGCCAACACGTCCGATACTCACTGTCAATGGGATTCGAAATGCGCCTTCGTTTTGGTATATTTAAGCCCTTCATTAGTGTTGTATGTATACACATGGACATGGACATTTCCACCGAGAAAAAAAATCTCGATTCAAGTTCAGTGAAAATGTTTGAAATGGACAAAAGATTCAGTACGAACTGCTGCATAAAATGTGTTGGAACAGGAGGAAGATTTTCGCGATCAGCTGAGTTAGTGAGTATAGCATATTTGAAATATGTTTGTGCTGTGCTGGATTCAGATGACTATTGTTGTTGATTGATGAGATATTTGTATGAGTAGAAATCTGCATAAACAAAAGGACATGCGGTGAAGAAAATGCAAAGTTAAGGAGGAATTTTAATTTAAATGTAGAATTGATTGTATGGGTCAGAGTAGCTGGTAGGTCTTTTTTGGCATACATTTTGTATATGATTCCTGACAGCGATTACAATTTGTATTATTTTATCGAAATTAAGGCGCAAGTGCCAACAATCCTTTGCCATCTATCGTGACTCAATCGTGGACAGGTAGGTCGACCACCGTCCGCCAGTTTGTTTGTTTTGACAGCGCGTATGAATCGTTCGAATGTCATTCGGTCGTTCGAATGTTATTCACTAGTGATTATATGCCCATGATTATCAAAAAATAAATGATAGTGTTACGTCACGCTGAAGCCACGTGTTATGTTATAAAATGGAATTTTGAACGTAACCCATTGCTCCTGTTTGTAAACTATAATGGAACTATGATCGGGCGTACTTGCTCCTGTTTGTAAACTATAATGGAACTATGATCGGGCGTACTTGCTCCTGTTTGTAAACTATAATGGAACTATGATCGGGCGTACTTGCTCCTGTTTGTAAACTATAATGGAACTATGATCGGGCGTACTTGCTCCTGTTTGTAAACTATAATGGAACTATGATCGGGCGTACTTGCTCCTGTTTGTAAACTATAATGGAACTATGATCGGGCGTACTTGCTCCTGTTTGTAAACTATAATGGAACTATGATCGGGCGTACTTGCTCCTGTTTGTAAACTATAATGGAACTATGATCGGGCGTACTTGCTCCTGTTTGTAAACTATAATGGAACTATGATCGGGCGTACTTGCTCCTGTTTGTAAACTATAATGGAACTATGATCGGGCGTACTTGCTCCTGTTTGTAAACTATAATGGAACTATGATCGGGCGTACTTGCTCCTGTTTGTAAACTATAATGGAACTATGATCGGGCGTACTTGCTCCTGTTTGTAAACTATAATGGAACTATGATCGGGCGTACTTGCTCATGTTTGTAATAATGGAAATATGAACGTAGGCATTTGCTCAGGTTTGTAAAATAATGGAATTATTAACGTGCGTACTTGCTCCTGATTGAAAGATAATGGAAATATGAACGTACGCACTTGGTCCTGGATGTTATGTAACCACTTCGTCATATGATCAGAATAATGGGTCTATGAATGTAAGCACTTGGTCCTGTTTGTAAAATAATGGATCTATGTATGATTTCTGTTTTGCAGGTCCTAGCCTGACCTGTCTTTGTATGATTTTATAAGGATTAATCTAAATTATTATTACTGTTATTATTATACCACATTTATATAGCGCTCTTTTCACGCCGGATATGTGCGTTCAAAAGCGTTTCACATTGACGAAATCACTAGCCAGAAGGAACGACATGATTGTCTATCCGGTCAATGAAAGACATATAATAGATAAACAATATATGTGAAATCACTAGCCAGAAGGAACGACATGATTGTCTATCCGGTCAATGAAAGATATGTAAAAAGATATACAATAGATATGCTATAGGAGCAAATGCTCTATTTATCACAAATTCTACTCCCATTAGCATTCGAAGCTGTTCCATTATTGCATGAGTGATGTTTTCACCTTCTAGATTTGTTACGCACGTACGCAAGTGTCTATCGCTAGCTACGTCCCTGTATTTTACATGTTAGGAGCTCACTCACCTAACACGGCATCAGCACCCATGATCTGAGAGACTGTTTGGTCATTTACGCCATTTATACTCGCAGCAGTCTTTTGAACTATGATAGGCTGTGTGAAGGACGAGGCTGGTGCTATAAACGTGTATGACGGAGCCCATTGTGATACGGCAGGGACTGTCGCCATCGCAGATTGAAACTCTGTAAGTGAAAAACATTGACATCTGATCAACTGGTTTTTTTTCTCAAGGGTCCGTCCTCAATCTTACACTTTCTATGTGTCAGTTAAGTGGAATTTAATTTGTTAAACAAAATTACAGTAAAACCTCTCTATAACGGCCACTATATTGCATCAAGTAGTTTGTGTTATAGGCAGGTGGCTGCTTAAAGCAAAGTGAAAGTAAAACAGAACGCTCCTATCGGAGCGTTCTGTTTTACTTTCACCTTGCTTGAAGAAGTCACCTGCCCTAAATACCAACTAATTAACTCATTTTAGTGGCGGTTTTAGAGAGGTTTTTACTGTACATTAATTATTCTAATTTTAGGACATTTCTCCCGTTGGTTAACCTGTGTCTGAAACAGACGCCTTTTATATCACGCATTTGCAGACGCATTTTATGTGATGCATCAACAAACAAGATACAGCATAACTCGATACTACGAACACTCGATACTACGAACACTCAAATATGTACCATTACTGATCTTTAACACAGGTGGTAGCTTATTGCAGGGAAAAATACATGCATAACGCTCCTCTGGGAGCTTTTTGCATGACTTTCACCTTGCATTAAGTAGCCACCTGCCCTCAAAGACATGATTTTTTCTTTAAATCTAGTGATATGAGGATTTATGTACCTTTACAAAATAAAATACGTTTAAACTAAATTAAATTTAGCTATCTTTTACAGCAGGCTAAGGGATTTCTTATGACAAAGGTTTATTTAAAGTTGACTTATAAACTGACCCCGAGGATATACAAATATGTTTTTGCTCGAGTCTGAAACCATTCTCAAAAATCTGATGGGTCCAGTTTTGAGCATGCTCAAATATCTGACCAATCACGGGCTTGAAAATGATCTCAGACTCATATCCAGGGGTTTTATAACCCCAGAACCTGGGTTTCGCTTAAATAAAGATCGTACGATTGAAATTGTAATTTCTAACATACATGTATAACGATCGCAACTGGCAGTTGTGATCGTCTTGTGTTAGAACCTATGATAATTTGTGTCGTACGGAGTTGCGATATCTATGTCTGCTGTCCGAGTAGTAGCGATTGACGTATATTAGGTCTAACGACTTTTTTGTCATACGACCTTTAATCTTTTCCTCCATAAGTACGCCTTTCTACACCTCTGTAAAAGTCATTTAATGAAACCATTGTCATAAATCGAGCAGTTGGTCCTATAGGAGCAAATGCTCCATTTATCACAATGGTTTCAAACTACAAATTCTAAAAGTTTCCTTTTCTCTAGTTAATGCTCCTTTTCGGTAGATTTATTCAAAGAGGTTGGATCTAAAATAGCCTATGAGGGAATGAGTTAATAAACGGGTCTGTGATACTTAGTACTTACGTGAGTTTGAAGCAGGTGGGGAAAAGAAGAGGTTCACAGATACCGGGTTGTCAGCCTCTATTTCGTATGCGCTGCTGTCATGGGGTACGGTCACGGTCATTTGAGGTGTGGCGTCGTCTAAGGTAGTGCTCGTTACAGTGTTGGTTCCGGTATACTGCTTAACGATAGTTGTAGAGCCTGAAAACATCCACAAGCATGGGTTTGCATATGGTCTCGTTTGATTTGCTGTCTTTAGCGGATATATTTGCAGTACAGAGTACATTATTGAACTTGTGGGATTCGGCATCACTTGGGCTTTGAGTGAAGGTAAAAGTATCAAAAGCACCTTATTGAAAAAACCACATACATGTAGTTTACATACTCTTAACCATTTCCTCCATATAAATGTCTGAACAGGGTAAACCCAGATCAGACGTCACCTGTAGGGACCGTCTGATCAGGATCTACTGTGTTTGCTTATTATGAAATTATATAGATATGATCCTGCTGTTTTCGACTAAGCCAACACGCCCCTTTCAATTGTTTTACAAATAAAAATAAGCTAGTAATGAATATTCATGAAGTGATCAAGAGTTCATTAGGAAAGCAGTTAAACTGGTATAGTCTTTCTTATGCATTTAAAAACGGTTTACATTAAGGTAATACTTTTCATCAACTATAGCTGGCGGACAACTTGCCGCATATTCTGTTATGCAATCGAATATCGCAAATATAAATGAGGCATATACTGTAAAATCGCGATTTTTCGAACACTTAATACGTATCACTATTGACCTTCAAGATAGGTGGCAGCTTAATGCAGGGTAAAAGTCAGACAGGAAGATCATCTAGGAGCTTTCTGCAAGACTCCCACCCTGCCTTAAGCAGCCACCTACATAAAAGGGTCTAAAATCTACGTTATTCAAATTTCGAATAATCGAGATTTTAATGTTTATGATACAGTAGAGACTTCATAATATGACCAGAATTAATTTTAAGACATGAGCTGTAAAAAGAGGTGGTGGTTTAATGTAGGACAAAACGTAGTGCAAAAGGCTTTTATAAGTGCTTTTTGCATAACCTTTGTCCTGTATTAAACTACCGTCTGTTTTAAAAATCTGGAATTAAACTTCTTTCAGTGGTCGTATTAGTGAACATCTTGCACATGTCACCCTAGTGGCACCGTATATTAGCGATACTTTACTATTATATAGAATACTTTTCACATACAAGGTCAAGATAAGATGCGTAAATTAAAATATATTTCAAGAATAACTCCTTTATCTCTCCACCAAAACCCTATAATGTAACCACTCTTTAGAATCGTCTCGAAGTGACCATTCTAATGAGTGGTCGCAGTAAAGGGTTTGGTAGAGAACTGATGATTTTAGTATTTGGGTACGCACCCTTATCTGTATCCCTGAGTCGTCATACCACCATTGTTTTGTACATAAGGTATAAACTATCAAATACAGTATAACGTCGATAATTCGAAATTTCCATATGGAGGATTTTAAACCATTTTAGGCAGATGGCTGCTTAATGCAGGATGAAAAGCATGCAGAAAACTCCCAGGGGGTCTGTATGCATGACTTTCACCCTGCATAAAGTTGCCACCTGTTTTAAAAGATCGATAATGATACGCATATGAGTGTTCCAATAATCAAGGTTTTACTGTGTGTTCGGTTAATTTCTCAATACAGTAAAAACCCTATGAACTGGACGTTAAAATTTAGTATAAATATCGGTCTTGGAGATAGATGACAGCTCAATGCAGGGTAAATGTCATGCAGAAAGCTCCTCTGGGAGCTTTCTGCATGACTTTCACCCTGCATTGAACAGCCACCTGCATGCTCATATCCAAATTCTTCTCCACTAGGATTCCGGTACAGAGATGTTTTACTGTAGGCTCTACCTGAACTTATTCATGTTATTATCTTTTGTCTTGATCTAAACATAGCGTAATGATGTTAATCCTTTCTTTGCCAGTGGCGAATATATGGTTACCTAGGCAACCAGTTTGGACCCGGATGAGATGCTGAGTAACTCAGCCTCTCATCGGATCCAAACTGCTAGATGCTCTGATTATATGTGTTTTGAAAGAAAAATGAAAGTTGAAGCAGACGACAGTTTCGCAGAGAACAGGTATGCAATAATGATTAATTTCGTTTTTTATCCCAGTGAGTTCAATGTGACTTCAACCTTGGCATGAAGTCACATGGAACATAGTCATCTGTTTCCATCGGAAAGTGTGTTTCCTTCCACATTTCTTCAAGAGTAGTCATACAATGTCAAATGTGTTGGATTCAGGTGAAACGGCAGAGTTACTCTGCGTCTGATTTGGATCCAAACCACCTGCTTGCAAATTTACCCATGATATGGAAAGTTCCAATACCTGTGGCTGTAATTCGTATTATATATATGGTTGATTCCTGATAAGTAACCCCCGGATATGCTGGAATAACGGGAACCAGTACGTAGTTTTCGCCAAAACTGCTTTTTGGGGGTAACTGTTCTGTTACAAGGTTATCCATGTAGTTCTGGTTCCCAGTGAAAACAGAAATTGGCAACGTTGAGGTGATGCTGGTACCAGACAGACTTGTCGCCTGAGACAAGTGAAGTGTTTCTCCTTGATCTAATGTAAGTGTTAAGGTGTCTCCCGCTGAATACGTAGTCCCATCATACGTTATAGCTGAGGCTCCAGTAGGAAGAGTCATGCTAACAGACGTGGAATCCTCCGACGATACCACCATCACCTCGGCGCCGTCTGAAGTATCCATGGTTACCACATCATAGCTGGTACCAGTTACATCAACCGGAAGTGCCGTAAAATATTCTTCTGTATCTGATTCCTGGTTGAATACGAGCACACACACCTCATGGTCGTACGAATTCAAATCAATTCCCTTGTTGTCCTTTTCAACGTCAGCACCTTAAATAAGTCGTATCGTATTAACCATTGACATCAGAAGTATAATAAAAGTTCGATATAACAAATATACACAAACCTGTCATTGTCAATCAAGAAATAAATACGGCATTAATATCATAGATACCAGC
This sequence comes from Azorinus chamasolen, assembly GCA_963576725.1. Classification (NCBI taxonomy): domain Eukaryota; kingdom Metazoa; phylum Mollusca; class Bivalvia; order Cardiida; family Solecurtidae; genus Azorinus; species Azorinus chamasolen. The sequence continues at coordinate 4,358,598 of OY755243.1, read as the reverse complement.
TTTAACCAACCAAGAATATCCATGTAACAAAACTAACATGACTATTAACCCTTCGCTTGCTGAATTTTAAAATACATTTCTCCTTCTTTACCAATGCCCTGTTGTATAATTACATATATCTTCACTGTGTACAAGTATTTCGCTGTGTAATCACTGCTGTGGAGTGCACTGGTAGCACAATTAACTTGTAAATAGTGCAGACCCTGATGAGACAGCTCCTGCAGCAGCTGTCTCATCTGGGTCTTCTCTATTTACAGGTAGGTATATTGACGTGAATAGCAAGCGAAGGGTTAATTAGAGGAATGTTTATAACGGTATGTGAAAGCAGGGATTTTAACCCAGACAGAAACTGTAAAATCAGATCTATATTATTTCATTAGCAAGCAGAGCAGACCCTGGTTCGACAGGTCCAATAAGAACTGTCTGATATTGGTCTACTCTATCTTGCAACGGCGTTAAAACGCGTATCTATAACTTAACCCATTCCCTCATATTGACGACTTTTCACGACTCTGTAAAAGTCACTTTGTGAAACCATTGTGATAAATAGAGCATTTGCTTTTATAGGAGCAAATGCTCTATTTATCACAATGGCTTCAAACTAAAAAATTCTAAAATTTTCCTTTTCTCTAGTTAATGCTCCTTGTCGGTAGATTTATTTAAAGAGGTAGGATCTACAATTAGCATATGAGGTAATGGTTTAAGCAGGACGATAGTCTATAAAACATAAAGGTCCGAGAGAAGTTTTCTGTATAAAGTTCGTTCTTAATTGAATTGAACACCCTGTTTCCGTTGAAAGCAACGTTAACCCTTTTACCCAATGTATACGCCTTGCTGTGCCTTTGCAGACAGAGTAGGTCCAGACCAGACGGCTACCGTGGGAAGGGTTATCTTTCAAAACTGATAAATCACAAGTTACAAGCGACAGAGCTCGTCTGTATATTCATTTTATTTTATCAAAACTATTTCTATTACCATCATGGACCATAGACAATGGGCTTTTTCAATTCTTAAATCGGCATTTCTCCACCATTTCTATATTGTGATATATACAGTAAAACCCCGCTAATGCGACCACCTAAAAGAGGTATAATTCTAGTTGCTAGATGCAGGTGGTAGCTTAATGCAGGACAAAAATAATGCAGAAAGCTGGAGCTTTCTGCATTACCTTTGTCCGGCATTAAGCACCGCCTGGTTATTAAGACACCCATGTTTATTTATTAAGTGGTCGCTTTAGAGAGGTTCTACTGTATTTACAACTATAGTCCAGAGCAACAGATAAATGTGCGTACTCAGATATTAAAAGCGTCACTTCTCCACCAAACCAGATGCTGTGACCATTCTTTAGAGACGATTCTAAAGAGTGGTAACAACATAAGGTTTGGTGGAGAAATAAATGAGTTATTCTTAAGAATGTTTTATTTTACGCACATTATATGTACCTATGTAATGTCTAACTATGTGTCTGCTAATTGCGACCTAGATATTTGACCTAGATAGCCTTTGCAAACAGCTTGCGTCCTGATAAGACGCCGAGTAACTTGGCAAGTAAGTGAAAAATGTAAGAGATCGGAGACAAACTACCGGTACGATCCCATAAATACATGTATTCATGTATTAATATCATACAAGATACGTCTGACCTGGGTCTACTCTGTTTGCAAATGCGTAGTTAGGCGTTTATATATGAAGAAAGGGGTTAAGCAGGAATTATTTTCATAGTTGGAAAGGGTTATTGTTTAAAAGTAGTAGCAACACAAGAGTTGTTGGAGCAACATTAGGGAGCTATCATTAAAGTTACAGTAAAACCTCCCTATAACGGCCACTAAATTACAGGAAGTAATTTGTGTTAACGGCAGGTGGCTACTTAAAGCAAGGTGAAAGTAAAACAGAACGCTCCTATAGGTGAAATGCCCTAAATACCAACTAATTAACATAATTTAGTGGCCTTTATAGAGAGGTTTTACTGAATACATCTTATATTTGCCCCTGATAATCATCATAAATATGTTCAATTGGTAAACCTTTGTCACAATTGAGAAGACCTAGATAAATACTAGCCCATGATAAACTTGTAATCCTTTACCTAGTGAGATCTCCTGTAAGAAATAATGGCTGTATAATTAAGAATTTAACAGAAGAAAAGTATGAAAGATGACGACTGGACGTTTTGGTAAACAGGGCAGACCCTATTCAGTTTTTATAGAGGCCATCCGATCTGGGTCTACTCTGTTTACAAAGGTGTTAAAAGAATGGCATACTTATGAAGTAAAGAGTTAGTATAGACTTCAGTGTTTCTGCTCTAAATCAAGACGTCTAATTGTGTGTGTGTGTGTGTGTTTGTGTGTGTGTGTGTGTGTGTGTATGTGTGTGTGTGTTTGTCTGTCTTGAGAAGGGAGGGGCATAAATAGCCTTACCTTCAGAACATCCCATCAGATCCACGTCGAAGTTGAAGGTGAGCACCTCTCCTAATAAAGAGGTCTGCATCTCATCCATGTCTCGAGCAATGACTCGAACGTTGGTCGTTACTGGATACATTGGATACACTTTGATAAACAACGATGCTGCTGAAGCCGCAGTGATGGCATCGTTTCCCAAGAAACCGATAAAAAAGCGTGTTCCACAATTATCCGGACCTGTCAGCGAAAATAGTACAGTAAAGTATGTATAAACTCATTCTCTCTTACATTAGTTTTAGACTCAACCTCTTTGAATTAATCTATCGAAAAGGAGCATTAACTAACAGAAAAGGAGAAATTAAGAATTGTATAGTTTTGAAACCACTGTGGTAAATAGGGCATTTGCTCTATAGGAGCCCATGCTGTATTTATCACAAATGTTTCAATAAATGAGTTTTACAGAGGCAGTTGAGAGAATGGGTTAACCCTTTACTCCATGGAAATTCATGGTAGATTGCAACCGTTATGAATATTAATATGCCATTTATTTTAATATATTGTTGTATAAACAAATAAGGACATAGCTATGCCAAACAGTGGGGAATCAGATATAGGATAATCTATTAACAGAGTGGACCTGGATCAGGCGGCTCTTACAAGAACCATCTGATCTGGCTCTTCTTTGTTTTTAAAGACGTGAAAGGGTGTACATAAGGAGTAACGTGTTAATCGAACATCACGTGTTTTAAAATAAGTATATGTACAACTTTGAGTATTAACACATTCCCTTCTAGTGACGCATTTTGGCGTCTCTATAAAGTCACATTTAGAAATCATTGTGATAAATAGAGCATTTGCTCCACAGGAGCAAATGCTCTATTTATCACATTGGTTTCAAAACTACACATTTCTAAAATTATTCTTTTCTATTGTTAATGCTCCTTTTTGGTAAATTAATTCAAAGTGGTTGTGTCTAAATTAGTCTAGGAGGGAATGAGTTAAGGCAGGTGGTAGCCTATTAAACGCAAGATAGAACACAGCGGAATTATCCTAAAGCATCATTCTGCATTACTTTGTCTCTGCATTAAGCAGCCGCATACTTTCAGATTCTTTTATGTAATCAGTAACTGATTGATGAAGACCGGTTTAACGCTTACATCATATAAGCGCCCTTTTACGACTTTGGAAACAGAGCAGATCCCGATCAGTCAGTTCTTGTATGAGATATCTGATCTGGGTCTATTCTGTTTGCTAATGATGTAATATAGATCAGATTGTAAAGTTTCTATCGGGGCCAAAATGGTGTCTATTCTTTCGCTATTATGTAACATAATCCAACTAATATTAATGATGTCATTTTCTCTTACACTGTTATTTACGGGGAATATATAAAGGATCTTACATGAGTGTTCATTACACATTGTTTTTATGAAACGAGTTTACAATAATAATATGACACGAGCTCTAGCGACTGTCATATTCATTATAGTTAACGAGTTTCATAAAAACAATGTATAATGAACACGAATGTAAGATTATTTTTATCACATAATCCTTAAAATGCCATAGAAATAAAACAGACTAGCTGACGGCTGTTTCTGCCATTTCTTTACAAACATACATAAATACAACGGACGACACGCATGGAGTGCTATGATTGGCTAACGCTTTTTAAATGAGCGCTACGATTGGCTAACTTGCTAATTTGCATAAAAATGCACTAGTGCAATTCTGTGAAATCCGACACTCTGTTACGGCACTCCAACATGGTAGATTATGTGATAAATTAAAATATGTTCAACTGTAGTTTAATATCAAAATAAGCTTTAACCTCTAGCATGATGAGCAAACGATTATCAACAATAATGTCTCCGAATTCTGTTTTCAAGACAGATTTACGTTCTACTCTTTGGATACTGATGAGGCGGTGAGTTACTCATCTGGGTCAACATTGTTTGAAAAGGTCATTGACCATTTAATCTCTATATATGCCCTTTAATGCCTTTGCAAACAGAGAAGACCCAGATCAGACGGCTCCTGTAGGAGCCGTCTGATCAGAGTCTGCTCTGTTTGCTTATCAAATAATATAGATCTGATTCTCATTAAAGGCCAGAATTTCCATTTTTCATTGGCCATTACAAAAGTTCAACTAATCTGTAATCACAATGTCATTAATACTAATGGAGTAAAGGGTTTAAGAATAGCAAGCAACCACGTGCAGAAAAGCCATGGAGGTTCTACAAAAGTAAGCATATACTCCATAGAAACGCATTTTAACACATTTTTAAAAAAAAAAAAACAACCAAAAAACCAAAACCACCAGTAGACTCAGATCCGACGGCTCTTGTAGGCAATATGCCCTGTTTGGTTACGTAATTAAACAGAGCTTTCGTATTCGTATACATGTAAACCGTACATCAATTCTTAACCTAGGTTTTTCTCTTGTTTTTTTTAAAAACGGCAATTGGAAAATGTGATCAAATAAGTGGGATCCTTTTGAGGACTATGGATACAAACTGTATGCAAAGGTTACCACACGTATTAGGTCTACGTTCCGCTTTTGTCAGTATCACGTTGGTCACTTGATTAACCTTTCCCTCCGTGAATATTCATGTAAGAAATAATGACGTCATGAAGATTAATTACACCAATTTGTTATAATAGCACATGAACACAGGAACTTTTGTCCATGGCAGAAATTAAAGAATCTTATCTATGTCATAGCTTAAGCAAACAGAGCAGACCATGATAAGACGGCTCCTATAGGAACCGTCTGATCTGGGTCTACTCTGATTGCAAAGGTGAAGAAATGTGTATTTATTGAGTAGAGGGTTAATGTCCAAAAACTTGAATGTCATTCTCACAATCATACATTATAACTGTATTCGGTATACATCACTTTAAATACAATATGAAATTCCCAAAATTTCGCCACTAATTCTTTTAAAAACTAGGACGAGTGTCAAGTAATTTGGTTACTGATGATACATTTAGCACATTCTAGACTTATTTTAGACCCAACCTCTTTGAATAAATCTACCGAAAATGAGCATTTACTAGAGAAAAGGAAATGTTTAGAATTGTGTAGTTTTGAAACCATTGTGATAAATATAGAGCAAATGCTTTATTCATCACAATGGTTTCAAATTGTGACTTTTACAGAGGCGCCAAAATCACGCCCTGTACATGTTCACGATGTATTGAAAAAAGCGCCAAAGAAACTTCCGAGAAGCAGCCAAATACAGGAAATGGCCACGAAGGGTAAGACAAACAAGCACATTCACAGAATTGATACCCCCTGCCAAATGCATTACCTAATAAGATGGCAAACAATTTAGATAATCAATTTAAAACATGAGGGCTATGATAGCCCTGGATCGCTCAACCAGGTTTTACTTGCCTTTGATACACACTGATACCTTAAATAGATATTTTGACCAACTTTATTAATATTTGGCCAAATTACTGCTTTCTACGACACTCTTTAATAATTATGTACAAGTTTTGATACTGAATGAGCCACAGCATGGTGAAATGTGCCTTATTGTATTACAAAAAGTATAGACCTAGACTGGTTGCCGCATTTCCGCTGTGGCATCTGATTCAGTCTTACTACTTTTTGCATTAGTTGTAGTCTGTATATACTATACAGTTTATTCTGGTATAGTGAATCATTACATATCCGATTGGATGTTGCATTGGTGACGTGGTTGCTGATCTATTTCTGAATTGTTTGAATCATAAGGCCTATTTTATCTTGACACTGCTTGAATATGAAAGCTGTATAAAACATATTCAAGTACTTAATGCAAAACAGTATTCAGTGCAATACAGTATCCATCTGCTTTCGGCAGGGGATAAGGGCAGTAAATATATGATTTTTGTGTATCAAAGGGGAACAACTATTCATGTTGAGTTTCATTGAATTCTGTCAATCCGTTACAGAGATATAGAATAGGACGGAAAAATATGATTTTTGAGTATCAAAGGGCAATAACTTCAAAATATTACAAGTAACTTGGAAAAGTAATAAATGGGAATGATGGCCCAGTGATAACAAATATTCATATTGCGTTTCATTGAATTCTGTCAATCTGTTACAGAGATATGGCATCAGACGGAAAAAATGTCACTTTTGCATATAAAAGGGCAATAAAAACTCCTTAATGTCGCAAGGGATCTGCATAACTAATACATGGGAACGATGCCCCAGTGATAACAAATATTAATGTCGAGTTTCATTGAATTCTATCAATCCATTACAGAGATATGGCATCGGACGGAAAAAAAAGTCATTTGTGCGTCTTAAATGGCAATAACTCCTTAATGCCACAAGCGATCTGTAAAAGTTATACATGGGAACGATGCCCCAGTGATAACAAATATTCATGTTGAGTTTCATTGAATTCTGTCAATCCGTTACAGAGATATAGAATTGGACGAAAAACATGTCATTTTTGCGTATAAAAGGGCAATGACTCCTAAATGTCGCAAGGGATCTGGAAAAGTAATACTACCTATGGCTCTTTTTTCAATATGCGAAAATGTGACCGAGCCAGAGATTACAGGGCGTCACAAGGAGGGAGTGTGTTAATTCATAAAAAAGGTTATTAGAAATATCGTTCGTCTCATTATCTGGTGAATATTCATATAAGAATCAATGACTGTATACATATTGATTAATTGAATATTAACCCTTATCATGCCGAAAAAACTATATACCACCTAAAACCCTGATCTACGATAAGTTTAACTTACAGTAAAACCTTTCTATAAAGGCCACTTAATTGTGTTAATTAGTTGGTATTTAGGACAGGTGGCTGCTTAAAGCAAGGTGAAAGTAAAACAAAACGCTCCTATAGGAGCGTTTTGTTTACTTTCACCTTGCTGTAAGCAACCACCTGCCTATAACACAAACTACTTGATGCAATTTAGTGGCTGTTATAGAGAGGTTTTACTGTATTTCCGATTTGTTCAATCGTAGTAAATTATTATCCGAGTGAGAAACAGTTTGCATCCTGATGAGACGCCGAGTTACTCGGCGTCTCATCTGGATCCGAGATGTTGCAAATGCGACTCAGATCGCGATCGACAGAATAAGGGTTGAAACAAATCTGTGAACAAAGGAATTTTTAGCATGGCACAAATTGTAGAATAAGATCTACATGTTATAAGCAAACATAGCAGACCTTGATCAGACGGCTTCTACATTTTGATTAACCTTGTTTGGGCGACTCCCTCGGGCACAGGGTTGTCAAATTTCTAATTGTAGTCCGCAACCAAATTTTGTTAAGGCATTTCGGTATAATAAGAGATAAATAAATGAAAAGTTCAATGAAATAAACCACGGATATAGAACTAGAAGTGGAGACAAAGTGTGAAGTGCTTGATCAGACGCCGCCTTGAAAAGGAAGCGTCTGTTCTAGTACTGCACTAATTGCTGTGACATTGGCGGTGAAAGGGCTAATAATACACTTACCCCTTTCAAGGGCGGGGAAAAAATCCAAAGACAAGATGACATTATCTCCTACAGTTGTTGTAGAGACTGGGAATTCTGAAGTTGCGTCTAAAACCCTCAGATAGGCACCAAACTGCGGCTGCTGTCGGTATCCAGGGGTTCTCGCTCTGTAATGATATACAGGTATATTATAATATATATCTTTTTTTCATGAATATTTATGTTGTAAGCTATAATCAATGTATCAGCTGATTATTAAGACATGTGAACGCATAATGTATTGGTCAAAACAAGCACTGTACAGTAAACCCCCTCTATTGTTGTTGGATTGTTGGCCTCCGTCATTCTGTAGACCATGTAGCAGCGCCTTGAATGGCTGTTGAGGAACACTGTAGAGTCCATTTCTTGATTTGCATGCTGTGTTGCTGCCCTGACCCTCTCTATAACGGCCACTGAATTGTGTTTATTAGTTGGTATTTAGGGCAGGTGGTTGCTTAAAGCAAGGTGAAAGTGAAACAGAACGCTCCTGTAGAAACTTTATGTTTAACGTTCACCTTGCCTTCAGCAGCCACATGCCTTTAACACAAAATACTTGATGTTATTTAGTAGCCGTAATAGAGAGGTTTTACGGTATAATAAAATCTTAATTAGGTCAAAAGCAAACAGAGTATGCCCTGATCAGACGGTTCCTAAATGAGTCTTTTGGTCTGGGTCTGCTCTGTTTGCAAATGCGTCAAAACGCGCCTATACCAGGTTAAGAGTTAATTCATCTCTTGGTAAATAAATATGGGAGGCTTTAAAAGCAGGAGACTGCTTAACTGGTCGCTGCCAATTTCATATATGTGGTTACCTGTGCAGACAGTTTGGATGATCCAGAAAAACCCCGCCGTGTAACTCGGTGACTAATCAGGGCCCAAACTGTTTGTTACTGTGGTCATGTGTTTTTAAAAAGAAAATGGGAGAACATTAACCCTTTACCCAATAGTCTGTTTCTAGTTTTGAAGACATATGACCACTTAAAGCAGGTTGAAAGTAAAGCAGAATGCGCCTTAAGGCGCATTCTGCTTTACTTTCAGCCTGCTTTAAGCTACCACCTACTAGGATATAGAAAATATTTATTATGCAATATGTTCATGACTGTATGAATTTGAACTATTTTCTTCAGCGGAGGAATAAATCAAACACGCTAAAAGCCGCTTCTATCAGGTAAAGGGTTAAAGAAATGATAATGGAAGCAGACATTTTCCAGACGACAATACTTGGCAGTGGAAGAGTTGAGGCAGAACGAAAAGGTGTCCTGGTACAGTGGCCAAGAGTCGCGACAGTATGGCTAAAATGAGGCATGTGACTTTCCCTCTGTTCCCTGAATGCCAAACCACCAAATGACAGATTCGGAGCTATTTATAGTGCATTATGTAAGTTGCAGGATCGAAATAACTTAACTTGATATTTTAACCAGAGCTCCAGATAAGATGCGTAAGTTTAAACATTTTGAAGAATAGTTCTTTTATTTTCCACCAAACCTTATATTGTGACCACTGTTTTAGAATCGTGTCGAAGAGACAATTGTTAAGAGCGGTCACAGTATAGGGCTTGGTGGAGAAATGACGATTTTAGTATTTGTGTACGCACCTTTATCTGTAGCTCTGATTTTAACCATGTATTCCATTAATACACATTTCTACGTGTTTACAATCAGAGCATAGCCAGATCAAAGGCTCCTATAGGATCTGCTCTGTTTGCTTATAGCATAATATAGTTCTGATTCTACAGTTTCTGCCATTACCAAAAGGTCATGTGATCTGTATCAATAAGCCACTCGGCTACAGCTTAACCCATTCCCCGTTCTTTGTTTATTCCAAATTTCAATACCTACTGAATATTCATGATTAACATAGTTATAATAAAATATGGAAGGTGGAGCATTGTAGCCATTTTAGAAAGTAAATAACAATACCTTTCAAATTCCACTAGCAAACAGGGCAGACCTTGATTAAACGGTTCCCGAGAAGCCGCCTGATTTGGATCTACATTTTAGCGAATGCGTGACAACACTTTTATATGAATATGAGGGTTAATCCGTTACACGATGAACATTCATATATGAAATAATGACATCATGAATATCAAATAAATGGTTTTACGGCATATGAACACATGCATATTTGACCATGGCAGAAGTTTCAGTTTGAACTTTCAAAAGATGGTACAAAAAAACCCATTCCTTATTGGAGACGAAGAAAAATAACACGAATAGGAAGGATAACTGTTGTAAAAGCACATGTCGATGTTCACTCATCTATTTACAAGTTTGCCAATGCCAAAATCAGGTTTTATTAAAATGCTTGCTATGGCATTTTCGGATTTTATATGGTACGAGGAACCAGCAATTAAAAGAGGCGTTTCAATTACAGCCTACACAGAACAGGGATTAACCCTTTCCTTCCCATAAACACATTTTCGCGCATTTGCAAACACAGTAGACCCAGACCATACAGCTCCTATAGGAACCGACTAATCTGGGTCTACTCTGGTCATGTATGATTCATGCAGGAAACACTGCATACACAACACACAACCGCCCAAACAGCACCACGACGACAACTAGCAAATGTACACAAAGAGACGCACAAAGACATAATAAACAAACAATAGGGTGAAGATGGAAGTACCGTCTTAGAACGGTCAGTGACAAATGTCACGGGGGGGGGGGTTAAACCGGTTTAGGGGCACCCAACCTCACACTTATTCCATCCCCATCCTAAAAGACAAACAGTGTGAATAAACGTATCCCCTCTCCTTCTAATCTACAACAACCGCGATGGCAAATACAGTGGTAAAGTGCATGTAAAGCGAAAACATATTTAAGTGAAAGAACCAGAAAAACTCAGTCGATAATAAGAGTGGGGCATCGCGCCCGGGTTTCTCTGTATCCTCTCCCCTCTCTCTGGGGCGTCCAATTAGCCCATAGGGAGCAGAAACGGACGTTAATCAACACAAACAAACAAACAAATATTTAAGTGAAACAACTGTATCCACCTATCGCTAGTGTACTCTATGATTGAGCTGCAGAGTAACTGTATAACAGTCATAAAGGGTACGACAAAAACGAGATCTAGTGCAAATATCCGACGTCCTCCCCCTGTTATCAGATTTAAGAGGTCGCCTTCATAGAGTACTAAACTTTTCTTGTCCGTGTACATGCAAAGATAGCAGCGTGATTACCAGCTGCAAAAAGGGTTAAGAACCAGACATGCAGTATGTTGTAGTAGTTGTCATGTCCTTCTTTTTAATGATTTTTAATGCATTTAGTGAACAAGGTGAGAAAATGGGTATGTCCAAAATTTTACGAAGTTTGTGAATCATATCACCATAAAATTCAGGATGTCAAATACCGTGTCGCAGGAGCGCCTTAAGATTACATTTGTAGGCCTACTTGCCAATAAGTGAGAGATTTCGATGATAAAATTTAGAGAACGTTTTTGTTTTAGTTTATGATATCTATATACTTGCTTAAGCAGCTTTTCAGTTAAAATGAGATTTCGACTGTTAAAATCGTCAACAGAAGAATCAAAATCGTCTCTTTTGTCATAAATTTTAGAAGATATAATTCCATCGTCAATTTTAAGGTTAAGATCGAAGAAAAGCCGCATAAGTGTCGGAAGGGTTAGCTTTTTCAATTTGAGTTCTTTTGGGTAAATGGTAGGAAGGCTTTTATGACATCTTCTTGTGATTGTGGGTTCAAACTCAACATGAAATCTCTCTCATAGCAGTACAAAAACAAATCGGCGACCAGTGGTGCACAATTCGTACCCATAGGAATACCAATCACCTTACGGTATATATCATTCCCATAACGTATGAGTATGTTATCCAGAAGAAAGGTTAGTGATTCGTAAACTTCTGAGCAAGACCAATTGGTGTAATATTTCATTGGCTCGTCAGTAAAGAAAGCTTTTTCAGCATTACATGCCAGAAATGATGTTTTTTTCTCTGGCAAATATTTTCTGTCAACCCTGAATAAATAAAGATCTATATAAAACTGTAAACTTAACTGTCAGGTATTGCCAACCCTGGATAAACAAGGGCATGTTGTATTGCGATACAAGACATGAGTCCCCCACCGGACTGAAAAAAACCCTCCACTCTCCCCACCCCACTCACCCATGGTGTTGTTGACCATGGTATATACATGACCACCTGAATGGTATTAGTACCTACTTTCATACATTGAATCAGTAAATAAAAAGTTATTGTCCCAAGAAAATATGAAAAAGGGGAGTAACTCCAAACATATTAATGCTAGAGTTATTGCCCTTGTGCATGACACTACACCTCATCATGCTTGTTCCATATGAGAAGTTTCAAATCAATTGAACCAGTACATAAATAGTTATTAACTGGACAAGAAAATATGAAAAGGGGAATAACTCCAAAAATATAGATGCTAGAGTTATGGCCCTTGTGCATGACACGACCCCTCATCATGCTTGTTCCATAATGTGAAGTTTCAAATCAATTGAACTAGTAGATAAAGAGTTATTGTCCGGACAAAAATATGAAAAAGGGGAATAACTCCAACAATATTGATGTTAGAGTTATGGCCCTTGTGCATGGCACTACTCCTCATCATGCTTCTTCAATGTGTGAAGTTATAATGAATTTGGCCTAACTTTGTAGGAGATATGGCCCGGACACGAAGCGTGACAGACGGACTGACAAGAAAATATGAAAAAGGGGAATAACTCCAAAATATTGATGCTAGAGTTATGGCCCTTGTGAATGACACTACCCCTCATCATGATTGTTCCATATGTGAAGTTTCAAATCAATTGAACCAGTAGATAAAGGGTTATTGTCCGGACAAAAAAAATATGTAAAATGGGAATAACATAAAAAAATATTGATGCTAGAGTTGTGCATGACACTAGCCCTCATCATGCTTCTTCAATGTGTGAAGTTATAATAAATTTGGCATAACTTTGTAGGAGATATGGCCCGGACAAGAAGTGTGACAGACGGACAGACGGACGGACGGAATCGAGCAAACCTATAGTCCCTCAACCGGTAACCGGTGGGGGACTAATAAAGCTATAAACTGTAAAACATGAGCATGACAGAAACTCTAGAATCAGATCCATATATTTCCATAAGCAAAAGAGCAAGGTCTTCTCTCACCTCAGGAAACAGTAGATCACGCGGTCTCAGCCTAATCCGCTAAATATGTTCATACATGTATATGATTATAAAAACCAGCTAATTGATATCAACGTTGACATTTATTCTTGCATTAATATAATTGGGATAAAGGGTTAAGCAAGTCTTACACATTATCTACAGCACCAGTTGTAACGAAATCGGGGTTGAGATCGTCAGAGCTGCATGTGAACTGCACGGTTTCGTCCTCAGCGTCTATCAAGGTGATGGCCGAAGAGTAAACATGGAAGAGGAAATCAGCATAATACACAGTGGCGCCGTCAACCGTATCTGAATACTAAAATAAATAGATATAATTAAGTTTACTCACTATCTTCCTATCTTCCATAGGTCCTCAATTCACCTCAGTGACAAGTTCCTTGATAAAACTGTTCACTTCAACGTAGAAAAGAGGTCACGTTTAACCAGTAACGCTAACCTTAGAAAAACCATGTTCATATGCTTACTGATATGGAAATATATCCAAATAAGCCTTCGTGGGCATCGAAACTCGAGCATTTACTAGAGAACTTAGGACTAAATTATGCTTGGTTAAATCAGGGAGTGGGTAGTGTCGATTTATTCTTGAAACTGTGTAAACAAAGATTATCTGACCAATTCATTCAATCATGGAACTCAGAGATTAGTAATTCAATGCGCGCAGATACATACAGTCTGTTTACAGATTTTGGTTTCAAATCGTACTTGAATCACGTAGCAATTACGAAATTTAGACATGACTTAACTAGACTCAGGCTTTCCTCACACAGATTAGAAATAGAAACGGGGCGCTGGCATAAACCTAAAATTACCTAGGAATGAACGGAAATGTCACATAATTATGTAACACACTCGAAGACGAGTTACATTTTTTATTAGAATGTACTTTATACACAGAATTGAGAAACATGTATATTGAGCCTTATTTCTGGCGAACCCCAAATATTCCTAAGTTTATAGAACTAATGCAAATGGAAAAGCCAATGTTAATAAAGAAATGAGCCACGTATGTTTATGAGAATTTTAAAATAAGAAATGATAAACTGTACATGAGTGGTACATCTAGGTCTACACGAGAAATCCCTTAGAGAAAACATGTTACGCTGACCTGGCTCAAAATCTTTCTGTAAGTTGTTTTCACCCAGATCAGACGCCTAGTAGCTAATCATCTGATCAGGAAAAAAACTAAGATTAAATAAGATAAAAGTGAAAGAAATTATTTTCAGATTTAGAAAAAAGAATTAGTTCATTTACAGCAAATTAGTTTGGCAGCGAAAGGGTTAATTATGTAATTATTTTGACAAGAATATTCATGGAGTGAAAGGTTTATGACATCCGTGTAGATATACTAAGTAATCGCTTTAACCCTTTCGCTGCCAAACTCTGTCGTCTGCTAACTTTGTCGTCTGCTACAAACTTTCATTCTTTTGATTTTCTTCATTTTTGTTTCAAAAACATAGTTACAGTAACAAACAGTTTGGAACCTGATGAGACGCCGAGTTACTCGGCGTCTCATCTGGATCCAAATTGTTTGCATAGGTAATCACAGATACGGCATTGGCAGCGAAAGGGTTAATCCTTGTCCAGTTGCATATTCATCTAAGGATGCAAAAATAACATAATGCATATTTATTAGCTGAGTTTTTTATAATGACATATATAAACAGGATGTTTTGGTATTAGCAGAAACTGTAGAGTCAAATCTATTTTATTTTCCTAAGCAAACGGAACATACCCTAACCAGACGCCTCCTACAGGAGCCGTGTGCTCTGGGTCTACTCTGTTTACAAAGGCGCAAAATGCATTTATATGAGAGAAAGGGTAAAGACAGCATTTTGTGTTAGCTGCTGTCTTAAGTCTTTTCTGGGATATCATCAAACCTTAAATAGCCCGATATCACTATTTCGAATACATGTATGCGGACCAAGGGATTACAATAAAGTCTTAAGAATCGATGCATGTGCTATTATTACTTATTCATAGTGCATGTACGTCCATTTCTTCTCAATTTTTGTTACCAATCCCTAAGGTCGACAATCAGGGTCCGGCCCACTGTTATTGAAAAAGTATATAATTGGGAAAAGGTACACATATATTCAAATGTAATATAAATATACCCTTTTCTGTAACCCCTGCGATGCAGAAGTGTCTAAAACCGGTCAAGGTTATTGTATATATTTTGGGATTTTTCTAAAGAAAAGTGTAATATGATAAACAGCGCAGACCCTGATGAGAAGGCTCTCCCAGGATCCCTCTCGTCTTTGTATATACTCTTTGCAAAGGGCATTAAAGACACCTGTCCCGTACTGGAAGGATTAATAGTGAGACAGACCCCTATTTGATCGACAGTACTTACTATAAGTGCACCGCAGTCATGGACAAAGATGTCTGACTCAATGTACTTACCATAAGTGCACCGTAGTTATGGACAAAGATGCTTTACTCAATGTACTTACCACAAGTGCACTGCATTCATGGACAAAGATGCTGTGTCAATGAACTTACCACAAGTGCACCGCAGTCTTGGACAAAGATGCTTGACTCAATGTACTTACCATAAGTGCACCGCATTCATGGACAAAGATGCTTGACTCAATGTACTTACCACAAGTGCACCGCAGTCATGGACAAAGATGCTTGTGTCAATGTACTTACCACAAGTGCACCGCAGTCTTGGACATATACGATTGTGTCAATGTTTGCTGCTATGGATACGGTGTAGACCCCTATGTGATCGCCAGTACTTACCACACGTGCACCGCAATCATGGACTGTAGCGGTTGTGTCAATGATTGCGACTATGGATACTGTATCTGTGAGAGGATCACTTATTCCACTACTGTCGACAGTGCAAGCAGCTATTCTGTTGTCAGTATCCTCGACGTCGTTGGCCAAAGCATCGAACGCATACACACTGTGAAAACCTTCGTCATTTGGCAGAATCCTTATGGTCATGATCATGTTGTCAGCACTGGTCTCATCAACAGCACACCGGTGTCGAACTGTAATGAGTCACTTAACTATTTACTCCATACATACGTCGTTATATGCCTTTACAAACAGATTAGACCCAGATCAGACGGTTCCTTAATCAAATTAATGCTTATGACGCTAATATTTCTATCATAAATATTTATGGAGTAAAGGCTTATGTATGTAATTTAGAATGTGAGATCATGCCTTCTGAACTTACTTTGCAAACTGTGTAACGACCCTGATTAGTCTATGAGTTTTAGGCATCTGTTAACCCATAACCTCATAGGCTATTTTAGATACAAGCTCTTTGAATAAATCTACCGAAAAGGACCATTAACTAGAGAAAAGGAAAGTTTTAGAATTTTGTAGTTTGAAACCATTGTGATAAATAGAGCATTTGCTCTTATAGGAGCAACTACTATATTTATCACAATGGTTTCACAAAGTAACTTCTACTGAGTCGTCAAAATCGCCAATATGAAGGAATGGGTTAAGGATCTACAATTTGAATATCCATACCTATAGAACTCATTTTACTATCGGTCTTAACTGTCAGTTTGAATGCATACTATTCAAAATGGAATGGTCCATCAGTGTTTCACCCATTACTCCACAGAACACAGTTTTGGCACATTTGTTAAGAGAGTAGATCCAGATCAGACGGGCTTTTTTTGCTCATGAAATAATACAGATATATTAATTTCTATAGTTTCTGCAATGGTAAAATTCTCCCCTTTTCATGATGCCATTATATAAATTCAACTAATTGATATTCATACAGTCATTGTTTCTGACATGAATATTCATGATGAAGTAAAGAGCAATCTCGAGTCCGAAAGCTTAAATTTGCAAGCTTAACCCTTTACCCAATAGCCTGTTTCTAGTTTTGAAGACATATGACCACTTAAAGCAGGTTGAAAGTAAAGCAGAATGCGCCTTAAAGCGCATTCTGCTTTACTTTCAGCCTGCTTTAAGCTACCACCTACTAGGATATAGAAAATATTTATTATGCAATATGTTCATGACTGTATGAATTTGAACTATTTTCTTCAGCGGAGGAATAAACCAAACACGCTAAAAGCCGCTTCTATCAGGTAAAGGGTTAAATTTGCAAGGGGAGTTTTTAATGACACACTGTGTAGACTCGGCCAGGATTCCTCTGATCTTGGTCCACGCTGTTTGCAAACGTTAGTTCATTTTATCCCGCATTCGTAGGTCAAAACCACACAAGTCGCAGTTTCAGAGGGAAAGGATTTAATGCTTTCCCTACGAAACTGCGATATGTGTGGTTCTTATGTGTTCGGAGAACAAACAAAATCTTCCTATGATTGCAGTCAGGCAGGTTTGTTTGACCCTTCCTTCATATAAAGGTGTTTTTACACATTTGCAAACAGAGAAGACTCAGATCGGCCGGCTCCTATAAGTCTGCTTGTTTTGCCAGCGGAATTTGATATCTGATTCTTTATTTTCTAAAATGGCTACAATGTTCCACCTTCCATATTTCATTATAACTAATTTGTCCATGAATATGCAGTAGGTATTGAAATTTCAAATAAGCATAGAACAGGGAAAGGGTTAACCCTTCCCTTCATATACATGCTTTACACGCATTTGCAAACAGTGGATCCTGTACGGGAAGTCTAACCAGTCTGCTCTGGTAGCTTATGAAATTATAATGGGTCTAACTTTACAGATTTTACCAATAACAAACAATTCTGTTTTCATAATTAAAGCAATGACTATTTATGATGCCATTGTTTCTTGCATGAAGTCATTTAAATGGAAGTAGACGGGATCCTTTGCCTATGCTCAGCATTATACGGTAAGCGTTCTTTTCTTTCATTGACAAATGATATAAGGTAATAGTCTAAGAGCTCTATACGTCTCGTGGGTCCAAACTGTTCAAAACTTCGATAGCTTGTTTGCAAATCCGGTAAAGGGTCCTGATTGCACCGAGAGGACATGTAAAGAGAATGGTACATTTAAACAATCAGCCCTTAACCTGCACCGAGAGGACATGTAAAGAGAATGGTACATTTAAACAATCAACCCTTAACCTCCTGAACAATTAAAACTGACCCCCTCTTGCTGAAAATTAATTAACTAAAATGTTTCATAACTGAAGAAAATTATGCAAAAAGTGCATACACTGTTTTTAAATGTCTTATATACCCGTTCCCGACTTAACGGGTTAACCCTTTACCCAATAGCCTGTTTCTAGTTTTGAAGACATATGACCACTTAAAGCAGGTTGAAAGTAAAGCAGAATGCGCCTTAAGGCGCATTCTGCTTTACTTTCAGCCTGCTTTAAGCTACCACCTACTAGGATATAGAAAATATTTATTATGCAATATGTTCATGACTGTATGAATTTGAACTATTTTCTTCAGCGGAGGAATAAATCAAACACGCTAAAAGCCGCTTCTATCAGGTAAAGGGTTAACAGTGTAAACCTGCTAATGGATGATGCTGTTGAGTTTCAAATAGTATAGACCCATATTATGGAAATGACCTCTCTGCTAAAGATCTTAGATACTGACAAAGATTCCACGTGGAGAGGCCAAAACCCAGGTTACCGATCGACTACGAGATACATGCCGTGTGTAATATGTCATTAAATATAAAACTTTAAAAAAGGATAATAATTATACTTTATACTCACTAACTCTGTCTATGCTCAGGCATATGTCAACCTGCAAAACAACGTGAAGCCAAATCAGCACTATGAAATAACTATGGATGTCTTTTCAACAAAAGATAAAACTGTGTTTTATTTTCTGGAAGGTTTGATTTAAATTATCTTGGCGCAACATTATACATTCATATCATCATTAACTTTTGCCGGGAGGTGATAGGAGTATTTTCGCCATTTATCCGTATCCATATGTCCGTGGG
Organism: Azorinus chamasolen; assembly: GCA_963576725.1. Taxonomy (NCBI): domain Eukaryota; kingdom Metazoa; phylum Mollusca; class Bivalvia; order Cardiida; family Solecurtidae; genus Azorinus; species Azorinus chamasolen. Next base: position 4,339,674 of record OY755243.1, on the reverse strand, counting down.
TCGATTCGTCCATGTGTTCCTAAATGTTTTAAATCTTGGCATGATGATTTATCACTTGGTTAATAAATTTTATAACTTTTGCCCTGCATTATGCAACCACATGCTTTTTGATAAGCAATATAACTTAATGTCAACCAATCACAGGCCATCACTTGGTTACCATGGCAACCAACACTATTGAAAACCTGATGTTAAGCTTGGTTACCCATATATCCATATACCCCTACGTACTAATTTTCCGCAAAAAAATAATAATGTATATATTGTGACTAACCAGAGGCTATCACACCATTACCATGGCAACCAAGTCTGTAAAAACTCATTTGATTGAATTCGGGTTACGCAAATACCCCATCGATGCAAAATTGAACACTGTCTAAATTTCCACCAATTAGGGAAGTCCATTCAGTTAACTTCGCAACCGATTCTTTCGAAACAGCTACCAATCAATTCGGAGTACCAAATTATCAGAAAACAATATCGAACAATGTCTAAATTTCGTCGAAAAAGAATTGAAATTCGGCTTATCATAGCCCTTTATTCCGTTCCTATGGCAACTAATTCTTTCCGACACCTACCAATTCAGCTTGAAATACTAAAATATCTCGTGATATCAATTTTCAGCAAAATCGAACACCGAATCTGTTGACATAAAAATGCCTATTAGGTGCCTCTCATGCTTGAATCTGTTTTAAATAATGCATACTATTTGGAGAATAGGAATACTATTTGAATTTTTCAAGTACTTTATGTAATCAGTGCAAAGACAAACGTAAACACAATACATATAGAAAAGCAAAATATACCCCCACTCTGTGCCTCTTGTTCAAACAATGAACATATTTGGTTTCTCCGTCAACAGGTTACGATATTGCACTTGATTGGTATATCAAATAGGTCAACCCATAGCTTATATAGCTTACGCCGAACATTTTAGTTTTGGTTTGAACAACATTTTATCCAATAAAGAAAACGATTGGACAACAAGTATGGTTTATGTAAGTCCTCTTCAGAAAATAAGAATATTCATATTTGTTAGAAAGCTTGTGCTATGACACATTGTCGGTAATGTCTCGAAAGTTTGTGCCATGACACTTAGTCGTCAGTGTCTTAACCCTTCGCTTGCTAATCGCGTCAATATACCTACCTGTAAATAGTGAAGACCCAGATGAGACAGCTCCTGTAGGAGCTGTCTCTTCAGGGTCTGCACTATTTACAAGTTGATTGTGCAACCAGTGCACTCCACAGCAATGATTGCACAGCGAAATACTGGTACACAGTGGAGATATATGTAATTATACAACAGGACATGTGTAAAGAAGGAGAAATATAATTTAAAATTCAGCAAGCGAAGGGTTAATGCGTGTCTCAAATGCTTGATCAAAACACACTTAGTCAGTATTACACCAGAGCCAGATTTTAGCAGACATATTTCCTACAGCTGGGTAAAGAGTAATATGTATGATGGTACATTTAGTTACATGTACATAATTATTTATTACAGATGTAAATACCGAATCGTCTTTGATAAACGCTTCATAGGGTGTACTATTTCTATAAATAATTATATTATGTCCCGATCAACGTATCGAACTTGAAGACTTGACCTTTACATGGTTAATGCAGCTTCCATCGTGCCTTTAAAAGAACTACATTGTGCTTACTAGCGACGAATCGCGGTAACTGGAACAAAGTGACCTTATATTCGAACGGCCTAAAATTAAATTGCTAATTTAAAGTAAAAGGTTCATTGAACCTTCTCATTAAATCTAACTATAACAAAAAATCTGGATAGGATGAGAATCCCAACTATTTTCTGTTTACCTTCGTTTTGTGCTTTAGATATTCATTTTTTTTATTGTTTGGTTAGGTGGGGCGAGAATCGTATACATGTCTGCAACATTCGATACGGCAAGATACGGTAATATCTAACTGTCACTGTAACTAAATATTGAAAGTTATAGACCTCGTATTAATGTTTTTAACTTAGTCCCTCCTAGACTATTTTAGATCCAGCCTCTTTTAACAAATCTACCGAAAAGGAGCATTAACTAAAGCAAAGGGAAAATTTAGAATTTTGTAGTTTAAAACCATTGTGATAAATAGAGCATTTGCTCCTATAGGAGCAAATGCTCGATTTATCACAGTGGTTTCACAAAATAAAGTTTACATAGGCTCAATAAGGCGTCAGTAGGAGAGAGTGGGTTAATCCCTTCCTTCATATAAACGCATGTTCACGCATTTGCAAACAGAGTAGACCAAGATCAGACGGCTCCTGGATTTTCACAGATCTGTTTCTTTAATTTCTAACAGTTCTGCAGTGTTATGTCTTTCATGTTTCATTTTAACTATTTTGTCCATGAATATTCAGTAGGTATTGAAATGTGTAATAAATATAGAACAGAGAAAGGGTTAATAACATATCCGTGAACATCGGATACTCCATATACATTGCAAATGGTAAAAATGAGGGATATGTTTATATAAGTAGAGTGCTGATGAACTGAGTGTTACAAAGAAAACAAAGCAAATGCAATACAGTGGAACTTCGATATCTCTAACTTGGATAACTCGAACTTCGGATAATTCGGACAAAAAGTTCAGTCCCTGCAAAACTTACAATACAGAATCCTACAGCAGCTTTAACATTACTTTAGACCTGTATTAAACTGTGACCTTGAGAAAACATTCAGAATAGAAATCGAATGACTCGAACTCCTGTTATCTCGAACTAATTTGTACGATCCCATGAAGTTTGAGTTATCGAAGTTCAACTGTATTTGTTTAAAGCAATGGTTAACTTTTTAATTTTTGTCGAGGCCACAAATCGCATTTGAATCTATAGGCCAAGGACTAGTTTCCTGCCTTTTAGATAGTTTTGTCAGAGACAAGGGTTAAAGAGTAAATACATTAAAACCTCTCTATAACGGCCACTAAAGTGTGTTAATTAGTTGATATTTAGGGCAGGTGACTGCTTAAAGCAAGATGAAATTAAAACAGAACGCCCCTATAGGAACGTTCTGTTTTACTTTCACCTTGCTTTAAGCAGCCACCTGCCTTTAACACAAAATACTTGATGTAATTTGGTGGCCGTTATAGAGAGATTTTACTGTATTGATATGATTCTTGGTGAAAATAGTGCTGTTTTAGCATGCTGTTGCGTTCGTGAATATAATATATTGAGTAATTTTGCAAACAAATTTATTTATGAGGCCAATGTATAAAACGTGACATAGGCTAGCGTTGAAAACAACATTCGCTAAACACAGACGTTAAAATATTTCATTGTCCGATATCATTTCGTTAACAGTAAATTTTATGTATTATATTAATTCCCTTTTTTGGAATATTTTCTTCATAGTAAACTTTCTTTTTATAATTATCCGAAAATCGTCCAAAATAATTAAGCGAGCCTTTTGAAACATATGTAACAATTTTATAATATTAATTTTGGCCATTATTTTTACACTTCACCGACTTCTATCAGCATAGGATTTCATTTAATAAACTTTTAACCTGTAATGTTTCCCCTGCCACGTTTGTCGTCTGCAAAAGGTATCGTCTGTTCTAATTATTATTTGTGCATGTTCTTCCTTTAAGTTTAAAAACTTAATCAGAGTGTTAAACTGTGTGGACCCTGATAAGACACTGAGTTATTCCTTGTATCATCTGGGTCCATGCTTATAAAACTTTTAGTTAAGTTTGGGTTCGTTCTCAAGTTTTTGATTGGTCAGATTTGAGCCCTTTGGCTCAAATCTGACCAATCAAAAGCTTGAGAACTCAAATCTGACCAATCAAAAGCTTGAGAACGAACTCAGACTCAACTAAAAAGCTTTATAAGCATGGACCCTGGATCCAACAGTTTTTCACAGGCAATCACCAATTCCACTTTGTTAGTGAACGTGTGAACACTTTCCCTGGTCAGTATTCTTGTAAGAAATAATGACATCATGAATATGTATTGGCTGATTTTTTTTATAGTTTAAACTTTACAATAAAATGTTTTATTTTGACAAAAATATAGAATCATATCTATATCAGGTTTTAAGCAAACAGAGCAGACCCCGAGCAGACGGTTTCTATAGGAACCGTCTGATCTAGGTCTACTCTATTTGCAAAAGCGTGAAAAAGCGTTTATATGAACGGTAGCGTTAACTTGTAATTACTCATATTTCTATTTGAAAGTGTATCGGTATAAAGATGCTAACTATATTGCCGAATATTAACCTGATACTATTAAGATTAATCTTGATGGTATTTCTATATTCATGTTTTTATGTGATACGATTGAAAACGTGCTGGACCAATCACGTGTGTCGCTTGTCAGATAGATTTTTTTCTACAAATGTTTACTTCACGTTACGCATTTTAACGCATTTGCAAACAGTGTAAACCCAGCTGAGGCATGATGTAGGAGTTGTCTTATCATAGTCTGCTCTGTTTGCTTAATGGATAATATAGGTATGGTTCTACAGATGATTCTACCATGGCTAATGTGTCATATGTTAACATGCCACAATAAAAGTTAATTTTTTTTATATTCATGATGCCCATCATTTCTTAGATAAATATTAAATATTCATGAAGTGAATTAACAACCCCGTCTTTCATATAAACGCATTTTCACGCATTTGCAAACAGAGTATCGCAGCCAAAATGTTCTTTGTAAACTTACATTATAGAAATACAGCTAATAAATATCCATGATGTCATAATGCTTTACATGAATATTGAACAGGGAAAGTATTAAGCATTGGGCATGGTCAAACAGTCGTCACTTTTAGCCAATACATACTAAAGGTATATATTAATGAAATGATATTCTTTTTAATTTCAGACAAATATGAATTAAAGATTTATATCGATAGTTTTGTTAGAACACTGATTATGTAGCAGATTTTTTAAATAGAAGTTTGTTAATTAACATACAGTCCGCAATTTCAAAGGAGAAAAACTTACCAGTGTAATCGAGTAAATAAGCAGGACTACAATTTTCTTTCCCTCCATTTTTAAATAGTTTATCTGAAAAAAAAAGAAAGGACGATACATAATACATTATGTTGCTGATATTGACTGCAGTGACAGAATAATGTGAACATGCCACCAGTCTTTTTAACCCTTCAGTGTGGGAAACGATCCACTAATGTCCTTTGCAAATATTGTAGACCCAGATGATAGCCCCTTTCATCTGTGCATGCACTGTTTGTCATGTGCACTTTCCCTGAATATTCAGGATACGATTGATCCGTTTGAATTTTGAAATAGTCCATTTGAATAAAAATCAGCGTTGAAGGGATTAATGTTGAATATTCAAACGATTATATCCCGTTTGGAGTCCATTCAATATAAAGGGAATAACTATATACAAGATTATTTTGAATGATAAACAATGCAAATCCAGATGAGAGGATGATAAACAATGCATATCAAGCTGAGAGTAGCATGGTTATGTCCATTGTATGGCTTTTCGGGAGATAATGAACAGTAAAACCCCTCTACACCGGACGTTCACTAATAATAATAATAATAATAATAATAATAATAGTTAATAATAATAATAATAATAATAATAATAATAATAATAATAATAATAATAATAATAGTAATTGTTATTATAATAATAATAATAATAATAATAATAATAATAATAATAATAATAATAATAATAATAATAATAATAATAATATAATAATAATAATAATAATAATAATAATAATATAATAATAATAATAATAATAATAATAATAATAATAATAATAATAATAATAATAATAATAATAAATAATAATAATAAAATATAATAATAATACATGTAATAATACTACTAATAATACTAAGAATAGTGATAATGATTGTTTAGAAGATCTAGGCTTAAAACACCAACGGTGATATTGTGAAGAGACAAATCCCTTTGCAACGTCTTTATATGCGATTTGAATTTTGGTTTCGAATCAAAACAACTGCTTTTTTATTTTCACGTCAATAGTTGTAGAGGTTACATTAAATGCTATTCTCTGGTGTCTCCTGTCACCCCAGTCATCGGTTCCCCGCTTGAAGGCAAGGCATAAATATAGTTACTGGCATATGCTTCAACCCTTTCCCTGTTAAATATTCCTGTACGTAATAATGACATCATTGTTATTACATGAATTCATTTTTATAATGACATTAAAACACAGGACATTTTGGCTCAAGCAGAAACTGTAGAATCAGATCTCTATCATATAAGCAGCCAGAGCAGACTCAGATCAGACGGCTCCTACAGGAGCCGTCTGGTCTAGGTCTTCTTTGTATGAAAATGCGTGAAAAGGCATTTATGACAATATAGATTCAATCTTTTCAAGTTCAACTCGCTTCATGAGATAGAATAATGTCCACGGTAATAAAGACAAAAATGTTTAGATGTATTTATACGTTTATTAAATACTCTATTTGTCGACAGACCAAAAACAAAAAGTCCATCTATTTTGGATACGGATAGCCGTTCAAACCTTGAAATCAAATCTTGTTAATGCTGAGATGAAACAAACTATAAAGAAGGAAAACAACTTAACGTTGAAATGAAACTCGTTTTATATAATAGATTAATAAATATAGCGCGATGATAGCGCACTAAAATGCAACACCTTCTTCAAACTATTTCAAGATATTTCATTTTATAGTTATACACGTAGCATCAAGTCACTAGAACAAATCAATATTCTAATGTATATTTCGGTAAACAGCCTTAACATTGCGCAGTACCCCTTTAAGCGAACACCAAAAGCAGGTCTAGGACAGGTGGTAGCATAATGCAGATAAAGTGCCACAGAAAACTACCACAGGAGCTTTCTGTATTATTTTCGTCTTGCAATAAACAACCACCCGCTTTTAAAGAATACATCTGTGTTTACTCATTAAATTGTCGCTTTAGAGAGGTTCTACTGTACACCCAATATGCTTTAACAGAAGCGTTTTATATCACCGAATAACTTTGTGAACAAATTGTTTGAACCTTATTAGATACCGAGCAATCATGTCAATGATCTCGTGACCCAGTGGGTAAAGGCATCCGCGTCGGTACCAACAGCTAGGTACAGAATGGGCCACGGATCGCATAACAGTCTGGTGTCTGGCATTACAATAAGTACTCGGGAGACAATGTATCAAAACATGTGTCTCGTACGTCGAATTTGCTGGCGCTTTCAAAAGGACGCTATAATAGATAAATGCTTTTTAACCTTTCTTTACATTTTATCTTTTTACACTATATAGAAAACTCTCTCCAAACTTGACTAACAGTTGAGAAGAATCTAGATACTTTTAGACAGGTGGCTGCTTAATGCAGGATGAAAGTCATGCAAAAGCTCATAGAGTAGCGTTCTGCATGACCTTTACCCTGCATTAACCTGCCATCTGTCCCAGTGCCGATATTTATACTAAATTGAACGTCCGGTTTAGAGAGGGTTTACTGTAAACACATTTTGGTCATTTTCAAAGTAACCAAAACGCCCTACGTTATTTTATTTATCTAATAAAGAACAGTATTGCTTTTATTTGGATTATGCGAAACCATGGATATTCTTATCGAACGTAAAATTAACATTGCCTTATATAAGTTTGGTAACCGTGTATCACTTGTTTATGTTTTCGTAAAATTCTAAGTGTTAAAAAATATTCTTGAAAGGCATTAAGAAACTTTGTTGATTAGTATGGGGTTAAAAATGTGTACCAATGGTTTAAAGACACGGTGAAAATATTATTTTGCCAAATCAACCCTTTACTCTATGAATATTCATATAGGAAACAATGACGCAATGAATAACATGTGAACAAAGCACTTTTTGTCATTATTCAAACTGTTGAATCAGATCAATATAATTTCATAGGCCAACAGAGCAGACGCCGATATGGTCTACTCTGTTTGCAACGGCGTTTAATAGGCGTATAAATGGAATACAGGTTGAAAATCAATATTTGTTGTTTTATTTTTGTCGCAAATGCCTTATACACGTGCATATTTTGTCTTAATTCCAATTATCGGAATTTTATTTTGCAAAATTACTTTCACGAAACACCTATGCATGCTAAAACATCACTATTACGACAAAATCAATATATATTTAAAAGATAAATTTGTTCTTTAATTTTGTCTCATACATAAATTAGGCACAGGGAAATATGGTGGGAAACTCAGTAATAGTAATAGTTTAGCCAAAACAATTTTGAGAACATTTGTAACATCAAACTCCGATGTCTGTCTTAAACAAACGTGAGACTTTACATAGTTTAAGCTATTAATCATTTGGAAAATCATTGCCGGAAATATTAAATAGTTGTTGTATTTAAATGGTTTTACTTCTTAAACATAACGGGGCATGTCGTTTTAACAAATATACTTCGAAATATTCAAATATGTGTGAAATCAATGAGATTGATTCTGTTAATGACCGAACCGTTTTAAAAATGCATTTAGAACCTTTTTATATATTGCCGGTTGTGTGTATCTGTTATGTAGGCAATAAAACAAACGTCATTTTTAACATATTCCAGCCACAAACTTTGCTAGACCACAGCTAAACCCAAATTGTATTTGATTAAAGTCTCAACCTTGTACATACATTACATCATACACATACATTACATATATACAGCAGTAAAACGTTCATATATAAAGGTACGTGTACAAAGCTATTTAAGACTTGAATAAAAACAGATGTTTTAGTAAAACGTATTCTATCGCCAATCAGGCGTATAGAATTAGTTTAAATAATTTGAACCATAATGATTATCAAAATATATTTTTAATCTTAAAACTTGATTCAATAAACTCGTTACCATGCTGCTATAAACGTATTATTAACGATTACTGAAAGAGCGTAACAAGCATTTTATCATAAATATTATAATTTGTTACATGGAAACACATAGGGCATTATATTTATATCATTAGATTGGCCTTTGAAATGTTTCACTGGCCGCCATTTTTTTCCCTTACCTCACTGGTCATTTTTAACCCTTATCTTGCTGAAGAAAAGATGTCTGCCAACACTTAGATCTGTTGCATTTTTACTTACTTCTGATTCGTACAAGTGTATAAGAAACTGTTGATCGAGTGTCAGACGCCGAATTACTCATCTGGACCCTAGCTGTTTGCAAATCGGAGTCAAGCATGATAAGGGTTAAAATTGATCCTATTGTTTTAACACTATTCGATAAAGGCACAATTGACGCCTTTCGCCATCAGAGCAGATCCAGACTATACGGTTCATGTCGGAGAAATGTGACCAGAGTCTGCTCTGTTTGCTGATTGGATAAAATAGATGTTTTAAATAATTTGATGGTTTAGGTTCTGTCGTATGTTTTGTTCTATGGTCATATACAGTCATGTCACTATTTATAACATAAATAAACACTTATCAGGCAATAGGTTAATTTCCTCACATAGTACAATACATTAGTTGCATATACGCTTTCCTTGCTCCAAGATGACTAGCATATGCACTGTGGCAGATGTGTAATTAATTTCCGATGACTAAAATAATTAAATTGACAAGTATATCATATGGCAATTTCGAATTGGCATAAAAATAATTTGTATTGCCTAATACCGACTGTAGCATTATCGTATAAACAAATCACTTAATCCTTTACAAGGTAAACATTCATGTAAGAAATGATGACATCATGCATATTAATTTTGCTTTATTTTTATTATGGCATGTGAACAATTGAAAGTTTGGTCATTGTGGATACTGTAGAATAATATGTATATTATTCAAGTGAACAGAGTAAACCCTACAGGATATGGGTCCCCTCTGATTACAAAGACGTTAACCCATTTACCCCCACGATCCCATATATGGGACTTAGGCAAACAGTGTAGACTCTGATCAGACGCCGCATAATGCGGCGTCTGATCAGAGTCTACACTGTTTGCTGATAGGAATTTCAATATAAAACAAAACGAAAATGAAAATTTTGACCAGGCACCCCTTAGATAAATAATTGCCTAATCCAATATATATGCAAGGAAGAATCCACTGGGAGCAAATGGGTTAATATGCGTCAATATAGACCAGTATAAATACTTTATTCTCTCAGATCTATACCTTTGATATAGTGTATTTCATGCTTACTTTATAAAACATTAGAGAGAATGAGAGAACCTCACACATGTATGTATTCATGCAAGAAATTACGACAGTTTGAATATTAATCTACTGTTATTCTTTATAATTACATAATGAACTCGATATATGTGGCGGTAGCAGAATGTTTGGAATCAAACAGAGCAGACCCTGACCAAACAGTTCCAACATAAACTTATTATCTACTATGTTTGTCAAAACATAGATATGCGTCTGTATACAGTTAGGGTAAACATCAACACAAAAAATAAACTCGCTATTGCATAAATGTCACCGTGGTCTTATTTACAAAACAGACGCACATAGAAAATTATCAACAAATATCTGAATATTTATTATACAATAATTAAAGTCATATCAGCCATGACAGAGTCACGTGAGCTATGACAGGCCAATCTGAACATTTGACAAAATCTTACTTTTGATTGATCATCCGTATGACAGGTCTGTTGCTGTTTACTTTGTATATGTAAACAACAAATAAGCACGGTATTAGATACAGTAAAACCTGTTTGAGCGACTATTAAAATGGTTCTTATCCCTTTCCCCCGTGACTACATAAACAGTCATTAACTGAAAATTTATAAGGAAAATGACTAAAACAGAAGCAAAAAGAGCAAACTATGACCAGAAAACTGTCTGATCTTGGTCTTCCTCACGTGACGAAGCTTGAAAATGTGTCTCCATTGGGAGAGCGTTAAGGCAGTTCGTAATTTAACACACTACAACAGAAATGGAGAAAACTCTACTATGAGCTTACTGTATAACGTCTGTTAAACGACCACCTGATATCTACGAGTAGTTGTTTAAAGCAGGTTTTTATTATACATGCATTCAGATCCTGATCCGCAAAGAAAGCATGTTAATGTTTTGATGTGATCTAAAAGGCTTATATAAATCATACAATGTAATTAAATTCCAATGAATCAATTTGCATTTTAAACGAATATATACTGATATACATCAATGAAATTTGAGTTGAAATTTAATAAACAACAACCTCATAAAACATGGAGGTAAACGCGTGCTTGATATATATCGACAGAGCTTCCTGAATTACTTCTTTTCATAGTTCTTTAATGTTTGAAATTTACTTTTCTTTGCATATTTTACCTCATTTATACGCCATTTAGCGACTTTGCAAACAGAAAAGACTAGATCAGGGATTAGTATGCCCAGGGTCTGTCCTTTTTGCTTATGAAACAATATCCCTAAGTCTCTACAATGCCCAAACACTTCTGTGTTCATCTTGTGAATAAACTTCTTACATTAATATTTATCGTAGTCACAAATTTGACGTTTGTCAAGACTTACTTTTCGGCAATATCAAGACATGTGTAGGTTTAGAATTTGAAAACAAATATAGATATATTTTAGTTGAATAGTATTTTAAGTTAGGTTAAACCTGTTTTATTTAAAAGCGTTTACATTCGTACATGATAATCAGTGGATCAGTATAGAATTAGAATGACAACCAAATGTATTTTATTGAATTGATTTCTTTTTAAAATCAAACATAGATTATTTTGAGTTGCTTAAAACATTTGCCCCTATGATCCCATAAATGGGACTTATGCAAATAGTGTATACCCAGATCAGAGGGCTCCTTAAGCCCGGTAGATGAGTGGTGAAGCTTCGGGATCTGGTACTCTCCATAGGCTCGACTCTGTGCTTTTCTGTCCCTCGTTTTGGAAAGGCTACTGGGCAAAACTTTGGCGAAATTGGAATATGTTTGAAATGTAGTAGCATGTGCTACTATTGGAAATTTGAATAGTTCTAAAATTCTGTTAAAACTAATTGCAGAATCGACAGAAATTAATATGTTTGATAACCAGTCAACAGAACTTTCCCCCCGATTGGTCAAACATCAATAATTATTCAAGATGGTTGACAGTTGAACAAAAGAGACACTGCTAAAAGACACATTCAACAACCTAAGATAAAGAATACAACCAATGATACTAGATTAAGTTAAATCAGGTACCATTGGTAATTCGTAATGATAGGGGACATTTCGATTAGGCGAGAGTCAAATGCGCAGAGCACGAGCTTTAATTCTCATTGTGACTAAGTGAAAGTAACGTAATGGCGTGTATTTTACACAATTAACCATTTCTTTCATATAAACGCATTTTCACACATTTGCACAAAGAGTAGACCCAAATCCTACTGCTCCTACGGGAATCGTCTGGTCTGTTTGCTAATGGAATTTGAAATGTCTGTTTCTGTTTCTTTGCCTTCTAAAAGTTTACATTTTCCATCTTCCATATATCATTATTTGGGCTGCGAAAGCACAATTCTATATGGGTTTGAACTTTTACCATGATTTACTGCGGTCATGGGTTTCTATAAAAGTCAATCTTTTTAATAACCGTGGTTTACTGTGAGACTAGTTTTTATATACATGTATATATATATATATTTTATTTATTTTGATTAATATATTACAGCGGGTTTACATATTTTTGTCGGGGTTATTTCTTTCTTTTCTGCCACGACCCAATTTCAGTGAATGTTAGTGAATTAGGTACTATAATCACATTCTCCAACATAGTGGTCAGCGTGGTCCAAGGGTTTATGACATTGGCTTAGGAAACTTGAGGTTGTGGGTTCGATCCTTGGTGGAAGCACAATATTTTGATTCTCTCAATTTTTCTTAACACCCTTAGTTTACGTGCTTTCGGTTTTAAACCATTTTGTACATAAAAATATAAATCCTTTGTTTACATTTTGGCTTGCATATTTCACTATTAAGCATGGATTTACTTTCCTTTAAATGTATATCTTATACTAACCTGTTCTTAATTTGGGGGCAATATAAGTGAAAAAGTCAATGGACAATGGGTCGACCTATTCGAATGATTTCATGTAGACTGTAAGTATGGGATTTTGTAAGCCTAGCAGTAGTTATGTGAAGTCTTTGATGGAATTAGTGGTGAATTTCGTATGGTGCTAGAAGCTTTGTGATTTATCATGAATTATTTATATTTGTGAACATCACTTAATGTGATAATGGTTTCTACGTCAATGTGTTTCAGCAAATGAATAACATTGACCTGTGACGTAATGTGTATTATTGGTGGCATACACGAATATTATGCATCATGGCTCATTAAAACATTCCTCCGTTTCTGTTATTAATTCATACAGTCATGTTTCCCCCATGTATCTGTTAATTAAAAGTACTAAACAATATTGCTCCCTCTTTTTATTTTATCCTGCTTAAATATATGTTATGCAGCCATTTTACGCTTGCGTAAAACCTTGCTTGTAAATATTTTGTCCATGAATAGTCAGTAGGTAATAAACAAAGACCAGGGAAAAGGTTAATATCAAAGACTTCCACTGGCATACAATTCTTCTTGCAAAATTCTCTACATGAAAAATGAAATGGAATTTGAAATTGGATTGGAATGAGTTTATAAATTATAATAGATAGTATGGCAGTACTGGTTTAATAATTGATTTTGTCCTCTTTACATTAGTAAAAATAAAATGTACATAGCAAGATACCAAAGCGGTTATAAAATATGTTATTTAGCAATATCCAGTTGCCGTGTTGGTATTTGACGGGGACTTCTAGCTAACTAATCTATTCTCCAGTTTCCAAACTTTTACGAGCCTATGAGAATTGTGTTACTTTATTTAATCTACCATAAAACAGCTACCGTGAAATCGAATAAATGCAGAGAAGAGCATTTAAAATTTAATCTTTAATGTGCTATGACGTGTCGATGATGATCGTTTTAAACAGTTCGCATCCAGACGAGGTGCCGAGTGCCTCATTTGGATCCAGACTGTGACATGTTGCTTATGACTTTGGAAAGAAATAGAAAATACTATCTATCTTCGGAATATTTGCTTTGTCGGTGACATGTTTATTCAGCGAATTAAAGTTTTGAATTAGGAAGCTATGTAAATATTAAGTGCTTAATTGTACAGATGATGGTTATATGAATGGTTATTGTTGTCGTTTTATTGCACGGTGTAATGTAAAACTGACATTAGCAGCAACGATTTACGCCACGATCTACTCTTTCTATGATCATAAATTTATATCACGAAACCAGTAATTGAAAACTCGACAAATTCTTCTAATACATCGCAAAGATAGCTTAAAAAGATAGGTTTCAGCACTTTTTGTATTTTTTGTAACACACACGATGTACTGCTATACACGTGCTCTGATATCAAACTAAAATAAATGAGAAAACCGGGGCATGATTTACACACATTAAATCCATAAACATTAAGTAATTCTCAAAAGCTTGTGTCATCGCCAATGCTCGAATTACAGTTGTATTCCATTTCGCGCGGAACTAGAATCAGAATGACAACCGCTTTCAGTGTGTAAAACACCAAGTTATTCGACGGTCTTATCTAGATCCAAACTGTCTGCAAATGTTGAAATGAATTTACTCTCATTGTGATAAGAGTTAAACTGGCGGGTAATATATAGCAGGGTATGTCACCTTTCTGTTGACTTCAGATAAACATTTGTTTCGACTCCGTTTTGTATCATTATCATCTACAGTAAACCAATATGGAAAAATAGTCAAACAGGGAGAGCCACACACGAAATGACACCGCACCAAACACCATCAAACAAGAAACGGTATGGCCACAAGACAAGTCTAAGCCGGATTATATGTCTTTTTAGGTGTGTTGATGCTTAATGCAGGATGAAAGTCATACAAAAAAGCTTCCTTTAGAGCTTCCCGCATGCCTCTAACCCTGCATTAAGCTACCCACCCGTATTAAAGACAGACATTGGCACTAATTTGAAAGTCCGGTTTAAAGGGGGTTGTTGTACTTCTGAAGACACAGACTCATGGGAGACATATATTCAAAAGATGTGCTCTGTTTGTTTATGGGATAATGTGGATATGATTATATGATTTCTGCAATGGTTAGAATTTAATGTGTTAGTATGCTATTATAAATTCGTCTAATTAGTATCCATGAGGTCATTATTTATTTCTTACGTGAAAATGGTAAAATAATGTATGAAAAGTATCAAACCAGTAAAAAGTTTCTCGCATGAAACGTGATTATGTAAAACACATTTACGTATAATTATGCATGGCTCCTTTAAACGATTCCAATGTTGCATTTAGTAGTATATGCTATATGTGAGATCATCCTTGTTGTACTAGTATAGGTTATATATGAGATCATTCTTGTTGTATATGCTATATGTGAAGTCATCCTTGTTGTATGTTATATGTGAGATCATCCTTATGCTATATGTGGGATCATCCTTGTTGTATATGCTATATATGAGATCATCCTTGTTGTATATGCTATATGGGAGATCATCCTTGTTGTATATGTTATATGTGAGATCAACCTTATGCTATATGTGGGATCATCCTTTTTGTATATGCTATATGTGAGACCATCCTTGTTGTATATGCTATTTGTGAAATCATCCTTGTTGTATATGCTATAGGTGAGATCATCCTTGTTGTATATGCTATATATGAGATCATCCTTGTTGTATATGCTGTATGTGAGATCATTCTTGTCGCATATGCTATATGTGAGATCATCCTTGTTGTATATGCTCTATGTGAGATCACCGTTGTTGTATATGCTATATGTGAGATCATCCTTGTTAAATTAAGGAATATCTACAATTTGTATATGCTTGGTATGCCGAAAATTGTGCAAGGCTGCTGGCGTGAAATATTTGGTTTTAATTCTGTCTTAAGAGAAGTTCTTATGCACACTCCAAAAGATATTGTACTATCATATTGTTATGTACAGTAGAACCTGTCCTAAACGGTCATTCATTTATTGAACATATGCTTCTTAAATAGAAGGTTGCAAAAGTAATACTTATCGGAGTTTTCTTTCTATAGTACCTATAGCGGTTTTCTGCATTACTTTTTTACGCTTTACAGACCCATAATTAGGCCTCAGTTTGATGGCCGCTAAAGACTTGAGCTACTGTATGTATTTGGACTTGAGCTACTGTATGTATTTGGACTTGAGCTACTGTATGTATTTGGAATGGTAAAATCTCTAGCAAGTTTTGTCTGTTAGATTGTCAATTCCGGAAATTGACCAGACTGTGTCATATCAGGCTGTGAAATATATTTATAATCTGGACTTACTGATTACTACGATGATTTTTGCGAAAAGTGTGCTTGTTACGACTGACATCTAAATGTTGCTACCTTCTGCTTTGGAACTAGTGCAAATTTGACTTCTTTCTATTCGATCAAACGTAATCATCATTGGCTATTTGATTTCATAAATCCAGTGCCGTAGCTCTGTTGTAACAGACAGTATACTTGTAAAGTTTCGAGGTGATTCATGCGTGGGCATTTGTAAACCCACACTCTGCCCATCAAGTTAATAAATAATCATTTCAAAAATAAATAAGCGTCTCATCTTAATCCAGTATGTGTGAATTTACCGTTAGCTTGTAATAATCAAACTTTAATTAGCCCGGTAAATTTACCATCTCTACTTACAACGTGTTTTAAAAATGCTTTAAACGGACATAAATCATTAATTTTGTTTATACATGTATTTGCTAAAAAGAAGTACAGTAAAAAAAAACTCGACACACGAAGTTTTAGGAATGTAGAATGTATGTCTTTGTAGACAGGTAGCTGTTTAATGCAGGGTGAAAGTCATACAGAAATCTCATAGAGGAGCTTTCTGCATGACTTTCGCTCTACATTAAACTATGATAAAGGTCGATAATGGTACGTATTTGAGTGTTCGTAGTATCGAAGTTTTACTGTAAATCGCAAGACACTCTGAGGAAGACAACTTGAATGTTTGATATTGGAGACCCCGATGTTATTCACCGACGAAGTAGTATTTATTAGGGTTGCACTGTTCGATAATGTTTTGTTGTATAACTATCGACGATTTATTTTGTATCAAAGGGGCATGTTTTGATGTAATCATCATAAGCAACATAATGTTTTATGATTTAATTGAAAATATACGTTTATTGTAGACACCATCACTTTAACTCTTTCGGCGCCAATGTCGCCTGTTGGCACCATTGAAAACAGTGCAGTTCCAGGTCAGATGTCGCCTGTTGGCACCATTGAAAACAGTGCAGTTCCAGGTCAGATGTCGCCTGTTGGCACCATTGAAAACAGTGCAGTCCCAGGTCAGATGTCGCCTGTTGGTACCATTGAAAACAGTGCAGTCCCAGGTCAGATGCCGCCTTTTCAAGGCGGCATCTGACTTGGGACTTCATTGTTTTCAACCCAAGCATACAGGTTTTTAAAAACAAATGTTTTACTAATATACCTTTATTATCTAGTTTAGAATTATATTTAATATGAAATTATTATTGCAGACGACACTTCTAAAGTTGGCACCAAAAGAGTTAAAACAAAAGATAACGAATACAAGGGGGTGGGGCACAATGGTTTGTTGCCGGTGTCTCCTATTTGGATTTGTGTTTTATGTACAGTTATGTCTTTTTTTGTCATGTTTTACCCTTTACATCGTATAAACACCTTTCCCGCATTTGTAAACAGAGTAGACCCAGATTAGAAGGCTCTTATAAGGGCCGTCTGATCAGGATCTGCTCTGTTATTTTTTGACATGATATATATCTGATTCTACAGTTTTTGTCAAGCAATCATTTCCCTTGAACAGTTTACATTATACACATTTAGCTAATAAACATTAATTTTGTCATTATTTCTCACTTGAATACTGAACAGGGAAAGGGTTAAATGAAATATGGGGTTAGTCAATCAATCGTGGCAGTATGTGTTTATCATTGAACTCATCATTAGGATAGTATTTATAATTTGTCAACTATGTGATTAATTATCCTGTCAGTGAAAATTTATTTGAATTAACGACGTTATCCAACAGAACGGGATATTTTGATTTTAGCCACAGTTTACAAAACATTAAGCATTTTGCAACAACAAGTGACTTAATCCACCAAATAATTGAACTGCAGGTGGTAGTGGAACTGCATAGTTGTTTCAGTATATTGGATAGGTATGGTGGTATGTCGGGAAGGTGTTAAACATGTTTTAATTACTAATCATCAAAACAAGCTGGACGAGTTTGTCCTTTCAGTTTGAAGTCAGCTTAACCCTTTACTCCACAGATACATCGTTCATACATACACACTTGAATACAAAGTAGACCCAGATAAGACGGTTAATTTAGGAGTCGTCTGATCAGGATCTGTTCTGATTGCTAAATGATATCAGTATGCAAAACGCGAAGACACTCACTGTCTCATAAGGGCACATTTATTCTGATTTAGAAAAGAAGATAACGTTTAACAAGCAAACGACAGGCTGAGGTCGACAGACATTAACCCATTACGTCTGATCAGGGACGGTTCTGTTTGCTTTTGATATGCTATAGGTATGATTCTACAATCTGTGCCGTGGCCAAACTGTATCCATATGCTATCGTTATATTTTCACTGTACGAGCTGTCTGATCAGGGCCTGCCTTGTTTGCAAATTGAATACTATAGATTTGATTCTACAGTTTAGGTAAAACAACCATGTGTTCGTTTACCATTATAAACATTCATCTTCTATTTTTAGATCCAATCTCTTTGAATAAATCTACCGAAAAGGAGCATTTACTAGAGAAAAGGAAATTCTTTAGAATTGTGTAGTTTTTAAACCATTGTGATAAATAGAGCATTTGCTCCTATGGAGAAAATGCTCCATTTATCACAATGGTTTCATCAAGTGACTTTTAAAGAGGCGTAGAAAGGCGTATTTATGGAGGAAAGGGTTAATATTCATTATGTCATTATTATTCATTATGTCATTATTTCATTAGGTAAAAATGTAATAATGAATGAAACACACAAACAAATGAATTTCACAATAAAAGTAAGGGTTTATGCAACATTTACGAGTCAATAACCTTTGATGAGTAGTAAAACATAGTAATACCATTGATTAATTTAACCTTTTACCTGATAGAGATACATTTTTTCCTGCCTTTGCAAACAGGATAGACCCATATCAGATAGTTCATTTAAAGCCTTCTGATCAAGTTCTGCTCTGTTTGCAAATGGAACAAATATAGATCTGATTCTGCAGTTTTTTGCCATTGCCAAAATATCAAGTGTTCATATACCATTATGAATATTCATTTGATTAAAATTCAAGCTTGAATATTCATGAGGTTAAATAAATGTTGTTAATAATAATTTAATAACGAATGACACAGCAGAAAACTGAAAGTCTTAATAAACGTAAGCGGACCTGGGGTATACAATTATTTTTATAATAAGAACATATGCGCAAAAAGTCGTTATTTATAACAGTTTTAGTACTTTATTTTTGAAAAGGAATTATATTACGGCGCTCGAATGTTTTAAATTGTTTACACATGACTGTGCATTTCACGTGCATGCTACTAAAACTGGATTTATACTAGCCGCAATTCCATGAAAATTCTTATATGTACAGAAACATTATAATCTACGTCCACTCTGCTTGTAAGTACATTGTAGGTTAAAATGCGTATTAATGGAACACATGGTTAAAATGTCAATTACGACAGTAATTTACAAATATGAGTTAACGGAAAAGCAATGGGTAGAATTAATATAAAATAGTACACACTCATCAGGCGACACTTTTTTAATCAGGCGATGCAGTTTGAAGCAAACGACACACTTCAGCCGTCAAATGAATAAAGGTTACTTTGTCACACCCACTGACATTTTTTTCTGATATTGATCTACAGGTGCGTGATAACGTACAGTAAATCTCCTCTAAACAGGGCATTTAGTAAAGACGATTTTTAGATCTTTCTAAGCAGTCGACTGTTTGATACTAGATGAATTCCATGCTGAAAGCTCCTTTAAGAGCTATCTGTATGTTTTTCATCCTGCATTACTCTGTCGCCTGTCTTAAAGACTGACACTGATACTAATTTTGAAGTCCGGTTAAGAGAGAATTTCTTGTATACTGAATAACCATAATTAATTTGTTCAGGGTAGTTTCGTTTCCATTTTTTGAATTTACGTAAAATGAAACGACTTTGAAAACAAGTAAAACGATGGTGTGATTTTTTCAGTCAGTATTTTAACCCTTCGCTTGCTATTCACGCAAAAATACCTACCTGTAAATAGTGAAGACCCAGATGAGACAGCTCCTGCAAGTTGATTGTGCAACCAGTACACTCCACAGCAGTGATTGCACAGCGAAATACTTGTACACAGTGAAGATATATGTAATTATACAACAGGGCATGGGTAAAGAAGGAGAAATGTATTTTAAAATTCAGCAAGAGAAGGGTTAAAATATGCAGTCGGTGTTTTTTTTTCTTCTACAATTTTTCAAATGAAAATGGCTGTTGTTTGATTTGGAAATACTTCAATATTGAAATTGAATATACCTTTTTTTTAAATAATGCAATCGCATTTTTGCTGAGGCTATTTAGTTTTGTTCCTTTAGCATACGACATGCACCATGGATCAAACTGCTGAACCTTTTAATTGTATATATATGTTTTATATTAATGTTTAATAAAATACTTACTTACACAGAAGTGAATATTGAAGCCAACGACAACAGTTTTTTTAAGATGACAGTTCACTTTTCGTCCTATAGGTTACAATAATCTAACATCAAATACTATATTATTTCGTCGTGTTAAAGCTATGTTTTTCTTTAAATTGTTGTCCTGTAATATCAACTTAAATGAACATGTTCACATTGATGATACATTAAATGGTGCGATACAAATAATTCAGCGACAGTTCAAATTTACGTCAGCATCACAACTTTACCATTTGTATCACAGATAAACCTTTTAACCCTTACAACGCGGTATTTTCAAATGGACTATTCCAAAATTCAAACAGGTCACGCTTATGGTAAATATTGCAGGATTTATTTTAAAGATAAGTGTAACATGACAAACAGTGTAGATCCAGATGAGAGGCTCCTCTAGGGTCCATGTCATCTGGGTCTACAATGTTTGCAAAGTACACCAGTGACTCATGCCTCGCATTGTAAGAGTTAACGTATTTGCAAACAGAGAAGAACCAGATCAAAAGACTCCTACAGGAGCGGTCTGGTCAGGGTTTGCTTTGTTTGTTTATGAAATAATACAGGACTGTGGGTACAGTTTCTGTCATGGTCAAAATTCATGTGATAATATACCATAATAAAACCCATTTAATTAACATTTATAAAAGTTCAGAAATTTGGAGTTTTGAAAGTCAAATTTACACGTACACTCACCAGCCAAAAGGTAAACGCATACAATGACAAAAACGGAAGACAAAGCAGTCAGAATTCAAATACACCAGGATCACGTCAATTTTCAACTGTCGAGTGGCTGATTGGCTTGTAGTATAAAATGCATATTACAAGACCAAACTGAATATCTATGTGTTCTGCAGAAAACACTGAAAAAATAACTTAAGCAGTTTAGATATCTATCGAACGGATGTGCGTATACGTACAAGTAAACATTAGTAGCTACTCATTTATAAGCAACGCGATTAGCTATCTATCAGCTAATTATAGTATCACACAAGTATTTATTTACAATGAGTCAGTGAAATTTTAGTCTATTTTATTTTATTGTGCTTTGTGTTTCCGTTTCTTTTGGGTTGCTTTGCAAGAAAATAATTTTGAAGTAGGAATATAGAAAATTTACCATAATATTCCGCTAAAAAGACTAAGTCTGGTCTTTATGTCCTGTAGTATATTAATGGATATATACTTTATTTGACGTATACTACAAGGTTTCTTGTCATGCAAAGTCAATAACATAATACATGTTGTCAAAGTCACATAATTGTCAAATAAGTAGCATTATTATAATCACACAATTGCCCTAAAGCATAGAATATCTATAAATGTTAAAATCAAATCAAATCAAATATCCTTTATTACACTCAGTTCATGATTTTACATGAATTCATGAGGAAGAATATACATATGCATACAAAGGCAAAATATATTCATATATACAGTAATGTCAAATGTAAAACTTCAATATCATGAAACATTTACATTTTCACAGATTGTTAAATAAGTTAAATAGATTAAGACATGGGTCAGTTGCTAACATACAGGTATTTAAAGTACGTTTATGTTCATTTCATATCAGCAATTTTGTGTCAGGGTGGATGCAAATTATTCACTGTCTCGTGTTTAATTGGGATCCAAATTGGCTGTCAATTGGTAGGACAACAAAACATAATCAGTATCGGTTTTTGCCAACTTCATATTACCCGAAAGGCAACGTCTTATAAATACGCACAAAATAAAAGCGTAAATCCAAAATTGCTAATTGTGGAGGCTGTGTGTACCAGATCAAACAAAGAAGAGAAATCAGTGTTTGATCTGAGACCTAGCTGTGTTTTACCAGGCTGGCACTTTAACATTTGTAAATGATGTTCTATCATGATAGAACTTACAATTATACTCTTAGTTCTGAGAAATACAGTAAACAATGCAACAAAGCATCGAATACGGGAGGTTGAAGTTCAACAGAATGATCAATTATTAGACTATTATGAGTTGAAGAAATACATTGTAATTCAACAGAATGAGAAATAATTGGACTATTACAAGATAAACAAGTACATGAAATACTATAAAGTTATTTTTATCTAGATATTAATATGTTAGTATATTAATGCAGGACAAAAGTAATACAGAGAGCTTCTAAAGGAGCTTATGCTTTACATATTTCAAACATTCGTGGTTGTTGACAATTTACCTTTTAGATGCACCTTTTAATACCTTTGCAAACCGAGTAGACTCAGAAACTTGAATAAAATAATTAATTCTTACATGAATATTAATTGGCTAAAGTATTAAACTGGGTTTACTGTATTTTGGAACTGTAATAAATAAATAGATGATTTATTTTACTACCGAATTTGCTGACTATTCACTAAAGAGAAATCAATATTTTTAACCTTTTACCCGAGGGAGACGCTTTTTGGACACATTTACAAACAAAGTAGACCCAGATCAGACGGCTTAGAAGGAGGGAGCCGTCTGGTCTGGGTATGCTCTGTTTACTTTTAAAGGAATTATATCAATCTGATTTTACGTGTTCAAATGTCATTTCTTAATTCAGCTAATTGATATTCATATAGTCATTTTTTCTTATATGAATATGCATTAGGTCGTGAAATTAATATATTCTCATATAACAAGCTAGGTTAGTTTTGAAACCGCTTACAAACTTATTCACACGTGTTGAAGCTGATGTTGTAAGATCAGTCATGCAGATGGACGATTTTGTTAACCTTTTCCTTCATATACGCCTTTTCATGCATTTGCAAACAGAGTAAACCCAGGTCAAGCGGCTCCTATAGGATCGGATTTGTTTGTAGATCTACAGTTTATGTCAAAGGAAAATATATCCTTGAAAAGTTTACATTATAGAAATTCAAATAATAAACATTCATATTGCCATTATTTCTTACATGGATATTGGACAGGGAAAGTGTTAATGTTAAAAATATACAAACAATGATTTGAGTTTTGCAAATATTGCCTATTTTATATTCCCGACAAAGAGCTACTTTCTTTTCTGTAAATAGATATCACTGACGTAATGACATGATTTATACAAGTATATTCAATTCCGAATTTCCCTCATATAAACGTGTTTTCACGTATTTGCAAACAGAGGAGACCCAGATCAGATGGCTCCTATAGGAGCTATCTGATCAGGGTCTGTTCTGTTTGCTAATGGAATTGAATTGTCATATTTCATTATAACTGTTTTGTCCATGAATATTCAGTAGGTGTTGAAATTTGGAATAAACATAGAACAGGGAAATAATCGACCCTTTATCTGTTAGGGTCGAGCCTTTGACGGCTTTGCAAACAGAGTAATCCAAGATCAGACGGTTCCTGTAGGGGCTGTGTGGCCAGGGTCTGATCGGTTTGTTTATGGTGCAGTACATATTTGTTTTAAAGGCAGGTGGCTGCTTAATGCAAGGTGAAAGTAAAACAGAACGCTCCTATAGGAGCGTTCTGTTTTACTTTCACCTTGCTTTAAGCAGCCACCTGCCCTAAATACCAACTAATTAACACAATTTAGTGGCCGTTATAGAGAGGTTTTACTGTATAACATAGCTCCGATTTTATACCATAGCCAAACCATCATGTGTTTACATGCTATTAGAAACATAATCTAATTAATATCCATGATGCCATTACATTTATTTCTTACATGAATATTCATGAAATAAAGGGTTAGATTAAAATATGTGTAATCCTAGAAAAAAAACTGAAATGAAAAGGTTAAACTTAAAGTGATTGTTTCTATATGCACTTTCAGCGCGTTTTAGAAATATGTCGCACGAAAAACCTCTCGAATGAACGCTGAAGAAGACAAAATTTCCATGTTCGAGTTGTGGTTTAGTTTCGTAACTGTTTGACATAGGACGATACTATTTTGTTGTACAGCAAAAATATTAGTAGCGACGAAAACTGAGTATTTTTGAAGCACATGGTTATTTTTCGATACAGTTCAAAATGACAATCTCCATGATAACGACATAACATAACAAATGTCAACTAGTGACGTTACTGAAAATACAGTAAACCACCGCTTATGTGACCACATGTATAATTCTGGGTGCTAGATGAAGGTGATAGCTTAATGCAGGACAACCACATGCTTATAAAGACACACATGTTTATTCATTAAGCGGTCACATTGGAGGGGTTTACTGTATGTTTGTATGTATTGTATGGAGTTTCACTTCAAAATATGTGGCAAATTTATACCTGTTTGATTGAAAAATACTGACACAATCGTAATGTTAACCATCTACAAATGTATATACTGTAATATTTTAGTCCGCATCCATATTACAATGCAACATGCCTCCGCAAGGGAAGTAAAAGGAGAAAGAAATGCTAATTTATTAAACTAAATTCTCGTGAAATAAGTTTTATCAACTAGGAAATAATTGCTATATTTAACCATTTTCTCCACAGACATGCATGTTTACGCCTATGCAACCAGAGTAGATCCATATCAGACGGCTACTGTAGGAACCCTCTGATCAGGATCTACTCTATTTGTTTATGAACATTCTACAATCACATACCATTATTAAATAAAGTTTGTTGATATTGAAATCCTTTATGGCATTAGTTGTTACATAAAATAGCGGCTAAACGCATACAGAGGTAAAAACAGTTAAAGTCTAGAATTAGACGAACTCGATCAATATAACTTAAATCTCGCCAGAATTATTTGAAATAACTGGAGAAAATGGCTACGTAACCATTTATTCCATATCTCGTATATGCATATTGGCGCCTTTGCAAACAGAGTACATGTATACTCATTATTAGGCAGCTCTTAAACAATTAAATCCCTTCAAAACATTTAAGTAAGGTCCTTTTAGAGCCATACCATCTAGTAGTTTTAATGAGAAAACCACCACCACGTGTGTAGATATTTGAATATTTATAAGATGTTTAGTAACGATCAGCTATCTCAAAGTTTGCGATGTACGTAAAAATGGCAAATTTATAATTACAGGTATTATATCTCAAAATTTACCAGTAATAAAATGAATCAAGTGTCAATGTCTCAAAGCTAAGACACTCGGTTTGGAATTAACCCTTTAACTCATTATAACCCTTATAACATATTTGCAAACAGAACAGACCCTGATTAGACGGCTACTAGAAACCGTCTAATCAGACTCCGTTGTTTGCTTATGAACTAATGTCGATCTGATTCTACACCTTTTGACATGGCTAAACTTTTCTGTGTCTATTTGTCATTATAAAATTGCATCTAGTTAATATTCATCGTGACTATAATTCTTACATTCTATTCACTGAGCATAAAGCAATAATAATACGATGTAAATGGTGCATTTTACATTTAGTCGAAATAGAATATCACTTTCTACTGCGCTGGCCTTTATATTCAGTTTTACGAAAGAAATACTGTTACTTGCTGTTGCTTCTTATGGCACTTAGTGTATTCACTTTATTATTAATACAGGAAAATCTCTCTAAAGCGACCGCTGAAAAGAGCTATAACTCTGGGTTATAGGTGCAGGTGGTAGCTTAATGCAGAACGTATCCAATACTAATTTTAATAAAATTCTGATCAGTGGCAATTCTGATTAATGACAATCAGTCAATGTTAAACCTTATCCCGCTATCCGCGACCTGATAAGCATTGGCAAACTATTTGTGTTCAGATGGGATGCCGAATAACTCGGCGCCAAACAGTTTGTGTTCAGATGAGATACCGAGTAACTAGACACCAAACTGATTGTGGTCAGGTGAGATGCAGAGTAACTAGGTGCCAAACAGTTTGTATTCAGATGAGATGCCGAGTAACTAGGTGCCAAACAGTTTGTGTTCAGATGAGATGCCGAGTAAATAGGCGCCAAACAGTTTGTGTTCCGATGAGATGCCAAGAAAGTCGGCGCCAAACAGTTTGTGTTCAAATGAGATGTCGAGCTCGGCGTCTTATCAGGATCTGAGGATCAAAGCTGTTTGACAATTAGTTTGTAGTTTTTAATCGAGTCGAAAGTAATGAAAATCGCACCTGAAAAAATAATGAACCATACATTATTTTTTGCAGGGAGATAAGGATTATAGCATTCTACAGGAAAATGTCACGGGGAAATATTTGGATCCAGATGAAACATCGAGTAACTAAGCTTCTCACAAAGGTACAAACTACATGTACTCGAATTTTTAAAGAAAATGAATACATTTGCACCGTGTTTTCTTGTTGAGCTTTGTGTTGCTTTTTGTTTTGTGCAAATAAAACGTTTTGCTTGCCCAGCAAACTAAATATTAAAACCCAATGGAGGATCTGGGTCAACAAAAGTTTAATGTATTTTATATCAGCTGCGGAAAGGGCTATTGAAAAGGACAGCCAATTGAATAAACATTTCACCTCATGAATTTCCATGCAAGAAATAATGACACCACTATTACTTATTAGCCAAATGTTTATAATGGTATATGAACATAAAATTGTTGACAAATGGCAGAAACTGTAGACTCACGTTTATATGCATGTAATTCCTTAAGCTAACAGAACAGACCATGGTCAGACGGCTCATATAGGAGACATCCGATTTGGGTCTTCTTTATTTGCAAGGACAAAAAAGGACCTTTATAATATCAGATAAATCCTTAATAGTGACTTTTCAGCTTTATAAACATAATAAAAAAAGTATAATGATTCACGGCACTAGAAAATATTTGCATATTAAGCACTAAGACTTTCTTAGAGGACTAAGGTCATAACTGAAACCGGTATATATACCCATAGACGAGCCACCGGTACGTACTCTTTGCATATGACCCTAAACAAAAAGATAAGAGAAATATATAGATCTTCTATATACATGTACATATTTCATAATAAAAATGCGCAGATGTGCTCTCATGAGCGTGTGAGTAAAATTGTATGACTATATATCATGACCAATCAAGTTTGGGTTGGAGATTTATAATGCATACGTATAGCCTAATTAAACATTACACCATTTTACCTGCAAAAGAAAAGCCTTATACGGTGTTGGTGGAAAGATTTATAGAACAGTGAAATCTCTCTACAGCGACTACTCAAACCTAGCCAAATTCTGATTCATTAACCCTTTACTCCGTGAACATTCGTGTAAGAAATATTGACATCATGAATATTAATTAGAATAGTTTTTATACTATCACATGGACACAAGACGTTTTAGCCATGGTAGAAACGGTAGAATTAGATCGGGTTTTATACATTACGCAGACAGGACACACCCTGATCCTGTAGGAGCCATCTGATCTGGGTCTCATCTGTTTGCAAAGGCGTAGAAAGGCGTATTTATGGAGTAAATGATTGAGATAGGTGGTAGCTTAATACAGGGGAAACGTGATATATATATATATATATATTTTGTATGTTAAGAGAATTGATGACTATACTATATTGGTATCGATTACAATATAATATATATTATACTGTAATCGATACCAATATAGTATGGTCACCATTTCTTACTATAGTGGTATCGATTACAGTATAATATATATATTATACTGTAATCGATACCAATATAGTATAGTCACAATTTCTCTTAACATACAAAAGAAGCCCGTATGAATTCATTTACCACGACATAAATAACATCCTTCCTTCTCATAGGGATAATAAAATCAGTGTTGAACATTTAATGTGCCCAATGACATTATATTGTCCATCACTTTTATTTTTTAAATGGTACTTTAATCGTGAATATAGAAAACAGGGTGAATATTATACAGATAAGTGGCTATCAAAATAAGAGTTTTGCAGTGCGATGGACACTGGTACGCTGTACTTTATCATTGTCATATCACCTCCCTAAAGAATAAATTACAAATTGTACGGTCATGAGTTATTTAATTTAACCCCACCTTAAAAGCAATTTGAAACCAACAATATTACAATATTTTGATAACACTTGTATGTAGTATGTATAGGGCTAGCCAATTTACATTTATAACATGAGCTATATGTAAAGCTCGTCATGGTGACCCTTTTCAGGTATGTTAAACACTGATTTAAATAAATAAAAAATGGCCATACATATAAGTGAAACTTCGCTAACTCAAATATTTAGTATATAAGAATTGAGACTGCTTTAGTGCTTTAATGCAGAGTGGAAGTCATACAGAAACTCCAATAGGACTTTCACCATGCATTAAGCTGCCACCTGTCTTAAAAACGATACTTATTTCAGTGTTTAGATTGGCAAGTATTAACAGTTTAGTAGCCCTGAGTGTCGAAAATCGATTTTCATTAACTGTTAACCTGGTATATTCTGACGAGACTATGCGTTAACAAGATGGCGGCCGAATTGGGTCTTCACTGTTTGTAATGCACACATGTTGGCATTAACACAGGGAGGTTATGAATATGGTGTTGGTTATAAGTATAGAAATATTTAGGCCAAAAACATTGCTTAATCAATTCATTTTTGCACACAATTATGTGTAAGGTTTAGAATTATTTCGTATCAAAAGGAAAAAACCTCTGAAAAAGGTATACAAGTTTTAAAATGGAGTCTATGAAATGTGTAAAAAATATCACAACTACTACCAAAGCTTGTATAAAGAATACAAACATTAAGTAAAACTTTTAGCGTGTCTGGTTTGTGTGTTCTTATGTGAAACCCAATAATTAGCAGAGCA
This sequence comes from Azorinus chamasolen, assembly GCA_963576725.1. Lineage (NCBI taxonomy): Eukaryota > Metazoa > Mollusca > Bivalvia > Cardiida > Solecurtidae > Azorinus > Azorinus chamasolen. The sequence goes on along the minus strand of OY755243.1, from coordinate 4,310,370 downwards.
ACAGATAAAGGTATACAGTAAAACCTCTCTATAACGGCCACTAAAATGTGCTAACTAGTTGGTATATTATAGGAGCGTTCTTTTTTTACTTTCACCTTGCTTTAAGCAACCACCTGCCTTTAATACAAAATACTTGATGTAATTTAGTGGCCGTTATAGAGAGGTTTTACTGTACCCTTTATTTCATCCTTGTACAGAGATTTACAAGGTATATCAGACATGAGAACATTAGAAAAGCAAAGAATTAATACATACACATAGTATATATAGTACAATGTAGTTAGAAAAGAATGAGAAATGAAATGTAAGGCGTAAAAAACACAGGTGCCCTTCGCATGCTATGTCTCAACAACATCATCATCATCAACAACAACAACAACAACAACAACAACAACAACAACAACAACAACAACAACAACAACAACAACACAACAACAACAACAACAACAACAAAAACTCCATCACAAATACACTTTTTTTAATCAAATGTCATAAGTATCTAAAAGATAGTTTTCTGACCCAACCAAAAACATATGAAAAAGATTTTTCTTCGCGAACACCCCTGCTCTATAGTACTTATTATATAGAGCAGGGGTGTTCGCGAAAAAAATATTTTTCATTTTTTTTGTGTTGGGTCAGAAAACTATCTTTTGGTATGTTTTAGATACTTATGACATGCGACTAAAATGTATTTGTGATGGAGTTGTTGTTGTTGCTGAGACATAGCATGCAAAGGGCACCTGTGGTACAAAACGTACATCATCGTAAAATAGATCTATTACATCTGAATCCGCGTTTGTGAGTGCAGGCAATGCAGATGCAGATGGTAAGCTTCAGCGGCTGAGCATTATCCAGGTCAACACAGCTTGCAGTTAAAACCTATTTCAAAAGGCTTAATAAAATAAATATGCAAAATTCTTTTCTTTACTATAACACCTTGCGGTGGCGCAGTTGTAGAAATATAAATGAATACACATTGAAGATTTAGCATAAAAGTGTGGAAGGCATTTTTTCCGTTTACCGTATATGCCCTGTAAGTAGGTCTGCCGAAACGAAACGCAAAGTCGTCAAAAGTATTTACGTATTCTATATTAGAATTAAATACGCGAACCCAAATATTGTCTTTGAGACAACTCTAAAGAGTAGTCACGCCATATTGTTTGGTGGAGAAATAAAATAATTATTCTTGAAAAATGTTTTCATTTACGTAACTTATCTGGACCACTGAATTAGTGTGTAATCCTTGTTCGCTAACGGTGAACTTGTGAAAAGTGTTAATCCTGATTAGACGACGAGTTACCCCGCATCATGACAGGATTGAGACTGTTGGACTCTATGTCTATATTTTCAAGAAAAAATCAGTGGAAAATGATTTTCAGTTTTGCATGCAAATAATTTGAGACGCCGCTTCGACATGGTATTTAGTCAACGTGTACAGTAAATTTTTGATAATACGACCACTAAACAAATTCAAAGTCTATATTTATAAACAGGTGGTAGCTTAATGTAGCACAAAACTGATACAAAAAGCTCCCCTAGAAACTTACAGTCTCCTATGTTCATTAACCATTTCCTTCATATAAACGCCCTTTCACGCATCAGCAAACAGATTAGACAGAAATCATAAGAGTTTGCTAATAGAATTTGATAGATCTAAATTGAATGCAATGTTCTATACTTCATTAGAACTATTTTATCCACGAATATGCAGTATATATGCAGGTATTTAGATTTGGGCTAAATAAAGGACAGGGAAAGGGGTTAATAATTTCATCGATTTACTTTACGGTCAAATTTAAAATTACAAATCTAAAATAGTAATACTGTAATTTATAATTATGCACCATAGATAAGGCAATAAGCACACAAATTAACCCTTTGAATGTCGAAAGCGAATGTGCGGGCAATGGCAAACAGAGTAGACCAAGATTAGAGGGCTCCTCTAGGAGCAATCTGATCCAGGCATGCAGTGTTCGTCATTCATATTCTTCTCATTAATTATATCATCCACTCAAAACTCACTGACAGTGTGCCATTGTGTCATTGCATTATGATGTAAAATTCTGCTTTAGAAAATCAGCATTCAAAAGATTAACAAGCTAATCCAGTTGAGGGTGTTAATCTATTAACAGTAGAAGTGCTCAAAGGTGATTTATCAAAGAGATGTCACATATGCACTATACGCTTTGAAGTACCATCTTTCTTATTAATAATATTATTATTATGCAATAAGCACACAATTTGCGCATATCTTTCTAAAGCTAAATGGCTGTGCTGTATATTTAAATTATTTTCGTTCCATTTAATACGTTTTTGACAATCTGTAGTAGGTACTAAAATTCTAATTAGCAGAAGTTTATTCAATAATAGACCACCAACTGGCAAACTTGGTAGTTAAATATGTAATCATTAGTTATGCAATATTTAAATCAATATCAAATATCACGTGAGTATTAAGATGCTAGAAACATCGTCAGTGTCTACTTCTAATTATACAACAATAGTTTTGAGTTTTTGAACCATTCTTTGTATCCGACTGATGTCTGATTTCCTTATGTAAGATCATTAAAACATTTAACCATTTCCCTGTTCTATATTTAGTCCAAACTTCAATACCTACTGAATATTCATGGGAAAAATTGTTATAATGAAGTATGGAATGTGCAAACTTATAGCCATTATAGAAACTTAAGAAGCAGATCAATCAAATCCCACTAACAGAGCAGACCATGTTTAGACGACTCTTCTAGAAGCCGTCAGATCTGGGTCCTCTGTGTTTGCAAATGCGCAAAAGGCGTTTATATGAAGGAAAGGGTTAAAATGTCCACACTATTTGACTCAGTAAGTGTGTACGACTAGTTAGGATGATTAAAGTTACATTTAAACATAGAATTATGTTATGCTCATTTTTCGTATAAATCGATCAACACCAAACGTTGTCTAAATATTCATATCATTATATTACAGCCATTTGACTACAGCACGTAAATGATACGATGTTTCCAACATGCTCTTTTGCACCAAGTTGGTCACGTAGATTCCGTTTCTGGGTTTATTTTGCTACGCATTTTTTCTCTCGAAAATATGAACAGAATACATATTTAACCCTTTCCTCCATAGGCTATTTTTAGATCCAACCACTTTGAATAAATCTACCGAAAAGGGGCAATAACTAGAGAAAAGGAAAATTGTAGAATTTTGAAACCATTGTGATAAATAGAGCATTTGCTCCTATAGGAGCAAATGCTCTATTTATTACAATGATTTCAACAGGTGAGTTTTACAGAGGCGTAGAGGCGGCATATTTATGGAGGAAAGGGTTAAGAAATAAGAAAGAAAACAAAATGAAATATGCTGAGTCAATTTTTGATCCTCCATATTAGTCGTTCCATTTTTAAACGTCATTTGGGCTTTGTAACACAGAGGACCCTGACCGCATCATATATTTATGTCTGCGTTCTTTGACACCCATGTATATCTTTTTAAACACCCTGACAAACAGTATAGATCCAGACCGAGTCGTCGCGGGTATGACTAGGCGACTGGCAAGGGTCTATATGGTTACAAAAATTGAAACCCCCAGCAAAACCTCTCTTAACCCTTTCCCTGTTCTGTACTTATTCCAAATTCCAATACATACTGAATAGTCATGGACAAAATAGTTACAATTTAATATGGAAGGTGGAATAATGTAGTCATTTTAGAAAGTATAGAAACAGATCTATCAAATTCCATTAGCAAACAGAGTAGACCCTGATCAAACGGCTCCTCTAGGAGCCGTCTGATCTGGGTCAACTCTGTTTGCAGATGTGTGAAAACACGTTTATATGAGGGAAAGGGTTAAGCGACAACACAAAAAGTCAAATTGTATAACCAAAGCCTCTATCTCATGAATATTCATGTAGGAAATAATTACTATATGAATATTAACTTACTGGAACTTTGTAATTGCTTATGAACAATGGAATTGATTGCTTTCCCAACTGTGGAATAAGATTTGAATTAAACTTTGGTCAAAATCTCCTACATGATCTGTCTTATCTGTATCTGCTCTGTTTGCAAACGCGTAAAATTGTCTCTATCGAGTAAAGCGCTATATGAGACCTGGTGTCTCAATGCAGAAAACTGCAATAATGTTGTTTTTTCTAATCACTTTCGGCCCCATTAAGCAGTCAGCTGCTTTTTACCCCATTTGCTCCTAGAGACTTTTTCAGACAAAATCTCTTTGAATAAATCTATCGAAAATGAGCAATTACTAGAGAAAATAATTTTTTTTTTATAAATGTGCAACTTTGAAACCATTGTGATCAAAATTGAGCATTTGCGCCATTGAAGCAAATGCTCTGTTTATCACAATGGTTTCAAAAATGACGTTTTTAGAGGCGTCAAAAGGCGTCAATAATTAAGACTTAATTGTTTCATTCAGCAACTCAGCTTCTTACAAAAATGTGTTAAAATCCAAACTGTCTGACATTCTGACTACATTATCCAAAGAGAGATGAGGAAAAATACACGAAAACTGCAGATGACAATTACTAAGTACCTTTCACATTAAAAATGTGATTGTTGACAAATTAAGAACATTCCACAATGACAACTAATTTAGACCTGCGTCAAACATTAATCTGGTTATGACGGGTATACGGGGTAAAGTTAGGAATTTAATCATTTAACTAAATAAAACGCATTTTCACCCCTCTACAAATAAAGTACACCCAATATGCAATAAAATAGATCTGATTCTACAGCTTCAGTTATGGTAGACATGATCTTGTTCACAATGACATTATTCAGGGTTGTCTAATTATTATTTATGGTTATTATTTCTTACACTAATATTCATGAAGGAAAGGGTTAACACTTATTTTGGTATAGATATGGTATCTGCTTACAATGTGATCTAATTCAGCTTTTCAAACTCGCCCAAGCTCTAGAGAAGATAATGACTGGGTGTAAAATAGCATATTGTTTTCTGATGAGACGCCGGGAATCCCTACTATTTGCAAACCCACGTTAGGTTGGCCATTGGGGTTAGCCATTTGTCTGATGAGTCTTCATGTAAGAAATAATCCACCCTTTACTCCATGAATATTCTTGTAAAAAATATTGACATTATGAAGATTAAGTGTTATACATTGTAATAGCACATGAACCAAGAACAGTTTTATCCTGACAGAAACTGTAGAATCGTATACATATTATACTAAAAGCAAAACAAAAACAGCTGATCCTGATCAGACGGCTCCTATAGGAGCCATCCGATCTGGGTCTACTCTGTTTGCAAAGGCGTAGAAATGCGTAGTCATAGAGTAAAGGATTAATGTATGATTATTTATTAGTTGAATTTATATAACGGCTTAACCCATTTGCTCCGACGATCCCATATATGGGACGTAGGCAAACATTGTAGACTCTGATCAGACGCCGCATCATGCGGCGTCTGATCAGAGTCTACACTGTTTGCTGATTCAATATATATTATATGTCTAGATCCTGACCAGATGGTCCCTAAATCAGCTGGGTCTACCCGGAGGCGTGAAAATGCGTTTGTATGAAGGAAAGTGTTAAATTGTATTAGGTTTAAAATTAAATTTTGAATCCATTTTGAAGTGTATATAAATGAGAGACCTTATTTTTTCGCTGACCTGTACGTGACACCAGACTCAGTATAATAGTTATGTGGTTAGAGGTGGTAAAATGTGCGAAATAGAAAGAAAGTCGCGGTGATAACTACAACTACTGACAAAGATAATTATCACAAATCAAAAGTAAATCTATAAACAAATACACAGAAACGTACTTGATAATAATAAATAACATCTGCTTTAATTTCACTGGGTTGTCATTGCTTCGAGAAAGTTTCACCAAAAATAATTTGAAAACGGGTTAGAATTATCATTTTGCATGAGTATTAAAAAAAGAAGTTAAAAGTGTCAGTGTCATTAACAGATGTGCTGAAATGCAAGTTACCAAATTCACAACTGCTGATAGTTAAAGCGTTATACATGTATATGCTGACAAATCTTTGGTTATACTTATTTGTTTTAAGATTGAGAATACCTGTCGTAATAAATTTCGAACGTATATTATTTCTTAACCCTTTACTCCATAAATAATAATATACACCTTTCTACGCCTTTGCAAACAGAGTATACCTAGATCAGACGGTTTTTGACCAGGGTCTGTTCTGTTTGCTTATGATATAGTACTGACATGATTATACGGTTTCTGTCATGGTCAACGTTCCCGTGTATATATAAATCAATATTAATATTTATAATGTCATTATTTCTTATATGAATATTCATGGAGTAAAAGGTTAAAGGACATTTAAAAACGTCTCTGTTGTATTCTATGACAATGCGATATCATTTTACCTACCAGTGTTATGCTAGAACCATATGTAAAATCCACTTGAATATACGATCACCCTCACGTCAAATGTTCTCATATTTCAAATACACATTTGTGAATCTCGTCTTAAATACCCACTACCCATGCGCCACCTGTTTAGATTGCCTTGTGATGTAGCTTACTTAACGCTTAGTATGCTATGCAAATATCGACTGCTAAAAATGGGAACATGTACAGTAAAACCCCTCTGAAACGACCACAAAATTATGTCTACTTCTGGACCACAAGGGCAGGTGCTAGCTTAATGCAGGACGAAAGTTATGCAAAAAGCTCCTCTAGGAGCTTTCTGCATAACTTTCGTCCTGCATTAAGCAACCACCTGCGGTTAAAGACCAATTAAGATATTCGTTTAATGGTCGCTATAGAGCGGTTCTACTGTATTTATACGATAATTAAGAAATTCAATATAACTCTTTTTTAGACGCTGGGTTGCTCGATATTGCAATTATCCAAAAGTTAGGTGATGGAGAATTCACCGCAATCTAGAGTGCAAAACGTTACAAACGTGGTGCGCGGGTGTGAATATTATTCCAGATGGTTTCTTATTGCCATTCTAAATGTGCATGTCATGAACTTCATGTTTACTAATTATCCGTTGAACATTAATAAACATTTGTATTACTCATGGTAATGTTACACACGTCATCGGACCCGCACATTATCGCACAATAATGTAACCATTTAATGTCCACAAGATCTTCCTGCACTTGTATGACATTTGCCGTTGTATTACACAAGCCTTTGAAACTTCATATTACCTGTTCGTATGTAGTTTTATCTGATTCATGTGGGATGCTATTGAATCTGCTTAGGACCGATTCCTTTAGAATTGTACTTGATCTGACAGATCTCATAGTCTTTGGATCTACTTATTACCAATAACTTTCCTCCTAGGAACTGTGTTTTATCTGATCAGGTGCCCTTAGCTGGCGCGGTTTTTTTTTAAAAAAAGGGGGCGTACGCTCTCTAAAATTGCCCAAGCAAACTTTTTTGAGTAATTTTATAAGATCTAGATCTAATAAAAAAGCAATGAAACAATTATTTAATCTGAGTTTTTTATTTCCCATACCCAATTATGCTCTATTTGAGTATGTATTACAAACACACTATAAAAGTGATGTCATCAAACTTAAAAATATACGTCCATCGACTCCATCCCCTCCAAAACAAATCTACGCACCCCCTAATCTGAAATCCTGGATCTGCGCCTTCTTACCCATTCGATCTGCTTATGATCGAATGCGTCCCCATTGGCTATATTTAATCTGATCAGATGTCATTGCCCCTCAACCAATTACTTCCAGAGGAGCTGTATTTTATCTGCTAAGATGCCCTTCGTCTTCGATTTGCTTATGACCGATAACTTCCCCTGGAAACCTTATTTTATCTGCTCATATGTTCTGTCCAGGGTAATGTGTATAACTGATTGCCTCCTGTTGGATCTACTTAGGTGTCCTGTCCTTGGTCATGTATATATATTATTGCTCCCTTTGGACCTGTAGTTGGCCTGCTCCGATGGTCATGTGTGTCAATTCCCTTGGTCATGTATATAGCTGAGAAACGATCATTTTAAGAAGTGCACTTGCGATATATCACGTACATCGTACTTAGCTTCAAAGCAACTTACCGTTAAGATCAGGTAACATCTGCTCGGGGTCAGACGAGCTCACCGAAAGTCGACACGTAATCGGCGAAAACGTTAAATTGTCGAAACAAACGTCCGATTTATGCGAGAAATGTTCGTTTCTGTACAAAATGTCACTTTTACGACCGAATTAGATATGTTTTCTATTGAATAAAACTGTATTGCTGTAATATCTTTGCTTTATATATAAATTGAGTAGGTATTGGTGGTACCATGGCGTATTACATGTATGTACTAGGTGCTATAAATAATCTACATGTATAGTCTTTTTTATCTATATTGCCAGTGGAAATTCGTAATCATTACCTATCGTCAGCTCTGAATCATTACCTATCGTCAGCTCTGAACCAAGCTGGATGTAAGTTTCGGACTGAATTGATACAGTTTTAACTGATTACATTGCTCACTTCTTTATAGATATTAACTGTCAACGCTATTGATGTTCCAAAACAATATCCGATCGCCGATATTGATCGATATTTCATTTAATAATCAATGCATTTATATCGTCATAATTACTGTTTTAAATCATCGATATTTTAGATGTGTCATTACATCTAATGTATATATCTGGAAGTTTCCCTTTTACATTGCATGTATATACCTGCTTAATTTTACTATTACAAGTATGGAATCTACCTTTTGAGTGCAATCATCTAGTAATGTGGTATGCCCTTTTACATGCATATCCTTGTATTTTCTTACCCTAGAATTGTTTGTATGGGGGTTTTACATCACTTTTTACAGTATTTCTGTCATATCGCGACGTCCAGCTAAATTACAAGTGGATGAAGACCATGGGTTCTTTTTATGCATGAGCCAATGCAATTTGTTCCATGCACAGAAAAACACATGGATGGAACCATCGACCTTCATTAGCCAGCTTGAAAGCATCATCACTTGACGAATCCAAATGCCCAGACCGGGATTCGAACCACGGCAGTTAAGAATGACGTAATTGCAAGTCGAAGACCATAGCAACTCGATTAATGAAGCCCCGTGCAAACAGGTTCGATCCGGCCGAGGAAATCAAGATCTTCAAGTCATGAGGTAGCTTTATGTAATATAGAAAGTAATGCGGAGCTAGAACAGAACAGAACAACACGTTATTCTCTCATTTAGACATGGACACGGGGTTTTGTTAATGAACAAAGCCAATATGAAGGCTTCTATGTCTAGGTACTAGATCTGATTTTACAGTTTTCTATGTTAACCCTTTCCCAGATGAATATTCATATAGGAAATAATGACGTCATAAATATTAAGAATCAGAATCAGATCTGGATTACACCATAAACAAACAGAACAGACCCAGATCAGACGGCTCCTATATGAGTCGTCTGATCTGGGTCTACTCTGTTTGCAGATGCGTCAAAATGCGATTACTTAAGGGAAAGGGTTAATAGATCATGAGGTCACTTTAGCGAGTCTCTGCTGCATTGGCGATGTGTGTCCATACGAAAGACCCGGTCATCGAACGTTGTATCGAAATCCAGGGAAACTGTCAATCAAGTTGAATTTTTGCAGATACATCGTGAAATATTTAATTTTAACCAAACTCTATTCAACTTCCAGGTGCTAACATTTACACCTAATCATTGAGAATGTCCCGACAAAATTTGAGTGCGTAGCCACCACCGGTTATTTCATAGTCATCAATGTTTATCCGTTAAGAGGTTGTTATGAAGAGGTTCAACCGTATAATTCAAACAGAATCATACAATTTCATTTATGTTTAACATCTCTCCACATTTCTTTAAAATGACTAGACACGTGATTGTACTTTGACAAACAGGTTGACAGGTTTAAATTAGCAGGTTCTTCGGTGCAGTTTTCTGTTGTTGCTTTTAACCCTTTTGGGAAACGAGTGTACTGGCATTTACAAACAAAGTAGATCTAGATCAAAGAGCTCTGAAAAAATATCTGAGCATGATCTGCACTGATTGTCATTCATAAACCTCTAGCAAAGTCAAGCCTTTCATACGGAATGGACTTTATAGTTAGACAGTAATGGGCTATTCCACATCGAATATTCAGCTTTCAAAGGGCTAACCTTCCCATGACCTGTTAGTACTGATCTTGTGCCGTGTGGTATGACATGCTTAACCCTTTCCCTGTTCTAGGTTTGTTCCTAATTTTAATGCCTATTGAATATTCATGGACAAAAGAGTCATACTGAAATATGGAAGATAGAGTATTGTATCCAATTTAGAAAGTAAAGAAACGTACCTATCAGATTCTATTAGCAAACAGAGCAGACCCTGATCAGACGGCTCATATAGGAGCCGTCTGATATGGGTCTACTCTGTTTGCAGATGCGTGAAAAGACGTATGAAGGAAAGGTATAATAGCCCATAGAGTTTAACTCGAGATTCCACTCAATACAAAAGGGTAAACTGTAACCCTTTCAACGCTGAATTATCAGAGTTGAATAGTACATCGGTGTTTAACTATAGAGCTCACTCAATATGAAAGGGTAAACTGTAACCCTTTCAACGCTGAATTATCAGAGTTGAATAGTCCATCGGTGTTGAACTATAGAGCTCACTCAATATGAAAGGGTAAACTTTAGCCTAGCCTATCAGTGTTTAATTATATAGAGTCCACTAAGTATGATCATACTTAAACTTACTAGAGAATTTTAAATGACAAATAGTACAGACCCTGATCTATGAGCCCTCTGATCTGGGTATACACTGCTAAAGACAGAGCATGTGTGTCCCGCATTCAAACAGCTTTTACGTCTCTAATAACATTGTTTCCTTAACCAAAACAACAAAAGTGTCACACCCCTTGCTAATATAATTTAAATGGTAAAGTAAAATACCGTAAAACCTCAAACGATGTATCATTAACAAGTTTAATTACAATTTAGTTAAACTGTACTTACAGTGCAATCATCGTATTGCTTATGGTGTTTATCCCGTTAATATCTTTAAACCAGGCGTGAAGCGAGAATTAGTCAACTATTTCATTAACTAGCCTTTAAGATAATTTAGATGTTTTTGTGTTGTACATTAACACGGCCATCAAATTAAAGTTGCAAACGTTAATATAAAGTCATAATAGGCAATACCTTATAGCTGATCTAAACAAACCATCAAAGACTGGCGAATTAAAAAAAAAAACATTCCCACAATATGAAACATTTTGATTGAACAGATAGACTACAGCTGCAAACAGGGTGTTTAAATCTATTTCAATTTAAACTGTAATTTTCTAAATTACAGTTCTTTGAAAGGTAAAAGTTTTGATCCCATTCGTTATAAAAATCTTAAATCTTAACCGAATATATTGATGATATTGTGACAAGAATTAATTTGATTAGTGAATTTAAGCCAGTGTTTTGCATAGGCATGAGAGAAAGAGAGAGAGCGAGAGAAAGAGAGAGATAGAGAGAGAGACAGACAGAGAGATACAGAGAGAGAGAGGGAGACAGACAGGCAGAGACAGAGACAGAGAGACAGAGACTGGGACAGAGACACAGATACACAGAGAGAGACAGAGACAGGAGCAGAGACAGATACAGAGAAAGAGAGAGACAGACAGAGACAGAAACAGAGACAGAGAGACAGACAGAAACATAGACATAGAGACAGAGACAGGGAGACAGAGAGACTGACAGAGAGACAGACAGAGACATACTGAGAGACGGAGACAGAGATACAGATACAGAGCCAGCCAATGAGAGAGAGGAAGAAGAAAGAGTGACAGATGGACAGGGGAGATAGACAGAGAAACAGGAACAGAAACAGCGAGAGAAAATAAGAGACAGAAAGCGAGAGAGAGAGAGAGAGTCAGACATACTTACAGACAGACAGACAGAGACAAACAGACAGACAGACAGAAGACAGACTGACAGACAGAGACAGACAAACAGAGAGAGAGAGAGAGAGAGGCACATAAAGAAGACAGATACTGTGTTTTCGCCTGCCTCCAGCCTTCCATATGACCTAGGCCCCCTAAGCCGACTCACACTCTTGTCCTTTAAGCTACTCTTAGCTGAGCAGGGAGAGCTTCCGAATCTCTCTAAATTTCGGGAGCCTCTCCCCCGTATAGAGTCTTTCTGTTTCGGCTGGAAGACCAGGACAAAGATTTCCATTTCAGGCTTGCAGTCCTCAAAACTTTTGAGATCCACGACTCCTTCCTCGTCTCTCAGGCCTCAAACCTCTTCTGACAGCCACCCTGGGCTATTCGACCGGATCCACTTGCTGGATTCAGACAGCCCCAGGGCCTCGTTGGCTCAAGCGGTAGGAGTTGTGCCAGAGACAGCAAATGGGAGTTGCTTCTAACGTAGATCTTCTAGCTGTTGCTCTATCAGTAGAGCTAGCACCAGAGTATCCCTCCTCTGAAGTTACCAAGCGTCTTTCCTACCAGCCGGGCCGTTCGGCTCAGCTGGCCATGGGCCTAAGGCCAGCTTCGACAGCAGAGATGCTTCGCTGTCATCGTGAACCTTTTATCCAATCCGCCTCTGCCCTGCAAGACACCTCAAGGATGAATTGCGGGTGAGTCCCGTTGCCTCGGAGTTTCTTTTCGGAGACAAAATTAAGGAGAAGGTACAGGCGGACTAGACTTCTCCAAGGAGTTATCCGGCATCTTACCATTCTCGTTGGATGATCCCCAAAGTCCCCATGGCTAGCGCAAACCCTCTTCCCCCCTTCAGTGGGGTTCGGCCAAGCGTAGCATTAGACCGGTCCCTGTTCCCCCTACCTCGGGACAGGCAGCCCAGAGCTCTGTTCCGCCCCCATCCTAGGGGTTCTGGCCCTTCGAGGCGTCAGCTCTAGGGGCTCACTCTTTCTTCACTTTGTCACAGCATGGCGCTATATCACCCAGGATCCTTGGACAGGGACAGGCTATCATATCCCTCTGGTTCGGTATCCTCCTATTTCCAGGGTCCCTATTCATATGTCGTCGGATAATGCGAACACACCGGACTCTGGGTCCCCGCTTCTCACAAAAGAGGCGGTGGAAAGGGTACTGAACGAGAATTCGGCGGGCTTTTACAGCCGTCTCTTTCACGTTCTCAAGAAATATGGCGCCTTTTGACCGATCATCAACTTTTCTACTCTAAACAAATACGTAAAGGTCGAACCATTCAAGATGGAGACCATCGCTTCCATTCGTCTGGCTATCAAACCCGATCAATGGGGGGTTTCCATGGATTTCTCCGATGCATGTTTTCATCTCCCGATTCACCCAGCAGACAGACACCTCCTGCGCTTATACCATGGGGGTACCGTTTACTTGTTCTGGGCTCTGCCTTTTGGGCTCTTACGGCCCCTAGAGATTTCACCAAACTCATGGGGTCGTAGCAGCCTATCTCCAGCTGAGTGGTGTCACTCTGATTCAGTACTTCGACAATTGACTGTTTCACCAGTTCCTTCGTCATTCTTTTCTTCTTAACATCCGCTACAGATGGGATGTCTTGTCTCATTTGGAACGACATGTAGTACTGAATCCGGAAAAATCGGATCGCATCCCATCGAAAGATTTTATCTTTGTGGGACTGTTATCTCTTTTCGGCCAGAAGGGCCACTGCTCAGAATCAGTCCCTATAAGCTCAGAGTCATATCCACTTCCTGGACATTTTTCAATCACGCCCCGTTGGATGAGATCCTTAGGGTTGCTTCCTGGAAGAATAACTCTACCTTTTCGTCCTTTTATCTGCACTCTTTCACAACCCCACAGAACAACGTACCGGTACGTGTTCTAGGTCTGTTTGTGGTCTCTCAAACAGTGGTATAGCTCCTAGGGCTAGCACTTTTCTAATGGTCGTCGGTGCGACGTTTTTGGAAAATTATTATTCAGAAGAATCTACTAGCATCAGCATTTCTTAGATAACTGCACTAGAATCATTTGATAACTAATAAAGCAAAGTGCAGTATTGATAGGAAATAGTTTTATGAGCGCATTAAATACAACATGTACATTAACAGTATCCAGAAATGATAAAGTGTATTAAGAAATTGTTTTATGTTACATATATTATCAAAATAACTATAATCAGTGCCTTATGCAAAATGTTTCCCCATATATAACTGAAAAATAGCTTGTTGTATGTATATTAAGGCTCATTTCAGTCATTTCGTTTTTACAGTTACAAGGGAGATCATTCTTGCTGTTTTCAGTTCAAATTTATCTTTTCTTTTTCAAACATGTTGATCGACATAAAATATAATTTTTTAGCAATGCGGTTTGAGAACTTGTCATTTATTATCTTGTATACAAAAACATAAAAACGTAATATTACGAAATCAGGGGCAGATAATCAATCGCATACTGTAGGCTTAATCAGCATCCATATAACATCCAACAAGTGACATTCGATGGAGGATATATTAAGCTTTACAGTGATATAGGTGTCATAAAATCCCAGTGGGGGTGGGGGAAAGGGGCTAGGGTACAGCTGGCCTTTAATCTAAGACATCGCGACGCACAGCTTGTTACGCGTAAAAGAAGACCCCGTGTGTTTTGTTTCGTGCACAGAAGAACACCTGAGTAGAACCACCGACATACCACAGGCCAGCGGGACGGTTTCCTCACACAGAAAATCCAAATGCCAAGGCCTGGAATCGAATTATAGCGGTGACAGGCTAAGTGACCATAAACACTCGATCACGGAAGATCCCGAGAGAAGGCTGGGGATATATATATTCTTAAAGTTGGAGATTCTTCGAAAGCAAATTCAGGAATGCGAAAAAAGAAAATTGCAGACTCGTTTTATTGAGTCTGTTCATGAGTAGCACTTAAAAGTGCAACACTACTCACGCCCCCAATCATCGGCTTAAACGGTATTTACTTTTCAAAACTAAAAACATCAAATCCAATGATCCCGAAGGACCAGACGGCTCCTACATCTGATCAGGGTCTGCTATGTTTGCTAATGGAAGTTAATAGATATGTTTCTGTAGTTTCTAAAATAGCTACAATGTTCTACCTTCAATATTTTATTACAACTAATTTGTCCATGAATATTCAGTAGGTATTGAAATTTGGAATTAACATGGAACGGGGAAAGAGTTAAAGGTTTTTGAATACATGTATAAAGGTCTAGTGCTAGCTTGAAATTTGAACATTTACTACCGCGGTGTTAAACATACAACTATGCAAACTAAAAGTGTCACCAATATGTCCCTTTCTTTGCTTTCGGTGCAGAAGCATCCCATAATTTTATGTTTCAATGCGTCGCTTTTATACCAAAGGAATGCTTTTATGATTGGCAATTTCTAGTTTAACATTTAACTCTCTGTGGGCGGTTACGTAATTATGTTTGCACAGTTTGGATCTAAATGAGACAGTCAACATTTGAGTTTTCACTAGTATACAACCGTCTTTTAAAGCGACCATGAAAAATGGGGGAAATTATGGGTCTGTAAGGCAGGTGGTAGCTTAATGCAGGGCAATAATCGTGCAGAAAGATCCTATAGGAGCTTTCTGTGTTACGTTTGTCATGCATTAAGCAACCATCTGCTTTTTAAGACTCATATGTTCAATAAATGAATGACCGCTTAAGACAGGTTCTACTGTGTACATTTGTTTTGTCATTCTGGTCCGTCTATTAACCCTTATTGCATTATAAGTGTCTTGATTCGCATCTGAAAATAGCTTGAATCCAGATGAAATGCGGTGTAGCTCTGCATCTAATCAGGATCCAAGCTGTTTGACACCCTAGCTGTAGTTTCTCAAAAGCTTGATGAAATAGAAAGTAGCCTAACTGCGCCTTATCCATGTTTTTCATATCATATCTGGATAAGGTTTAATCATTTACCTCATAGGCTATTTTTAGATACAACCTCTTCGAATAAATCTACCCAAAAGGACAATTAACAACAGAAAAGGATTTTGTTTTAGAATTTTGCAGTTTGAAACCATTGTGATAAATAGAGCATTTGCTCCTATGGGCTCCTATAGGAGCAAATGCTCTATTTATCACAATGTTTCACAAAGTGACTTGTACAGAGTCGTTAAAAGTCGTCAATATAAGGGAATGGGTTAATAAAATAAGAAATGATACTACAAGGCAAAATGGACCGGAAAAGTGTTTGTAAATGACCCTTCCAGACAATAGACACCGAATAATTGTTTTGTGTTTGCTGTATATTAAGGTTTGTTTTGATTTGAAGTTCTGTCGAAACTATTATATTTGTTTAACATCTTCCTTTTCTAGAAATAATACTGAGGGATGCATGGTTTGAACTCTGAATCAGATGGTGTTTGCTTGGTTCTTTGCCTGGATTTAAGTTATTTCCAAAATTTATGTCAGTGATATCGCTATTCCATAATATTTATTGGTTTTTCAACTTGCTTACTTTCAAAATCAGTTCATATTCTCAAGATCATTATTCTGGTTCTTTGCTTCCTGGTAGTTAACCCATTACCTCATATGCTATTTTAGATAAAACCACCTTGAATAAATCTACCAAAAAGGAGCATTAACTAGAGAAAAGGAATAGTTTAGAATTTTGTATTTTGAAACCAGTGTGACAAATGGAGCATTTGCTCCTATAGGAGCAAATGCTCTATTCATCACAATAGTTTCAACAGGTGACTGTTTCAGAGAGGCGTCAAAAGGCGTCGGTATAAGGGAATGGATTAAACAATGTCTGCCACTTTCTCCACCTGAACAGTTACAGTACTTCTTGCTGTTTGATCATTCTATTAATTCGTTTACATCTTGTAAAATGTATAAATCATATCTTATAAAGGTATAGCCAGACACAGTCTGTTGTATTGTTAGTGCTCCAGTGGATACATGGGTCTAGACACGAGTAAGGCGGGGGTTTGGGGTTTAAACTTTCTGCACGCACGAGGATAGTTGTGATCACGTATGCAAACAATTAAAGACCCAGATTAGACGTCCTGTAACTCAGCGTCTTATCCGAATTTTAAACTATTTGACACCCTGACTTTGAATTTGTGAATAGAAGTAGAAGGGGGAATACTTGGAAAACTGCTACATGTGATACTATTGGCAGAAAAAGTTTCTTAACGTACTGTCACGATGTGTAGCTCTGTCGCTAGTCTAGAAAACTATCATTAGAGCGTCGAACAGTTTTGATAATGACCAGATATCGAATTGATAGACAAAGGAGTCATACAGTGAAATATTGCAGATTCTAATGGGGATCAACCATCGTATATCCAGACCATAGACGCACTAGCTCGTCTGGATCTACAAGGAAAACTATGATGAACCAACTTATTTTTATTTTTTTAAAAACAACAGCAACCCCAGTCATTAAGGACGTGTTTAGTTTTTGTCGTATACAGCACATGCACATACCGTTCAAAAATCTAATTTGTATGCATAACATAGATGATTTACTGATCATATCAGTAGACAAAATTATATATCTCGACATGTTCTGTCGCTGCCCAGTCAGCCGACACTCTTCACTTACTTCAAAGTGATTTCATTCGCGTTACAAACATGTCGCCGGCTTCAAGATTACCTATTCATATTATCTATTATTACAATAATATTTTTAAGTATTATCATTATCATTATTATTATTATTATATTACCATCATCAGCATCATCATCATAATCATCATCATCATCATCATCATCATCATCATCATCAATTTTGTGTTGTCTTCCGTACCACTTTGAATAGACTATAAGATATTTCATGTGAGGGGGTCTTCTTCTACCCGGGTGTTCTTCTGTGCACGAAACGGTGTAATTTGTTCCTTGCACAGAACAGTTGGGGTCTTCATCCACCTGCAATTAGCTGGACGTCGTGATATGACTGAAATAATGTTAAAGCGACGTAAAACCCGATAAAAACCAAACCAATTCACTCTGTGGCCTAATGCCTTAGTGAAAATTGCTTATGTATATATAGCATGCTTTACATTCCGTCAAAACAACTATCATTGATAGTATAGCATTAACCTTTCACTACATACATACGCTTTTCAATGATCTAGTGAAAAAAGTAGATCCAAATCATATGGCTGCCATGGGAGCCGTCTTATCAGGGTCGGGTCTGATTCCTTATGGTACAACATAGATCTGATTATAATGTTTTGCCATGCCTACGAACACATTTCTGTGTAAAAATCATCTAATTAATATTTATGATGTCATAATTTCATAAAATAATATTTATGGAGTAATTATCTTGAAACCAATCCTCCATTGCCATTTCTCACCGTAAATGAAAAGCATATTATCGCAGGAAAGGTGTGTTAAGATGATTTAAAATTATATGTCATTCACATGTCAAGATCTTGCGTAAGAATATGTTAAAGTGTCTTATTTAGCAATGCAACATAAACCAACTGAATTCGTCTCCTCTTACCTAATGAAATTGCTGTACAGAGTTCAGTTCAAAGTTTTCCTTTCTTGTTTTATTTAACCCATTTGCTCCC
Source organism: Azorinus chamasolen (assembly GCA_963576725.1). Lineage (NCBI taxonomy): Eukaryota > Metazoa > Mollusca > Bivalvia > Cardiida > Solecurtidae > Azorinus > Azorinus chamasolen. The sequence continues at coordinate 4,291,934 of OY755243.1, read as the reverse complement.
ACGATCCCATATATGGGACGTAGGCAAACAGTGAAGACTCTGATCAGACACCGCATAATACGGCGTCTGACCAGAGTCTACACTGTTTGCTGATAGAAATTTCAATATAAAACAAAACAAAAATGAAAATTTAGAACAGACATCCCTTAGATAAAAGATAGACTAATCCAATATATAAGCATGGAACAATCCACTGGGAGCAAATGGGTTAATTTGTTGTTGTTGGTTCTGGTCGTCTCCGTTTTCTTTGCTGTCACTGTAGTTGTCATAGTCTCTGTTATCCATAATGTCATAATGTTATTGCGATCGTGTTTCTGATCTTCATGTCGCCTTGCTGTGTTTCATTTGGTTCTTACGTTTAGTTTAACCCTTTACCTGTTGAATATTTAATGATAAGACATTATTATTATTATTATGTCTCCCCCCCCCCATATTTATATGGGGGAGACATATTGTTTTCGTGAGAGTTGTCTGTCTGTCTGTCTGTCTGTATGTCCGTCTGTCCGTCCGTCTGTCCGTCTGTCTGTCTGTCCGTCACACTTTTTGTCCGGACTATAACTTCAATATGCCTGATGCCAGTTGATTGAAACTTCATATATGGAAAGAGCATAATGAGAGGAAGTGTCATGCACAAGGTCCATAACTCTGGCTTCACTAATATAGGAGTTATTGCCCCTTGTAAAAAAATCACAATTTTTTGTCCGGACGATAACTCCTATATGGCTCATGCCATTGGATTGAAACTTCATATATGGAAATATCATGACGAGAGGAAGTGTCATGCACAAGGTCCATAACTCTGGCTTCAATAAATTTAGAGTTATTGCCCCTTGTACATTTGTTTAATTCTTTCTTGTCCGGACGATAACTCCTACATGGCTCTTGCCATCGTATTGAAACTTCATACATGGAAAGAGTTATTGCCCTTTGTAAAAAAATATCACATTTTTTTGTCCGGACAATAACTTCAATATGCCTGATGCCAGTTGATTGAAACTTCATATATTGAAAGAGCATAATGAGAAGAAGTGTCATGCAGAAGGTACATAACTCTGGCTTCACTAATATTGGAGTTATTGCCCTTTGTAAAAAAAATCACAATTTTTTGTCCGGATGATTACTCCTATGTGACACATGCCATTGGAGTGAAACTTCATACATGGAAAGATCATAATAAGAGAAAGTGTCATGCATAAGATCCTTAACTCCAGCTTCAATAAATTTAGAGTTATTGCCCCTTGTACATTTGTTTAATTCTTTCTTGTCCGGACGATAACTCCTACATGGCTCTTGCCATCGTATTGAAACTTCATACATGGAAAGAGTTATTGCCCTTTGTAAAAAAATATCACATTTTTTTGTCCGGACAATAACTTCAATATGCCTGATGCCAGTTGATTGAAACTTCATATATTGAAAGAGCATAATGAGAAGAAGTGTCATGCAGAAGGTACATAACTCTGGCTTCACTAATATTGGAGTTATTGCCCTTTGTAAAAAAAATCACAATTTTTTGTCCGGATGATTACTCCTATGTGACACATACCATTGGAGTGAAACTTCATACATGGAAAGATCATGATAAGAGAAAGTGTCATGCATAAGATCCTTAACTCGAGCTTCAATAAATTTAGAGTTATTGCCCCTTGTACATTTGTTTAATTCTTTCTTATCCGGACGATAACTCCTACATGGCTCTTGCCATCGTATTGAAACTTCATACATGGAAAGAGCATGATGAGAGAAAGTGTCATGAACAAGGGCCATAATTCTGGCTTTAATACTTTTGGAGTTATTGCCCTTTGTTACATTTTTTGGCCGATCAATAACTCCTGTTCGACTGATGCTATTGGAATGACATTTTATTTTTGGAAAGAGCATGATTAAGTAAGTGTCATGCACAAGGGCCATCAATCTGGTATCAGTATTTTTGGAGTTATTAGCTGTCATCATTTTCTTCTTGAAAAATGTAGTGTGGAAAGCGCATAATGAGGGGAAGTATCATTCATCAAGACCATAACATTTTTAGTGATTTCTCTTTACATATTGTTTTTATTAGAGGGGGGACATCCGTTTTTGTGACAAAAACCTCTAGTTATTATTATTATTATTATTATTATTATTATACCACATTTATATAGCGCTCTTTTCACATTGGACATGTGCGTTCAAAAGCGCTTCACATGGATTAAATCACTAACCGGAACGATCCGCGTAATTATCTATCCAGAAAATGAAAAATGTACAATATATATGAAATCGCTAGCCGAAAGGAACTACATGATTTTCCATCCGGTCAGTGAAAGATATGAAAAAATATACAGTATATATGAAATCACTATCCGCAAGGAATAGCATAAACTGTATTAACAAACTTGATACAGACAAGTTGACTGAAAGCCATGCTCATCAATATCACAAATTAGAATAATCTGTATTAACAAAACTTGATACAGACAATTTGACTGAAAGCCATGCTGATCAATATCACACATTAGAATAATCTATATTAACAAACTTGATACAGACAAGTTGACTGAAAGCCATGCTCATCAATATCATAAATTAGAATAAACGGGCTGACTGAAAATCATTCCATTTATATGACTATTGGGTCAACTGTTAGCTTGATAGGTTGGCTGAAAGCCATTCCTATCCTGAACTCAGTTGCCACTGTACATTATGATATCATGAATATCTATTTTGTTGAAGTGTTTTAATGCAAACCTATCAAGGATTTGTTTTACCTCAAAACATCTATATCGGGTCAAAAGCCAACAGACCAGGCCCTGATCAGACGATTCCTATAGGAGCCGTCTGATCTGAGTTTACTCTGTTTGCAAATGCGTAAAAAGATAAATGAATGAAACGGTTAAATACGTATTGGCTCTCCTATATTATTTTCTTTGCTTTGCTGTCGTCCTTTCTATTACCATTGATGTTATCAACAGCGTGTGTGTTGCCCTCATCACAATCATCCTACTTAATATTAAAATCGTTTCAACGTTGTTTTCGTTGTTATAACTACCATCATCAGTGCATTCATGTTCTCTTAATGTATAATTGCATTATCTTTACTTGTCATTGCTTTTACCAGCAATTATTTTTGCAATTAACAGTTCTTTATGGCGTCGTCGTTGCTGTTTTGGTTGTTTTATACGTCGTCTTGGTATCATTCCTGCTGTGTGTTCAATGTTTTGTAATTTATGCCGATGCAACTTGAGAGGCAGCTGTATAAATGTGTTTGTAGAGTCCATTGTTGTTGCTATAGCTTGTGCTCGGTGTTGGTATATATAGTAATGCGCATTTGCAAACAGGGTAGACCCAGTTTAGACGGCTCATATAGGAGCCGTCTGATCAGGGGCTGCTCTGTGTGCTCATGGAATTTGATGAATCTGTTCATTTACTTTTTTAAATAGCTAGAATGTTCCACCTTCAATATTTCATTATATTACTTGTTTGTCCATGAATATTCAGTGAGTATTGAAATTGGAATAAACATATAACAGAGAAAGTGTTATGTTATTGTCTTAGATAAATGCATTTCGGTGTGGATATTGCTTTTATTTACATACAGATGTATCTATTGACTTTATACATCTTTTAGCTTGAAGTTGTAGCATTTCTTTATGATGTTTATGTCAAGAAATGTTTCATTTTTCTTTTGGTCTTACAGAATGGTTGAATCTAATTGTACGTATGAAGTCATTGAAGTACATGTATGTCCATTAGCCAAAAAACAAACGAACTGTAAACAAACTACCAAACCATTGTCATAAACTACAAGATCAAACAAACACGATCATAGCGTTTTATACTATATAGTAGAACCTGTATTTAGCTACCATCAAAAAGAGGTCTAATTATGGGTTCGTAAGGCATGTTGTAGCTAAATGCAGATCAAATGTTTTGCAGAAAGCTCCTGTTAGAGCTTTCTGCTTTACATTTACCTCACAGTATGCAGTCACCTGCTTGTAAGACTTATGTGTTCAATAAATGAATAGGTCAGGTTCTACTATACAGTACAACCTCTCTATAACGGCCACTAAATTATGTTAATTAGTTGGTATTCAGGGCAGGTGGCTGCTTAAAGCAAGGTGAAAGTAAAACAAAACGTTCCTTTAGGAGCTTTAAGCAGCCACCTGCTTTTAACATAAAATACTTGGTGTAATTTAGTGGCCGTTATAGATAGGTTCTACTATACTGGCATTCGCTAAACGTTAACCCTGCTGTTAAACATTAGTTTTTGTTCAGATTTGGACCAGATGCAAGTCTGGCTACTTCCGATTTGACCAGACCTTTGAGAAATTACTGACCGAGCTTCAAACCAGTTGGATCCTGATGAGAAGCCGAGTCACTTGGCGCCATAACTGTACCCATGTTGTTTGCAATCGTCAGTCATACCGCTCTTATGATTACAATTCAACATCTAAATGTCTGTACACCTTCAAGTAAAACGATTTTAATATACCCCTTTCCCTCATATAAACGTGTTTTCACGCATTTGCAAACAGAGTAGACCCCCTGTAGGACCCGTCTGATCAGGGTCTGCTCTGTTTGCTGATGGGGTTTTATAGATATGTTTCTTTACTTTATAAAATGGCAAAAATGTTCCACCTTCCATATTTTATTTCAACTAGTTAGTCCATGAATACTTAGTAGGCATTGAAATTCGGAATAGATATAGAACAGGGGCAGGGGTTAATAGCTTTGTGTTATCGGTGTAAAAATACAAATAACAGCATCTTTAAACTTGCTTTCAACGTCTGACAACTTGCATTCTACGTCTAAGAATTTGCTTTCAATGGCTTGCAATAACTTGTACTAATAACATTGAATACATTATGTTATAAAAGGAGTATAAATAATAATCCTTATCTGTTATATATTGAAGGTTTTAAGGAATACTATATTTTCCGTCAGAAAAGTTGTAAAGTTTTAATGCAGACAGGAAAACTAGAGTTTACTGCATGAATATCCCTGTACGAAATAATGACATAATGAATATTTAATTAAGTTTTATAATGACGTATAAACACTGAAAGTTGTGGCCATGGTAACAACTGTCCACATTTGAGCTGACAGTAATTTCCACAGCAGGACAGGAGTCAACAGGCTCTTGACATGGCGTTATACTACTGTCAATATAAAATTCGAAACCCTAGATATAATTATCTAACGAGCCTAGAACCTTTGATATACTTATTTTATGATATGACAATTTTCAGCGAGTGCTTTTGTGAATCATAGGAAACTTTTAAAACCATACACATTTAATACATCAAGCTTTACTAAACTATTCTCCTAGCCACCAGCCTGCTAGGAGCGAATCCGTCTTCACCTATGCAGTTTACCTGCAGATAAAATGCCAATTAGTCGTCTTCACGTCAGGATCAAAAGAGTTTGATACCTAAAGACTACATCAAAACTGAAATTAACCCTTTCGCTGCCAATGCCGGATCTGTGCTTACCTGTGCAAACAGTTTGGATCCAGATGAGACGCCGAGTAACTCGGCGTCCCATCAAGATCCAAACTGTTTGTTACTGTTACTATGTTTTTGAAACAAAAATGAAGAAAATCAAAAGAATGAAAATTTGTAGCAGACGACAAAGTTAGCAGACGACAGAGTTTGGCATCAAAACTGAAATTAAAAGACAGTTTCTATCGATGTGATCAGCACTTTGAAGAATAAACGCGGTCCTGAATACTTTAAAGCAATCTTGTTTTAATTAAATTGACAAAAAATGCACTTTAAGTTTAAAATGAGATACATGTACTTAGTATCGACTTTAAATGCTCAGCAATAATTTTGAAAAATCAGGTCATAATTCAATGTGATACTCACCGCGATCACTTAATTGGGCAAGCTATTTCGTATAAATTAATAATGATTTGCAAATTTTAAATTGGCTCATTGATGACGTGAACGTGGTATAAATTAACTGAAAAACAAGACTTACTACATTACATATAATTGCAGACGCACTGTCTAGCTAATATAATTATGGTGATCGCCCTTGGTTATTATTGCATATTTCAGTACATAGGTTCTGATAAACATTAGCTTAATAGTCTTTGTTAAATGAAAACGTAGTAAAGTCAGGCAGGAAAAGTCAAACACAAGACACAACCACCACCAAAACATCGATAGAAAGCATGCCACACACACAACCACCCACGCACAGCCACACACACAACCACACTATCACTGCCACACACAGTCACACGTATGCACGCACGCACACACGCATGCACGCACGCGTGCTATTACATATAATTTTGAATTAACTCATTGATGACGTGAGTGTGGTATAAATTAACTAAAAACAAGACTTACTACATTACATATAATTGTAGACGCACACACACCTACACACGCACGCACGCACGCACGCACGCACGCACGCACGCACGCACGCACGCACGCACGCACGCACACACACACACACACACACACACACACACACACACACACACACACACACACACACACACACACACACACACACACACACACACACACACACACACACACACACACACACACACCCTACACACCTACACACACGCATGCGCGCACGCACACACGCGCGCACGCACGCACGCACGCACGCACGCACGCACACACACACACACACTAACTAACTAACTAACTAACTAACTAACTACAAGAGACAAACATTTCAAACATCAACAAACGCACAAGTACAAAGACACAAGACAAACATAAATGTGAGGGTGAAAAATAGAGTACCGCCTTGGAAAATCAGTGGCAAGAAAACCACCACTGGGGGTTTGAACCAGACGTTAGCGGACGTTCTAATCTCATACTTATCTCACCGTCATCCTGGCTGAACAAACATTGTAAATAAAGGTATCCCCGCCGGACTTCCCCACATCATAGAAGACGACAAACATAGGATAAAATGTACAACACAGTATAACAACTGTGAAAGTCCGTCAAATATATACTCAATGGCTTTGCTGAAGTCAGGGCAACTACAGGGAAGCCGTTAATGGCACGACAAACAAATAATAATAATACATGAGTCTGGTAAGCTCATCCCGTTTCTAGGTTTAAGAGTATACCGTAATAGAGTACTACCCTCGGTCTGTCATCGCGCAGGCAATGAGGGAAGCGTAGCTATCGACTGTAAAGGTGTCAATGACAAAACATGCAATGCGTTGCAATATAATGGGGTACATACCTTTCTTCCTAAAAGTTTTAATGCGTTTAATAATATATTCGGAAAATGGATGATCCTTCGAAAGCAAAAGTAGAAATGCAAAAATAGAAAATGGCAGACTCGGTTTTTATTGAGTCTGTTCATTAGTAGTAATTAAAAGTGCAACACTACTCACGGCCCCTAGCACCGGCTTAAGTAGTATTCATTTTTCAAAACTAATAACATCATAACTAATGACCCCGAAGGACCAGAAAATATAACAACACTGAGAATGAAGTACGGGGCGACTTTTTACGGCCGCCACATTAGCACTTAACACCTGCTGTTGTGATGTACATTTATTCGGAAAATGGGTGATACTTCGAAAGCAAAAGTAGACATGCAAAAAGAGAAATCATGAAAATGGATATGACCCAGAAATTTCCTTAGTTTGTAGATAACACCACCATAGAATTCTGGGTGAGAAAGCACAAAATAAAGAAAGCACAAAATAAAGAATTTCTTATATTTTGATGTGAGTTGCACCTATAAGATAGATTAGAAACAGGTCGATATGAGAATCTGGCAGAAATGCTAGAAAGTTTATTTTCTGTGACGAGGTGGATTCAGGGTTACATGTTATTGCCTTTTACACAATAATATTCGTGATTACCTTTTTGAAAAGGCAACACAAATACTAAGTACTTTTGCATCTTTAAGTGATAAAAACAAGTTACACATTTTATTACTAAACCTATGATCAGAATCTGTGTCAAAACCTGCTTTATGATTTTAAATGGAAGATATTTTATGTAAATAACACAAATGCTCTCTTAGCCTTATCCCCATGTATTATTTTATGTCCACCCAGTTACCGGTTGCTAATCAGTGCATTTTTTATCTGATCAAAGGGGTAAATGACCTCTTAAATGAAAAGGTAGTAACGTCAAAGACGTAGCCATTACCAAAACCACCGCTAGAAAATAAGGGACACCCACACTCGAGATGAAAATTCGAAACACCAACAAACATACAAGTACAAATACACAAAGGCACAAGACAGTCACAAACAATACAGTAGGGGTAACAGAGGTATTACGGCCTTGGAATGGTAGGTGGCAAAACCACCACTGGGGCTTTAAACCGGTTTAAGTAAAATCCTTTTTGTTTTTATGCATCTCGGCGGCGATTTGTATATGGTTTTATTGACACTGTATATAGTACGTTTAAATATTGTATTCATATGTGATGTGTATAGTCTCGTATACTTCTTTCTAGAATGACTATATATGTGCATAGTATAACAATTTAGTTATACAGGTGTAACTGTATGTAAACAGATGAGACCGAAAGAAATAAAGATATAAAAAATGTCAAAACCAATGTACTATATACACATACCATTATCAAACGATTAGCTAATTGATAGTCATTATGTCTTTTCTTGCATGAATATCCATGGAGTAAAGGGGTAAAGAGTTAAAGACCCTGACCTTTTAGCATACCACGGGCGAATCCACGATAACCTTGTAAACTGTTTGAATCGATGTTTCACCGGGACCCAAGCTATGAACATTGTGATTGCATTTATGAATGTAATGCAAGAAAATCACATTTTAAAAGTGAAATAGACGACATTTTCTATATAACAATTGTTTAATGAATTAATAGACTGGAGTTCACAATATATAAGAGTTTCCTCTTTTTTAGATTTGAGTGATGGCAACGTAAGTGAAGGCAACAATGACCTTGACATAAGATACAAAAACACCACAAAACTATTGCTTTATCCCTGAGCATCCCTGTTGCAATCATAATCTTCGCCCGTTTCGTTTCCTTTTCTCTGTATTTAGTAAAATAACCTTAACGTTTATCAAAGACTATCCAGATTGTCCAAATACCAAGTTTGGTCACAATAGATTGATTAGATTCTTCATAAATCGTATTCTTAAAACTGTTTAATATATATTAATAGCAGTGAATATGACATTGAAAACTCAATAGGTAATTCCAACATGTAAGCTTTCTGCAAACCATGTCTGATCGCAATGACTGTGTATTTCCTAATGAATACATCTATACCAAATACCTTTCATTTCATTTTAGAAACGATGACACCGACCCTAACCAAACATTTTCCGAAATGCGTTTCTAACATTTGCCTACTTTCCAGCTATCTGTTCGCCAAAAGTTCTAAAAGTAGGAGATACTTAGGAAGCAAAAGCAGCAATGTGAAGGGAAAATTGCAGACTCGGTTTTATTGAGTCAAGTTTGGTCACAACACGCCATTCTTCAAATTGTTTCCTAGCGTAAATAGCAGTGACCTTGACATTGACACTAGCTTCCCCAGTTGTAATCATAACCTTGTCTCAATGCGAAAATTCCGTACACTAGGTTTGGCCAATGTACTTTATTCTCAAGAAAACAGTTTTCTATTTTTAAAACAGTGACCTTCACTGAAGATCCCAAAAATGCACAACAAATATGTTCATTTATACTTGCATATTATCTGCACACGAAATGTTTTCACATATAACACTATTATCAAGACCTCTAAATGCAATCTCAGATGTGTCTTAATGCAAGCTATCTATACACAAAATTTAGTCATAAAACCTCTTCCCTAACTAAATTTATTGAACAGAGACCTTTGTTTTACTTTTAGTAATGTTTCAGTAGTCTTCTGGTCCTTCGGGATCATTTGTTTTGATGTTATTAGTTTCAAAAATTGAATACTGTTTAAGCCGGTGCTAGGGGTATGAGTAGTGTTGCAAATTTAATTACTACACATGAACAGACTCAATTAAACCTAGTCTGCAATTTTATTTATTCGCTTTGCTACTTTTGCTTTCGAAGGATCACCCACTTTCAGAATATTTGACCAAAGCCCTTACAAATGAAATGCCATTTACCGTCGTAAATGCAGACTGGCTGCATATCGAGTTTGGTCACGATTCATCTGTCCTAACTTATGGTATTATCTGGAAAATGTTTTCTGCTTTGATGGTTGAAGATGGGACAAGTTTGAGATTGTAATTTTACTGAATTTTATTGAGTTTTAGTTTAACTGCGCTAGGACACATTTTATCATATCGTGTATGTGTGTGTGTGTGCGTTGCATGCGCGCGCGTATGTCTGTGTATGTGCGTGTGTGCGTACTTAATTTATGATTCCGGTGTTGCTGCATGCCTTCTGTTCTATTTTGACCCTAAACCTCATACAACCATAACCTTTGACTTCATGTAAACTATCTATATAATCACTAACTAAAGTTATTGTATGGAATCACTTTTCTAATTTTAGTTACAGTGACCTTAAACAAGACCCTACCGAAGCTATCTGTACACCAAGCGTGGTCATAATTCTTTACTCACCTCTATATTGTCCGGAAACCTCTTGGTACAAGACCCCAAAACGTGTAATACCAACCTTTGTCTCCATATAAGGTACCTGCATTCCAATAATACAGGTACCTTGCATTGATCATATTTGTTTTCCAAAGTTTATATCTTATTTCTACTACTGCAGTTATTGTGTTACAAGGGCAGTTTACGCAAGTCCGCGGGACAAACAACTTACACAATTCTAATAACCTTTTTTTCGGGAACCGTGTATATAAGATCTTTGCACACACTGAATACCATAAGGAGTTATTTGATCAGTGTATGCAATGTTTGTCATAAAAGCATTTTCTTCAGTTATATTTTGTTTACAAGATTCCTGTCTCTGTATGGTAAAGAGTTAACTGCTTATGTGGCGGCCGTAAAACGTCACCACGTACTTCATCCTCAGTGTTGTTATATTTTCTGGTCCTTCGGGATCACTAGTTTTGATGTTATTAATTGTGAAAATTGAATACTGCTTAAGCCGGTGACAGGGGTGTGAGTAGTGTTGCACATATAATAATTACTACTCATGAACACAATCAATAAAACCGAGTCTGCAATACTCTCTTTTCGCATTGCTACTCTTGCTTTCGAAGTATCTCCCACTTCCATGATTTATTTACCTCACAACAGCAGGTGTTAAGTGCTTATGTGGTGGTCGTAAAAAGTCGCCCCGTACTTCATTCTCAGTGATGTTATATTTTCTGGTCCTTCGGGATCATTAGTTTTGATGTTATTAGTTTTGAAAATTGAATACTGCTTAAGGTGGTGGAAGGGGGTGTGAGTAGTGTTGCACTTTTAATTATTGCCCATGAACACAATCAATTAAACCGAGTCTGCAATTTTCTCTTTTCGCATTGCTATTTTCTTTTGCTTTCGAAGGATCTCCCGCTTTCAGGATATGTTTATTTCATAACAGCAGGTGTTAAGTGCTTGTGTGGCAGCCTTAAAAGGCGACCCGTACTTCATTCTCAGTGTTGTTCTATGTTCTGGTCCTTCGTGACCATTAGTTTTGATGTTATTAGTTTTGAAAATTGAATATTGCTTAAGCCGGTGGCAGGGGGCGTGAATAGTGTTGCACTTTTAATTACTACTCATGAACTAACTCTTACTACTCATGAACTAACTCAACAAAACAGAGTCTGCAATTTTCCCTTTTCGCATTGCTACGCTTGCTTTCGAAGGATCTATTACTTTCAGGATATATTTATTTCACAAGAGCAAGTGTTAAGTGCTTGTGTGGCGGTCGTAAAAAGTCGCCTCGAACTTCATTCTCATTGTTGTTATATTTTCTGGTCCTTCGGGATCATTAGTTTTGGTGTTATTAGTTTTGAAAATTGAATACTGCTTAAGCCGGTGGTAGGAGACGTGAGTAGTGTTGTACTTTTAATTACTACCAATGAACACACTCAATAAAACCGAGTCTGCAATTTTCTCTTTTCGCATTGCTACTTTTACTTTCGAAGGATTTCCCATGGTGGGCTCATCGGGGCCCCGTACTTCCACGGGTTTTCCCAGGCACAGAGCAGTCAGTGAAAGTCATCATATAAGCAGAAACTACGACTTGAGTGTCGACCATGGTCTTAGCTCTGCAGATGGGTGAAAGGGCTGTCCTTGTCAGGAATCCCAAGTCAAGTATTGTTGCATGCCAGCCGACGGTACCTCCGTTGCTTCATGTGATACGGTCGTGTAAGACCCCCGTGCTTTACGTGATGCATTTGCCTTCGCCCCGGGATTTGAGCGACTTTGTTGCAACACGAGTCGTGTTTCAGGTACACACAGTCAACGGACAGACAACACGAAATAGTTTTTTTCTCTTGCAGGTCGTTGGCAATGACTCAAACTTTAGCGCTGTTCTTCAATTGCGTTAGCCATCGTCAGCTGATGGGGGCCTACCTCTCATTGTTCGTTGGAGGACAGGCGCCATTTCATTTGTTTCTTGTTTTTGTCTTCATCTAATTCATTTCGTTTTAGAGGCATGTGCGTGGCTCGGCTCACAACACCTGATGCCAGCGTCGACAATATGTGTCGGACTGCAAGAGGCTAATGCCATGACTTAACCACTACATTGGGCGAATTGGCACCCGCCATTCGCTCGCGCGTATAGTTGCCTTCCAACGACAGCAGTGCAGATGAGTATTGTCACTGCATTCCTGGCGAGTTTCCGACATTCAGTTGTAATCGCCCGGGTGGTAGCGTTGAACCATTGGCTTATCAGCCAAGCATATATACCAAGGGTCTAAACCTGCCGTTCCTACACATACTGAACATGATTATCTTTGCAACGACTTGGGGCATGCAATTCTAAAAGTAAATGCAGTTCCAACGTCTTAACGTTTTATTCCAATACATGCTATTATGAGGAGTCTTTTTATGTTTTAACTATATGTAGATCTATCTTCCATTGACAATTTAAGGTAGTTCGTGCTGTTGCTCGGCAAAAATCGAAGTTTATCCAATTAACATCATATTTGGTCCAAGTATTCAGAAAGTTACCGTCGACACGACTACGACGTTCATTTTAAATTTGACGTCGGTTGCTTAGCAATATATGACGTCAAAAGCGCCCTCTGGTGTCATCTAAGCAAGTCACATGTGCTTGCGTATTTCTTTATTTATTTACAAATGCCGTAGCGTATTTCAATGATTCGAAAACTGGTTTGAAGAAGAAGAATAGTTCTTCAATATGATATGCGATATATGATTTACAAGCGTAACACTTTTGTTACGTCAAGAGTTGAAAGTTCGAAAACCTATTTTACCGCTTTCTGGTATTGGATTATTTTCGACATTTTCGCGGAATTCCAAAAAAACTAGACGGTGAAAGTTTACAAAAAAATTATATGTCATACTCCGTTCACTTCTTAGCAGGAACAAGTAAAAAAAACCAATACCTATTCGAGTTCATTTTTTCGCTATGAGTGATTTTGCTAGGTCAACTCATCGTCATATTCGACGTCAACGCGACGTTGATGCGATGTGATCGTCAGTAAAAGAATTAATTACCCTATTTTTCGCTTGACTTTTACAGATAACAATGCAACATTTTATTAAATGTAAAATGTAAAAATGTAAAACGCAAAATGTAATAACACAAAATGTAATAATTTCCTTTATATATCGAACATCTTTAGAATAAGCATAACATAATTATTGACTCTAGCAACATCTACATGTACACTTCACTCAGTACACTCTGATATGTCTTTTTGTCGATGAAACCCTCCACTACACTTATCTCCGGCTCTTGTGGTCAGACAGGTTATATTATCGTTATATATTCATTTTCTCTTCGAAAGTCGTGGATATATAGTTGTATGGTATGAACCAGGCCCACCTCAAAGTTTACTACATTTTGCGTCGTTATTACACTTTGCGTTGGTTAAAATCTACACCTCATCCAGTGCACTATGATAAGTTTCATGTCGATAAAATGAAAGTTTCGACTTTTGACCCGTTGCTCTCTACTACTCTCCGCTTTCCCAGTCCCTTGTTGTCAGAAGAGGTTTATTTTACTTGTACATGTATATGCATTTCTCTTCGAAAGTCGCGAATATAGTCGTGTATGGAATTCATGAATCAGACCCGTTTCAATAATTATTACACTTTGCGTCGTTATTACATTTGCGTTAACAGTTTTTTGCCAGCATAATGTAATAAATCAACGCATTTTGTAGTAATTACATGTATTATATTTTACGTCGTTTTTACATTTTGCGTTGCAATGTAAATATTTGGCAGTAAAACATTTGACACCGTATCGATTGATTGTATTTATTTTCTCATGTATTTTCAAAGCAGATGTTTTTATTTATTGTTTTAGATCTACTTCTTATCCTTTTAAATCCAGTCATATCTTCTCACGGAAAAAATGAATGAATGAATGAATGAATGAATGAATGAATGAATGTAGTGATTGGATGAACGAATGAACTACTTTATTTAATGAGGGTAGCTCAATTCATAGGCGGATCCAGGCGGGGGCGGACCCGGCATACCCCCCCCCCCCCTAGAAAAATGCAAAAGTCTTTTTTCACTGATCGTATTTGCGCTAATATGCACAGTCGGTTTAAACTCTAACCCCGCTACTCAAGTCGAATTTCGCAATTCAAACGTAGCCTATCCCTCTCTTTTTGCACATTGATTGTCTTTTCGCTGATTTTTATGCCAACAATTTGAAGATGGATGCAGCCAACTCCGCGTTAAAGCATATCAAAAACAATTTGCTATCCCAACCCAGGTCGACAATGAATGAAGATAGATTTAATGCACGTGCATTAATGCTTATGAATACATAAGGATATTGACATAGATGTCAAGGAGGTTATAAACCTCTATGCGAGAAGACATCCTCGTAGGATGATGTTGCTTAAACCACTGTCTGACAATGAAAACTACTTCAGCTTGGTCAATATCTTACTCCAATTACCAAACAAATGTCTTAAAATGGTAAAAATTTGATGAGTCCATCAAAACATCACCAGAAACCACTACACACCCGACACCGCCGGACGAGAAGGGGATGTGTCCCTCTCGTGCTCTCCGCCTCCCTCCTGCTTCGGCACTCGGCCCATACCTTCGGCACGGGCTTCATTATAGCATTTCTTCCGGCTAAATCCATAGACCTGTACTGTTTATAAAATGCCATGCATTTTAGCACGTTACTCTGATGCAAGCACATAATACTCGACATGCTCGAGGAGTAATTGTCTAAGTATTCAAAATCACTAAAATCCAGGAGTCCTACCAGGGCTTTGCCCTGGACCCACCAGAGGTCCTACCGGCCACCTGGACCCCCAGCATATATTTAAGTTTTACGCCCACTCTAACAACAAATCCTGGATCCGCCCCTGCAATTAGTCATAATGACTAATCTACATTGAGGCCCTGAAATAAAAGCATTAAATACAAAATACAAAACAGTAAATCACAGCTATATATACGCACAAGAAATCAATGTTCAGATATAAACTCATTGCTCGCTAAGTAGTGATGTGTCTGTATAATTAAAAAATGTTCTCTGCTTCAATTTGTAGATCTATTCTTCAAGGACACGCATTTGGATCCTTATAAAACGTCGAGTATCTTGGTGTCTTATCTAGATCCAATCTGTTATCAAAGTTTTGATTTGCCACTAGCATCCAAATAGTTAATATAAAGCTGGATTCAACTTAACTGTTGCACAAATGAAATGCATTTATAAATGCCATTTGACCCCGATTCAGGTGGATGAATGCACGCGCTATTAAACCACATATTTGTGACGTCATTTACCCACGCTGTCAATACTATAATACAAAAAATATTTTTGCTTAGTTTTAGTTAAAATAAAATGTTATCTGCTTCAAAGTTAGAAAAATGCAGTTAGATTGTAAACTAAGTGAACCTGATGAGACGTTGAGTTATTCAACGTACCATCTGGATCCAAACTATATGCACAAGGTTTATGACGAATTGAATGAATGAATGAATGAAAGGCTTGAGAGTAACCCAATTAATTTAAATTAATGAATGCATGCTAAAATACTTAATTCAATGAGGGTAGCTCATTAGGTACTCCGAGGCCTTGTTAATCAGTACATTTCATATATTTATATGCAAAAATAACAATCACAGATCATAATAAACAATGTGCCCAATGCTGATATTACGCTAAACCATTTCAATAACGCAAAATGAAATCAGCATAATTATACAAACTACTTAAACAAAGTTTCAAATAGAACTGAACCAAGTGAGAAACTTCTGTGGAACGTTTCCTACATGGATTCGTTCCATTTGCGCCCTGTGTCAATGAATGAATGAAACACATTATTTTACGAGGGTAGCTCGGTTAGTCAAAAGACTACCCCCGAGGCCCTCAAAATAAGTACATTTCATACAATATGACAACTCTAAACAAATAAAGAGCATATTAAAAAGGCATATTAAATAATAGTTATTAATTATATGTGTACAATACTCTTTTCTAAAATATATTTTTACACAAAATGAGAAGTCCCTAATCAGAAACTCCTGCATGAAGTGTCTGATACGGGTTTGCTCTATTTGTTATTAATAGAAGAAAACAGTTTTTTTTTCGATAAAAGACAATTAGTTTTCAGGAATATTAAAACTACAACATCAAGTCATACTGATATTTACATGAATAATTAGTGTGATAAGAAGAGTGATGAGCATATATAATATAAATAAGATCTGGAACAGTTTTATATATATTTCAACGTCGCCTTGACGTCGAGTATGATGACGAGATGACCTAGCAAAATCACTCGTAGCGAAAAAATGAACTCGAATAGATATTGATTTTTTTACTTGTTCCTGTTAAGAAATGAACAGAGTATGACATATAATTTTTTTATGAACTTTCACCGTCTAGTATTTTTGGAATTCCACGAAAATGGAGAAAAAAAAACAATATCAGAATGCGGTAAAATGGGTTTTCCAAATTTCAACTCCCGACGTAACAAAAGTGTTACGTTTGTAAAACATATATCGCATATCATATTGAAGAACTATTCTTCTTCTTCAAACCAGTTTTCGAATCATTGAAATACGCAACGGCATTTGTAAATAAATAAAGAAATACGCAAGCACATGTGAATTGCTTAGATGACACCAGAGGGCGTTTTTGACGTCATATATTGCTAAGCAACCGACGTCAAATTTAAAATGAACGTCGTAGTCGTGTCGGCGGTAACTTTCTGTATACCTGGACCAAATATGATAATAATTGGATAAACTTCGATTTTTGCCGAGCAACAGCGCGAACTACCTTAAAATGAATTAAATGTAAAACCAAGTTATAGGTATCTCTAAATTATTAACTACGAAAATATAAAAGTTTGCATCAACGTCATGACTGACATCATCAAACGACTTGAAGAAAAGTACAAAAATGAGTCATGCAGGAAACACCACATACATAACAAACAGTCGCCCGAACAGCAACACAAGGAAACAGCAAATGTACATAACTATAAAAAGAAGAAGTTAGTTAACTCGATTAGTGCTAATTAAGTTTCATTCTCAGACAATGTCGTCTGCTTTATACTTATACTTAAAACTCACCTTTCCTTCAATTTCTTCTTTAAAACAAAGGTGATGTGACAATCAGATTGGATCCTGATAAGATGTCGAGTAACGTTTTTACAAGTTAATCATCGATTCGCCTATGTTAGCATGTTTTGTGAGTTGATTTCCAATGAAGTAAGAGAAAATGACATCGAATGCATAACTATATACATGTATATGTTCGTAGTTTTGCTTACGTTTCAGGAATAGATATTTTGGTTGTAAATTTCTACGGACACAATTTTACTTTTTTAGTAATACAAACAGGTAAATAATAAGTACTAAATATTATTCAATGAGACATCACTATCAGTGTGTGAGATACTTTATGGATGAGCATGTATTTATAGATAAACGAAGTAAGCTTTACTCCATAAATATGCCTTCTATGCCTGTGCAAACAGAGTAGACACAGATCATGTGGCTCCTATGAACCATCTGGTCAGGGTCTGCTCTGTTTGCTTATGAAATAATATTGATATGATTATACAGTTTCTGACATGGCCAAAACTTCATGTGCTGCTATAACAATTTATCTAATTAATATTCAGGGTGTCATTATTTCTTACATGGATATTTATTGAGTAACGGGTTAATGATGCCATAGACAAAAAACTTCAATCTGAGAGACTTAGGTGTAGAGCAATGCCTCTATCGATATGAAATACTTTAGACTTCAATGTAATAGCTTGATAAAAGACTACACCGTACTGAGGAAAAAGTAAAGTTCTAAATCATCTCACATAGATCCAGTGCTGGAAAGACTGCTGTGGATCTGATATCATATATGATTTTCTTTGGAATCAGCGAAATTGTTAACTTCAGATTCAATAGTTTGCTTGATAAATCTATATTTTCATCATAATGATTTTAAAAAAAAATAATTGAAGTATCAAAGAGGGTACCAATTTTTATGCACTATCATTGTGTATGATATTTTGAAAAATAAAATAGTTTAGGCCAAGTTAACCCTTTCCCTGTTCTATATATTTTTTTCTTCAAACTTCACTACCTACTGAATATTCATGGACAAAATAGTTAAATTCGTGAAGTATTGTGTTGCTTTTGATTTTTGGAAAGTATTGTGAACTCTAATTTATAGATGAAAACGCTGTTTATCATTTTCCTATAATACAATTTTTCACTAAGCAAACTTTTCTATAATATTTTTTTTCACTAAACAAAATTCTACTTGAAATCTTGAAACTCTACCGTCAAAATTCTTCCAATGCTCAGCATGTGATATATGTGTTGCTCTTTTATTTACTGATTTATTGTTACTTGCTTTGTTTATTGGAAAAAAGCTTTAAAGCTAATGCTATGTTTTACATAACCAACTCTAAATAAAGCTTCTTCTATCTACTCTAGTACAATTTTTTTTATTTAATACGGAATTTTTTAGATGTGAATATATTTTCCCGAAAGATGTCCCGCAAGAATCGGGTTAAAAAGTCAGAGGATTACCTGTACCGTCAATCCATTCGGAACATCCTTATGTTTCACATTAATTTACTTTCAGTTTCGTAAGAGCAAAACAGCATGCATATTTTGTGTTTGTTTATCTTCAACTTGATATGCTGAGGATTTACATGGCTCATTGAGAGCATGCTACATATTGATTCAATCCACTAAATACCAGTGACGTGATTCCAGAAAAAAATGGCAAACAAAGTGACCACAGAGGTGGCGGTCAAGAAAGTGAAAGACTTGCTGGGCCCTCAAGGATTTGAAGTTGACCCCTTCAAGGTAAGACTTAGATATATTTATTGGCGATGGTTTAATAGATATCTACTACAATATATTGTCAATAATTAATTTATAATCTTTAATAAAGCTCTCAAACGACAGGTGTTGATTGAATAGATTTACACTTTCCAAGGACATCTAAAAGTTAACAGATAAAGGTCAAGGTCAAATTTAGGCCCAGATTACCACTCTAATCACAGTGTTCATTTATTTCCATAGCCCAAATAATTACACAATTTGACAATTCTTTGTCCATATTGAATAATGATTCTATACAGAAATGAGAGAATTTTAGTCAACGTACTGTACTAGTCTCTACACTCCTTATAAACGTACCACTCATGCAATAAACGTCCCCTACCTTGACCGGGGGGGGGGGGGGGGGATCAATTAAACAACTGGAGCTCTATGTAATATTAAAGAAGCACGTGATAATGTTATACAGAGTGAAAGCAATGCAGAAGAATGCTCTGGGAGTTTTCTGCATTGCTTTCAATTAGTTCACATCTGTGTAGGCCTACTCTAAATGGTGATATCGAGCTACTTTCGGTTTTAACAATATCCCGGCAGTAAGACGGCAACTAACACAAAATTAGCATGCTGTCTTACGGGTCATTAATGAGACTATGCTTTCACTCTGCATTAACTGCCAGTCATAGACAGTAATTTACTGGTGGGAGAGGTAGATGTAGATCGATATAGATTAGCTCATTCCCTCATAGGGTGACCTTCTTCTTCCAATAAAGTACAAGTCCCACTCTGGGGCAATGTCGTACAGCTGTGTATGTACAAGGTTGTGTGAGCGGCGCATTATATATACAGTGCAGAATAAAAAGGTTAAAAACTGCAGACACCAGGCCGACTATACAGGGACTAGGCTTTTCTTTAAGGCCTCTACGCTATCCGTCATCGTGGTCAGCTGGGGTAGCTTATTCCACAGTCTAATGGCGGAGGGAAAGAAAGAGTGTAAGTACATGTCAGTGTGACAGAAAGGGAGTACATACCTAATGGTATACCCTAGAGTGTTGATGGAAGCAGGATTAAGAAATTTCTCAGCTGGTACGTCAATGAGGCCATGGGTTACTAATTCAATAGACCATCACCAGCTTTGCCACGGAGCAGCGATCAACAAGGGGCTGCCAACCAAGATCTGTTACCATCTGGCTGATGCTGGATGTGGTTAGATAGTTCCCCTTGACGAAGCGTGCTGATTTGCGTTGAATGGCTTCCAGTTGTCTGATGTTGGTCTTTGTATGGGGGTCCCAGGCGCACTAGCATACTCGAGGATTGGTATGACGAGGGTCTGGTAACACTGTGCCTTGATATTTTGTGGGCAACTGGACAGATTCCTCCTCAAGAATGCAAGGCTATTGTTGGCCTTCTTTGCAACTGTTGCAACATGGGTCTTCATTGACAGCTTCTCCCACTAACCAGTTCGCGCTCTGGATGTTTTGCTCCCAGGACATTTTGTACGGTGACAGTACCTGGTCGTTTGGCTCCCCTGGTCTTTTTGCCCTCCTAGTCCTTTCGCCCACTATATATATATAATATTTTAACCCTAAGCTTAGCTAGTCTTAATGTGTGAAAACATTAATGGAATTTATTGAAAATGTTCATATTTGAGTTAATTTGGTGAAATGACAAGTTTTTATAAGCTAGCATCTAAAAAATAATCAGTTGTATATTTTGTCAAAAGTTCAATACCTCATAAATATATATTAAAATGGAAATTTTTGAAAATGGAGACTGTTTGCAGAAGTTTTCATTTATCCACCCTCAGCATACTTAAAGATTAATATTTTCTAAAATATACATTAGTTCAAGAATTGAGAGCAACATGATAACTCACAAGACTTTTTAATAAAGCAAATGACATCAATATGAAGGAATGTCTTAACTAATATAAAGGTGTCGGAAAGAGGAAACCAATTCATGTATATTTCAGTGAATGTGTGCTCTTTAATTATCAGCTCTTTGTCTATTATTATTAACTGTCCCCAGCTGCTAGACCCTTTACCTGTTGGATATGAGATATCATAAATATTTATTAGCTGGCTTGTTAGCACCAGATCTATTAATAAAATGCATACAAAGCAGATCCTGATCAGTTTTATTTGGGTCTACTGTGTTTGCAAGGGCGGGAAAAAGCATTTATACAATGGAAGGATTAAAGGTAAAGTATACCATGTCAGTTATGATTCATGAATAGTAGGAGTGGGAGGTATTATCAGTATACCGGTATATTGTGATATGCTTGAAAACAATACGCCGTATCGGTACGGCCAGAGAATACGGGTACGCACGAGAATTTCCGTAATAAGGTTGTATACTTCGGGTATCTTATAATTTTTACCGTTTCTCTCATTCAAATAATCATTTTAGCTCTTTCTAGAACTTTGTCGCAGCCTCAGTAGTAGTCTGTACAGTACAGCGTTTGATTATTTCCCCTGACTGGTCCCCGGTGTATGTAAACGCAGACGCTTTCCGATATCGATTGAGCCAGGTACCACGCTTTCCCATAACATACAAAATGGCAGACAATTCGAAATCGTTAGAAATCCGAAAGGAAATGCGGTGGTGTTTTGGGTTATTAAAATTGTAACAAAACAAAATTGTGGAAGATGTTGCTGGTTGTTTCGAGTGCAATACCAAAGTCAAATATTCAGGTATTTCAACTCCTTTAACGATGCATTTGCGAAGACAAAACACCGTTTTCAAAAGAAATCAATCGACGTACGAACTTCCACTGTCGATGTGGTCAACGACATTGAGCGAAAATCATTTGATCAGCAATCCACTTTAGTAACTTGACCTCGGCTTATAACGGGTACAAATAAATATACCGCATGCTTCGAAAATTAAAAAATTGCCAAATTCATTGTGAAAAATCTGAGGCCATATTCTTTAGCTGAGTCAAAGGAATTTAGAGACATTGAGAATGTTCTTCAGCTGTAGTGCATAAGCTCTACAAGGAGGTGTTTACAACTTCGAAATATAAAATATTTTTGTGACTGTCCATTTGCTAAACACAACACTTTGATAATCTTATTCTTATGACAGTTGGTGGAAGTTACAAAACTTTTTTTTATCTTATGTAACGTTTTGGGGGAAAATCATCAGTTTATGAGACTTTTTACAATGTTCTAGTCTCCATAATAAATAGTCAACATGATATCTAGTTAGTTCTGAACTTTTATTGATGATATTTCATTCCAGTGTGCTAATATTATGTCTAATAAAAAATTATAATGTAGACAGTGACTTCTTCAATGATGAATAAGGAAAAGGTATATCTTGATACGTATCGCGATACAGCATACCCGTATCGTGATATATCGCGATACGCTTTCTCTGGCAATACCCATCCCTAATGAATAGGTAAAACAAACAATGCTAAACAAGGTAGTAGTACTGCAAGAAGTGTGTCTGCTATTAGGCTGATAATCCTTCAACTGCCCCTGCTGTTGTTAAATGTTGTTGATGTACGGGAACTGATTAGGGTTATCACCTCATGATTCAATTTTGTCTTTAGAATTGACATAAATTAGATAATCAGTAAAACCTCTCTATAACGGCCACTAAATTACATGAAATATTTTGTGTTAAAGGCAGGTGGCTGCTTAAAGCAAGGTAAAAGTAAAACAACGCTCCTATAGGAGCATTCTGTTTTACTTTCACCTTGCTTTAAGCAGCACCTGCCCTAAATACCAACTAGTCAACACAAATTAGTGGCCATTATAGAGAGGTTTTACTGTATATGTAAGTCTTTATTCTTTAAACTTTCTAGCTATCCCAAATTTGCATGAAGGATTTAGTTTTGCGGGTTTTTAGATTCTTTTTATCACATAGCTGTTGAAAACTGTATGCCACATACAATTGCCTTAACTCTGTCTTCATGTGTGAAGTTGTTCATTTTAGATTGGCTGGTACAATGATTTGGTCAAGGAACCATATCGTCTTTCATATCATGAGGATGCATTAGCACTCAATATCACAAGTACCCCAGACATGTTTGACAAGACACTTCTGCCTTATTTACTGAGGCAAGAATGTCCAGGAAAAGGAGATCCATTGGACAAGTCTATAGCAGAACATTTCCAGCAAGTGAAGAAGGTGAGAATAAAATGATTTGGAATACGAGTAGATACAGAAATAGTTTTCGTCTAATTATTGCCTTTCACTACTGAGTACTCAAGAGGATTTACTCAAGCTGATATGTATATGTCTATTTTGAATAGATCTGTAGATCTAGTCTAGTATTTAACCCATTACCTCAGAGACTATTTTTAGATCCAACCTCTTTGTATAAATCTACCGAAAAGAAGCATTAACTAGAGAAAAGGAAAATTTTAGAATTTTGTAGTTTGAAACCATTGTGATAAATAAAGCATTGCTCCTATAGGAGCAAATGCTCTATTTATCGCAGTGGTTTCAATAGGTGACCTTTTCAGAGACGTCAAAAGGCATCAATATGAGGGAATGGGTTATCACTAGGAGATTTATTTTGACTTTATATCATTTACTTTTTAATTCTCAGATTTTAGTGATCCAGATGACATTTGATCTGAATCTTGATATTTGATCTGAATCTAAACTGTATAGGTTGCACATTTACCTCTAATTAATAAGAGTTGAGGTTGATAGTGCCAGTATGAATTTTGAATGGTATTCTGTAATTGTTTTAATGGCCCTACTGGGGTTTGAACTCACAACCTCCATTTATCTAGTCAGACATTCTACCACATTGCCATAATAGCCTTCTTGCACAAATGAGGCAATATAAAAGCTGTTTGAAGGTCAAATGTTATGTCTTAATTCATGCGGCGGTGGGGATTAAGCTGTCCTTTGGACTGCATTGTTCTTTAAAAAAGAATAACAACAACAATACTCATAGTGTCAGACAATGTGAAGTGAAATGCAGATCTTACTTCTTAATCCTTCCCTCAATAAATATGCCTTTCTATGCCTCTGTAAAAGTCACCTTTTGAAACTATGATGATATAGGACCAAATGCTCTGTTTATCACAATGGTTTCAAACTACAAAATTCTAAAATTTTCCTTTTCTCTAGTTAATGCTCCTTTTTGGTAGATTTATTTAAAGAGGTTGGATCTAAAAATAGCCTATTGAGGAAAGTGTTAACAAATGTCATCACAAATGTTAGCTAGACAAATGAAAAAGAAAAGCTCAAAGCTTTACAGATAATCAAAAATATAAAATCCAGCCTTACCCTTTCCTTTATATAAACATGTACACCTTTTTCACGCATTTGCAAACAGAGTAGACCCAGATCAGACAGATCCTATAGGAGCCATCTAATCAGGGTATTTTCTGTTTGCTTATGGTGTAATATAGATCTGATTCTGCAATTTCTGATGGAGCCAAAATGTTCTGTGTTTATGGCTTTATAACAAATAAAAAAATTAATATTTATGACGTCATTAATTCTATTATGAAGATTGAACAGGTACAGGGTCAACTCTTAACCTGATGAATATTCAAGTAAGAATAATGATGCCATCAATATTTATTAGCTTTGTTTTCATAATGATTTTGTCAATGGTAGTCTAGAAACTGTAGACTCAGATCTTTATTATTCCATAGGCAAACAGAGTAGACCTTTTACATGAGCTGTCTGATCTGGATCTGCTCTGTTTGCAAAAGCACACTAGCTGTATATTTGTTATTACCTGTGCTAAATTGACATCACATCAGGATCTAAACTGTTTGACACGCTAAATATATTTATGCAAATAATCAATTTTGAAAATTATAGCAGACAACAACTTTTTTGTAGACGGTAATTACTAAGATCGAAAAGAGTTTGTAAAAACTTTCTTTGTAAAGGCATAGAAAGGTGTAGTCATGGAGTAAAGGGTTTAACCCTTTCCCTCATATAAACGTGTTTTCACGCATTTGCAAACAGAGTAGACCCAGATCAGACGGCTCCTAGGGAAGCCGTCTGATCAGGGTCTACTCTGTTTGCTAATGGATTTTGATAGATTTGTTTCTTTGCTTTCTAAAATGTCTGCAATGTTCTACCTTCCATATTTCTTTATAACTATTTTGTTAATGAATATGCAGCAGGTATTGAAATTCAGCCTAACTACAGAACAGGGAAAGGGTTAAACATGAAAAGACTTAAATCTTAAATCTTTATCACTCAGGAGTTTGGAGAAGAGGAAGTAGAAGCAATACATGACTTTGAGATGTTACCAAGTAGACGCCCTAAAATTCTGGTCCAGACTTCAGGTCATGTGGCGGGGGTGGCAAGATACTACCAAAGGAAAGACCTAGATCCTGACCCTTGGGACGAAGATAAGGTAACAAAACATGGACCCACTTTATGGAAACAAACTTTTGGACTTTGAGAACACAGTGGAACTAGATCTGCCACTTTGTTTATAGGGTGGTGTCTGATCAGGTTCTACACTGTTATATATCGGAGCTAATATCTTTTGTTGATTTGTGTGACAAACAGTGTAGAACCTTTTCAGACATGACATTTGAAATATGTTTGCTGTCAGATTTGTTTTTCTACACTGTTTGCAAAACCTATATAAATCAATTTGGACCATTTAAAATCTCTGATATTTTTTCATTTAATTTGACAACACCATGTAAAGATCTCTAGATAAGAATTGTTTTTTAGATAAGAATTGTATTTAGAATATGTCGGTAACATATTGTCTATGTTTCTCAGTCAAACCTTGTCTTGTTGATCAGAACAATAGAACTTCATTCTTAAACAAAAGACAAAGTGCCATTTAAATACAATGAAAAGGAACAAAAGAAATGACCAGCCCCCTACTTCATTTAAAATGGCTCAGATGACTGCATTTCATGTTTGGTCCATATCTACTAAACTCGAAGTTGTCATGGCTGGAGGCCACAAGGTTAGATCATAGTTCATGAAACTTTGCTTAACCCTTTCCACCATAAATACGCCTTTCTACGCCTCTGAAAAAATGACCTATTGAAACCATTGTGATAAATAGAGCATTTGCTCCTATCGGAGCAATTGCTCTATTTATCACAATGGTTTCAAACTACATATACACAATTCTAAAATTTTCCTTTTCTCTATTTAATACTCCTTTTCGGTAGATTTATTCAAAGTGGCTGAATTTAAAAATAGCCTATGGGGGAAAGGGTTAAATGTTTATCTCAGAGTCAATGCCACAAGATTAGGTAAAGGTCAGAGTCTGATATTATGTTTCTTTACATTTATTTGCTAAACCTTATTAGTGTTTTCATGAAAATTTTGTTGAAATGTTTTGACACAATAAGACTTATGTTCCAGGTACATGACATTGTATGCCAGTTTGACATTTAAGCTAAATTAATTACAAATTTTAATGTTTACTGTATCCCGCTAACCTAAATCGCATTTGCAAACAGCATGGATCCAGACAGAGGGTCAAATATTAGGAAACAAAATTGTTGAAGATCCAACTTAGAGAAGACATGTTTGTTACAGGGGAATAAGGGTTCATGAGATTGACCTAGCACAAACCTGGCTTTAACCCTATCAGCCCTGTAGCCTATCAGTATTTAACCCTTTCCTCCATAAATACGCATTTCTACACCTCTGTAAAAGTCACTTTATGAAACCATTGTGATAAATAGAGCATTTGCTCTGTAGGAGCAAATGCTCTATTTATCACAATGGTTTCAAAACCACACAATTCTAAATTTTCTTTTTCTCTAGTAAATGTTTCTTTTCGGTAGATTTATTCAAAGAGGTTGGGTCTAAAAATAGCCTACGAGGGAATGGGTTAAATATAGAGTCCACTCAGTAGTAAAGGCTCAATCCTTTAATCCATGAATAAGAAATAATGAAATCATGACTGTTAATCAGATAAATTGTTATAATACATGAACACAGGACATTTTGACCTTGGCAGAAACTGTCAAATCAGTTCTACTTTATGTAATGAGCAAACAGAGCAGACCCTAATCAGATGGCCCATAGGAGCCGTCTGATCTGGGTCTACTCTGTTTGCAAAGGGGTAGAAAGGCGTATATATTGAGTAAAGGGCTAAACTTGCAAGAGGGTGTTGAATGACAAACCGTGTAGACCCAGATCAGAGGGATCCTAGAGGAACCCCCTTTGATCTAGGTCTACACTGTTTGCAAATGACAAAACATGCATGTCTTGGGTTGAAAGTGTTAAGTACATAATCGTGCATTGGAGCTGCCCCTTGAACAGCCTTTTTAGTGAGGTCTGTATTTAAGGGTTTTACTGGAATGTTACCCTGGTAACGTGATTTTATGTTTATACAGAATATATATGGAGTGAGCATACATCCCAAGTATGGCGGCTGGTTCGCACTTCGAGGTGTTATCATATTCAAGAATCTGCTTTGGCCAGATATGCCTAGGAAAGAGCCTGTGGACTGTGTTCAGACATGGGAGAAGCGGAAACAGCTCTTGGAGCAGTTTAACTATCACTGGCAGGATGGCGCGTACAGAGATATAATTCCTGTGGAGAAGAAGTACTCAGAACTGCAGGTTGAGTACTTCAGTCTATTGCCAAAAGACAGACATACCATTCTAGACAAGTTGAAAACAGAGGCAAGCAAAGTACTGAGTGTGTAATAACATGGATACAATGAATCTTTGCAATTTTGACTGTGGTAAAAACTGTCAAGTCAGATCTAAATCATTTCATAAATAAATAGAGGAGTCATCTAATCTGGATCTACTCTGTTTGCAAATGTGTTATAAAGTATCACTATGAGGTGAAGGGTTGGGACTTACAAACTGAGGGTAAATTTATTTAACCCTTTCCTCCATAAATACGTCTTTCTACGCCTCTGTTATAGTCATTTCTTGAAACCATTGTGATAAATAGAGCATTTGCTCCTATAGGAGCAAATGTTCTATTTATCACAATGGTTTCAAACTACAAAATTCTAAGTTTTTCCGTTTCTCTAGTTAATGCTCCTTTTCGGTAGATTTATTCCAAGAGGTTGGATCAAAAAATAGTCTATGAGGGAATGGGTTAAGCCTATGCAAACAGGGGTTCCCCTGTTAACAGATTTTGTAATTTATTATTCCCTGTTGAATATTCATGAAAGAAATAATGACGTTATGATGAATATTAATTTTATTAGCTGAATTTTATAATATCTTATGTACATAGGAAATTTTGGTATTAGTTGAAACTATAGAGTGAGGGTCTGTTATAATTTCATAAGCAAATGGAACAAACTGGGTCTACTCTGTTTGCAAAGGCTTTTATAAAGGTGTTTATAGGTGAACTCTTTTCCACATAGAGGTGTCTTTTGATGCCTTTGCAAACAGATTAGACCTACATCAGATGACTTCAACAGGAACTGTCTGATCAGGGTCTGCTCTGTTTGCTTAAATGAAATCATATAGATCTGTTTCTAGTTTCTACCATGGCCGAAGTTAATAATGACATTTCAAAATGCATCTACGTAATATTCATGATGTCATTATTTCTTATATGAATATTCTGTGGTTAAGAGTTAATATATGTGCATGTCATGATGTGATAACTGTTATGGGAAACTGCTCAATCCAAAATTTCAATATATTGCAGATTTAAAAGATATGTTTTGATACATTAATCAAGAGCAACAGATAAGATAAAGATGCATACTAAAACGTGTCACTTCTCTACCAAACACTATGCTGTGACCTATCTTTAGAAGGTCTCTTTGAGATGATTCTAAGCAGTGGTCACAATATAGGGTTTGGTGGAGAAATAAAAAAGTTCTTGAAAATGTTTTGTACATAAATACTTGAATAGCTCTGATCTAATATTTCAATCACTAAGGGCCTTTTTCAAAGATTATCAGGTCCTCTAGGAGCTCTCTCATCTGGGTCTGCATTGTTTGCAAACGACATTAGTGACTCTTGACCCCGGCACTGTAATGACTGGTGGTTGCTTAATGCTGGACAAAAGTCATACAGACTCATCCTGCAGGAGCGATCTGCATAACTTCATAGCAAACTCAGTCTCATGCACAACAACCGCACTATCCAAACTAATTACATCGTGTCTAACAGCGGTCAAAGAACATGTCAAGCGTTACTGTGATAAAGCTTATGAGAATTCAGGAATTTACCTTTTTTGGTCTGTAAAAAACTCCAATGAGGTTTTAACTAAATTAAAAATCAAGCAACACCAAGCTAACACTATAAGCACATATGATTTTTCTACACTTTATACCACATTACCACACGATCTAATAAAGATCAAACTTACAAATCTTATAAATAAAATATTTGCTAGAGAAAAAGTATCATTTATTGCCTGTAATTCTAGACATGCGTTCTTTACCAATGACATTACAAATAAATTTACCTTGTGGACATGTTTAGACCTTTGTGATGCAATTACGTTTCTGTTAGACAATATATTTGTTCGTTTTGGTAATTCTGTATATCGCCAGGTCATTGGTATTCCCATGGGAACCAACTGTGCTCCTTTAATTGCAGAATTGTTTTTGTATTGTTATGAACGGGATTTTATGCTTAACCTTAAAACAGATTCACAGGCGGATGTCATCAATGCTTTTAACAATACAGCACGTTATTTAGACGACATATTTAATATTGATAACCCATATTTAGATCTTATGATAACCTCAATTTACCCTAGAGAGCTCAAGCTTAATAAAGCAAATAGTTCTGGCATATCTGCAGCCTTTTTAGATTTAAATTTATCTATAAACAATGGAACAATTTCTTCTGGAATTTATGACAAAAGGTATGACTTTAATTTTAAAATAGTTAACTATCCTCATTTGGATGGGGATGTTCCCCGTGCTACATGTTACGGTGTATACATTTCTCAGCTTATTCGTTTTGCTAGAGCTTGTTCTTCTGTTGATGATTTTAACAATCGTAACCTTATTATCACTGAAAAACTACTAAAACAGGGCTACAGATATGACAAACTTCGTAAAACATTTTCAAAAGTTTACCACCGTAATGTTCTACTCATCAGCAAATACAATTGTAGTTTACGTACTTTTCTAAAGTTAGGTATTTCACATCCGGAGTTTTACGGTGATGTCATTTACAAACTTCGAAAAATTATTGGACACACATATTTTGATACTTTGTTTGTCAAATTATAAAACAATTCATTAAAAAGGGATATGACCCCTCTATATTGCAGCACACTACATGCTTGGTGGTCGACCCCTTTACAATTGGTCATTATATGCTTTCCTCTTTGCTTGTGCGACAACGGAAAAGACTTAATACTCTATGAAGATTCCCTCTTAAACCCGTTTATGGAGGGAGGAAATTAGATAATTGTATTTTGCCAGTTCTGTCGTACCCCAAATGACTTCTCCACAGCTACTCTGACCTCTGAATAGTCATCGAGTACATGTCTATGATGTCAAGTTTATTCTTTTTCATACAAAACATTTGTACTTATTTAGTATCCACTAGTATGACGTCATTTAAATGATGACGTCGCTTGTTTACCTCTAATATTTATTTTAAAGTCATTTCATTTTGGCAGACATCATTATTCATGTTGTGAAGTTGTCTGGAGGGGGAATCTTATTTACATTTTGACTTTGGTGAAAGTGGGATAAGGACGAGGTTGGGTACCCGTAAACCAGGTTTAAGTCCCCCAGTAGCTGATTTTGGTTACTGACCGTTCCAAGGCGGTACTCCTGCTTTCAGCCTATGGTTGTTGTTTAATATGCTTAATGTTTAATGTTTAATGTTTTTCGTCTTGATATGCGTCCTGTTATGTTTTGTTTGGTGGCTATACCGTTTCTTGTTTGATGGTGTTTGGTGTGGTGTCATTTCGTATGTGGCTTTCCCTGTTTAACTATTTTTCCATATTTGTCATGCAGTAAGCTGCCACCTGCTTTTAACCCATTACCTCATAGGCTATTTTTAGACCCAACCTCTTTGAATAAATCTACTGAAAGGAGCATTATTAGGAAAAGGAATATTTTAGAATTTTGTAGTTTGAAACCATTGTGATAAATAGAGCATTTGCTCCTATAGGAGCAAATGCTCTATTTATCACAATGGTTTCACAAAGTGACTTTTACAGAGTCATCAAAAGTTGTCAATATGAGGGAATGGGTTAAGACCCAAAATAAGATCCCTTAGTGGTGGTTGCCTTGGAGGGGCTTTACTGTAAGTTAAAACAGACTTGCCATAGATGTGTGTGCAATATTATTGATTTCATGTTTTATTGGCATATTGCACTATTCTGTTTTGTTTTGGTGTTGGAAGTCTTAACATTTTTATGCTTACATATTCTTTCGTTCGGATAATACATTCATGGTTTTATTATTTAATTTGATGAATATTTGTGCAATACTCTGCCCATATTGAATATTAATTGATTTAATTCTTATTTTAAAATGTGAAATAAATAGATTGCCATTGCAAGCAGTAGAGAGTCATATCTGTGTCCAATCGTGGTCTACACTGATTGCAAATGTCTTCAGAGTGTTTTTTTTTCATTTAAAACTACCACACTGGATATGACCTAACTCCATCATGATAAACATGATGTTCCAGTCTGCACAATGACGACAGTCTGACCAAGGGTCATAACCTCTATTAGTCAAATTGACAGCATTCTATCACATTTAAGTTTAAAAACTTTGGATAGAACACAATGCATTGTAGTTTACATCGAATGATTACATTGATGAACTGAACTTTTTCTGAATGCAGGTTTATGTTTTACTATGTATGGCATATATGTGCATTAATTCGCTTTGTGCTTTTAATTAGATAGGTACACCATACTATCATGCTTTTTTTTATTTGAGATCCCATCGGTTGTATAGGTTTTAATTTACAAAGGAGCAAGAAATAGATGTTAACCTCACTGTACAACACCTCATATGTGTGAGGAAATTAATTTACTCCACATTTAACCATTTGAATGCTGGATACTTACAGTGAAATGGTCCATAGGTGTTTAACGATAAATTCCTTTCAGTATGAAGTGCTTAAATTTGTTAAAGCTTTTTGAATAATAAATGTTAGTACTCTGATCTAGGTCTACATTATTTGCAGTTGTCAATGCACTCACTTTTGCATTCAAATGGTTAACAAGACAAACATTTATGCAAGCATCTGGATTGCCCCCAACATTTATTACAAGGAAGAGTAATATAACAACAGGGTTTGGGACACTTAGGAATCAGCGATTCAGAGAAGGAATCTAAATAATTTGATTAGACCCCATCAACACTTGAATACATGTATTTATATAAATATAACAATTTAGTGAAATGAATGAAACAGTTTAATTTGTTATTGTCTAATCCTAATGCCGAGTTTTCATTACCTGTTTTTATGTACACAAAACAAATATCATGCATTTTTCTCGTTTTTCTGCCTAGCCCTATTTATCATGCAACGTCACGAAATACAGTCACTTCCTACTAGCATAATATTTTCCACGTCGACGCTGTATTTTGTGAGGTATGGTGCATGTGTACTGACCCGACTGGAATGCAAGTTTGGTTCAGCCAATAGGAAGAAAACAGAAGGACGAAAAAGGCATAATTAAACATAAACATCAAATTAACACATTTTCTCACCTTTGTCTCAACTATCTGTCAATATAAAATGATTAAATCAAGTTTGTTTTTGTTGTAAAAGTCGATGACGTCACTGCATGCCAACATGACGTCACATGATTCGTACTTGCATGTATTTTTATCCAGGGGACGAAACCGCTTTAGCAATCTTTCTATTTCTTCATTTTCCCCATTTTTCTTGGTGTTGCATGATAAAAGAATTACTATGCTAGTAGTTTGGAAGTTCAGCTGTATTTTGGCTCGTCAGAAAAGTAGTTAAATGCTCGCCAAGGCTCGCATTTAACAACTTTTCTAACTCACCAAAATACAGCTGAACTTCCAAACTACTAGCATAGTAATTCTTATATATTCTTTATAAAAAAGTTCAAATCTCAGGCATTTCTAAGGAGTTTCTCAGGCATTTTGTCTAACAAAGTATAATACTCCTGCAATTTTCATTTACACATTTAAACTTGGGATAATTAACACCTTCATTGACTTGATCCCGAATGTAAAAGTTACTTGCAAATAGAGTGGATCGTGCAAACATTACGTAACTCGTCTGATTAGAATCCAAACTGTCTTAACCTCATGCTTAATTATGGTAATTAACCTCTTCACTTTCTTGATCCAGATAATAAATGTTATTAGCAAGTTTACATGTCTTATCAGAATCCAAATAGCATGAATCTCATAAAACTATTCGCTGCTACAATGATCATCAGTAATAGGAGAAACTGTCCACTGCCCCTCATCCATAACAAAAATGGAAAATCCATTCCATAGGACCGCCCCCTCCAGGGGGCGATAATTAAGTGATGATCGCTCAGAGAATAAATACACACAGTACTCACTGGTAGAATAAATACACACAGTACTCACTGGTATCAACATTTGTTAATGATACTCGCACAAATTGTATATGCTTAAAGGTTGTCATTCATAATGTTCTACATTTGATCAATAGGTTCAGAGACTGAGTTATCTGTCCTTGATTTATTGGTGTATTCATGAAGTTTGTGCCTCTGGTTTCTTATAGAAGGATATAGGCAAACATAGTATACCCAAGCCAGATGGCCCCTGAAGGGACTGTTTGATCTGGGTTAGCACTGTTTGCTTAACAAATAATTTCCTATAGGTTTTCAGAAACGCCCCTCTGAATTATAATTAGATTCGTTTAATAAACATATTTCTACAAAGTACAAAAATGAGTCATGCAGGAAATACCACATACAGAACAAACACTCGCCCGAACAGCAACACAAGGAAACAGCAAATATACATGGGTAGAAAAAACAACAAGAGACGCACAAAGACAAAACAAACATACAATAGGAGGAAGATGGAAGTACCGCCTTGGAACGGTCAGTGACAAAAGTCACCGGGGGTTTAAACCGGTTTATGGGCGCCCAACCTCACCCTTATTCCATCCCCATCCTAAAAGACAAACAGTGTAAATAAACGTATCCCCTCTCCGACTAATCTACAACAACCGCGACAGCAAATACAGTGGTAAAGTGCATGTATAACAAAAAAACATTTAATTGAACATACTGTATCCACCTATCGCTAGTGTACTCAATGATTGAGCTGCAAACAGAGTAACTGTAGAAAAGTAATAAAGGGTACGACAAAAATGAAATAGTACAAGTTCATGAAGACCAGTAGCTTAAAATGGGTTAACCATTTCCCTGTTGCATATTCATGTAAGAAATAATGACATCGTGACTATTTATGAACTGACTTTTTATAATGGCATATGTACTGAGGACTGATTGGAATTGGTAGAAATTGCAGAACCATACCTAATATAATTTCATAAGCAAACAGCAGACCCTGATCAGATGGCTCATACAGGTGGCTCCTCTGATCAGTGTCTGCTCTGTTTGCAAAGGTGCGAACAAGCGTTTGTATGAAGTGTTTGTATTTGGCTTTACATTAACCCTAAAAGGGTATGTACAGATTTGATTAAAATTGATTAATAAGTGTAGAGTAATATTCTGGATATTTTAACGGTTGAATTTCTTCATGTTTATACTCAAGAATGTCGGGTGTCGTTGTGTTCATCAAATCCAATTCATAAGATCAGAGCATATAATACCTGTATATTCCTTAACACTTGAGCACGGGTCACTCATGCACTGGCATTTACAAATAGTGTAGACCCAGATCAGAGGGTTCTCCTAGGGGAGTCCTATATCCAGGGTCTACAATGTTTGTCTTTTACAGTAAAACCTCTCTATAACGGCCACTAAATTACATCAAGTATTTTGTGTTAAAGGCAGGTGGCTGTTTAAAGCAAGGTGAAAGTAAAACAGAACGCTCCTCTAGGAGCGTTCTGTTTTGCGTTCATCTTGCTTAAGCAGCCACCTGCCCTAAATACCAACTAATTAACACAATTTAGTGGCCGTTATAGAGAGGGTTTACTATAATATCCTCCAGCAAGTATACACCTTTCATACTGAATAGACTATGTAGTTAAACACCAGTGGCCCATTCCACTTTGAATATTTAGTGTTGAAAGGGTTAAATATATACGCATGCGCACTTTTACTATTGATATGATTCTGATCCAAAAGTACAATTTCGTGCCCCTGTGTCAGTGTGAAATGCTGATTTCATTGTATTCGATTATGTGAAAATAGAAATGATCGATGTTTTGTCAAAACAGAATATACATACATATATGTCTCTGGTCAAATGATGATTTTAAAACACTAGCAAGCAAGTCGCGATGCTCGAAAACGGTTTTATTTGGAAGACATGACCGGTATTTACCGTGGGGAACCAAGAAAGTTGGGGAATATGGAATCAGTTGCTTGCATTGTTTTAGTTCTAGTTTCTCCTTTGTTTTCTTGGTCGCATATAGATACATTTAAAAATTCAATATCTGTATAAATTACTGTCCATGGTCACGTGATTCACAGATAATCATATATGCGCAACATTCAGATTTTTCTTCCTGTTTCTCGATATTTTCCTGTGTCGTTTTTTGAGTAAACAAAACGCAAGATTATGTTATTTTCTATACAAAACCTCACGTGTAGCTATTTGTGAGATAACTGAGCGCGGAAATTATTTCAAATATATAATGGTACTCAAACCCTTACTGTGCGGGATACCAGTCACTAATATCCTTTGCAAACAGTGTAGACCCTGATGAGATGGGTCCTCTAGGAGTCTGCACTGTTTGTCCTTTTACACTTTTATTTAGAAAAATCCCTAAATATTCATCATAAACTTAACCTGTTTGAATTTTGGAATAGTCCATTTGAAACCTCAGCGTTGTAAGGGTTAATACTTACATGTACGGTTACAATAAAATCTTTATCTGCCATTAGCGAATGTGTGGTGACTTTTGCAAACAGTCTGGATCCTGATAAGACGAGTATTTCGTCGTCTCAACAAGATCCATACGGATACCCCGTCAGTATTCTCTTAACTCATTCCCTCCGAGACTATTTTTAGACCCATCCTCTGAATAAATCTACCGAAAAGGAGCATTAGTTGTAGAAAAGGATTTTTTTTTAGAAATTTGTAGTTTGCAACCATTGTGATAAATAGAGCATTTGCTCCTATAGGAGCAAATGCTCTATTTATCACAATGGTTTCAAAATGTATTTTTTTACAGAGGCGCAAAAATACATCACCAGGAGGGAATGTGTATTCTTCAACATGTCTTGTTCTTCGGGGCAAATAAGTAATTTGAGACAGATCAACATTTGAAAGCATTGAGGATAAAAGGTCGACAATCGCATTGAATAGTGGCTGCTGATTAGGGTCTGCACTGATTTTGAGGTTAGGTTGTAATATGATGACAAGTTTGACAAGTTTATTGACAATAAACAAGAGGTTCAAGTAGTGGTACAATCATGCATATTGACATGGCGACACTGTTGAATAAATATACAATGTATTTCAACAAGAGAGGTAACATACATTTTCACAATAAGATTAGCTTCCCTTGATCCATCATATCATAACACATTCATGCAAAACTACGCTTATCTTAAATATTAAGTCAATCATCGTGTTAAAATCTAGAAAAAAGACATGTATTGTTATAATGATAAATAATCAGATCTGCCACAGAAGACGAATCCTTCAGGAGTCGGCTGACCGGGTCTACTCTTATGGCGAAGGCGTAGAAAAATAAATAAGGTTATCCCTTATTTCGCTTTTAAAATTATATATATTTATATATGCTCTAAATTTGGATATACATGTAGTGCGATTTTGACAACTTTTGATATGAGCAAGCTTTTGAAAAACTATTGACCGAGTGTCAAACAGTTTGGATCCTGATGACAAGCCGAATCACTCGGCGAATAATCTGGATCCAAACTGTTTGCAAAATGTGAGCCAGGTCGCCGATAGAGGGAGACGTAATATACGACTAATCAAGTTTTCCATGACAACGACAGTAGTTGTTTATTCAATATCCTCCATATAGGAAGAGCATAACATATATACATACACATTGATAAATACAGATTTTCAAACAAAAGAATTTATATTTGAAGATTTACAAGCAACAGTTGTTAATACTAAAGAACACTTTATAGATTCTTCTGAATGTTTAAACTATTTACCTGATGGATATTCATATAATAAATAATTATTACAGGAAACATTATCAGGTAAAGTTTGTAATTGCACATTACAACACGATATTTTAGTATAAGCAGATCTATATAGTTCGATCAATAACCAGAGGAGACTATGATCGGATGACTCCTATAGTAATCGCCCAAGCTTGATCTGCTCTGTTTGCAGTGCAGTTAAAAGACATCTCTTTGAGGAAGGAGTTAAATCAAGAGTTAACTAATTAAACCGAATTAATAATGTAATACATTGTATATGACGAGTCTCGTTCCATCGTCTGTCTGCACTTTCCATGACAGCCGTTTATTATTCGACACGCAAGTTTAGCGATCAAAACAGCAATGGCAATTGAAAACTGTTAACGGCCGAGTAACCTGGTATTACTGATATTCTCCATTATCGTGTTAAGTAGAAGAAACTACTGTCAAATCTATTCTGGGACTGATTGACACATCCAGTGTTTTTATAATAAACATTGGTGTTTTGACCACAGTCTGGCACACAAACTACACTAAAACGGTCATACATTAACTGATTACCTCACAGGCTATTGTTAGACCCAGCCTTTTTAATAAATCTACCCAAAATGAGTATTTACAAGAGAAAAGGAAAAATAGAATTGTGTAGATTTGAAATCATTGTGATAAAAAGAGCATTTGCTCCTATGGAGCAAATGCTCTATCACGGTGGTTTCAAGAAGTGACTTTTACAGAGGCGTGAATATGTTGGAATAGTTTAAATGCGTCTTACATATTGGTCATTAGAACAAGGTGGTAAATATAACCCTTAAAGTATGGAAATTAAGTACATAAGACATTTGTAAACAGTGTAGACCCATAGCAAAGGGATAATGGGGAACCCTTTTGATCAGGGTCTGCAATATATGTCACAAAAATCATTTTCTTCAGTGATACATTTTGATACATTTGTTTAATTTTAATAGAAAGGGGGTGACAGTTTTAATTATTTAGCAGGTAAACTGTTAATGAAGAACGTAAGATAGGCAGGTTTCTGCAAACTATCACCATGCATTATCGTTTTCAACGCCGTAGTCGAAAGAAAGCGATTCAGATAACCTTATACAATAGATGAATATGTTGATTGCCATTTCAAACAGTTTGGATCAAGATGAGATGCCGAGTAAACCCGGCGTCTCATCTGGATCCAAACTGTTTGATATACAACTTATATTTTAAGACGAAATGAAGGACGGCCCGATCAGACATTAACGCAGACGACAATGTTTGTAGATGAAAGTTATTTGTGTGCCAAAGGAGTTGAGCACACCTCCACTTAAAGACACACCTGTTTGACACTAAATGACCGCTTTTAAATTGTAGTTAACCAAAACGTTGCTACATGTATTCGCAAATTTATAAAAAAAAATAATAACAACACTAAACGTGTATTTTATCTGTACATGCCAAGTACCTTGAATATACAGTAAACCCTTCTAAACCGGACAATATTCAGTAAAACTCCTCTAAACCGGATATTATACAGTACAACCCCTCTAAACCCGACATTATACAGCAAACCCCCTCTAAACCCGACATTCATATTAGTATTAATGTCTGTCTGTTAGACAGGTGGCAGCTTAATGCGGATTGAAAGTCATGACGAAAGCTCCGGAAGGAGCTTTCTTTATGACCTTCATCATGCACATTAATAGCCACCTGTCTAAAAAGATCTAAATATATTTGTACTAAAATTCCGATTTAGATTGGATTTACTATACACAAGAAATAAATGATATGGGTTCATGCTTATAAAGCTTTTAGTTGAGTCTGAGTTTCGTTCTCAGGCTTTTGATTGGTCAGATTTGAGCCAAAGGCTCAAATCTGACCAATCAAAAGCTTGAGAACGATATCAGACTCAACTAAAAGCTTTATAAGCATGGACCCAGAACTAACCAGTGTAACGGATTTGTAATGGAGTGTACTTATTAAATTAACCCTTTAGCATTATGCGCGCGACCTGACTTACATTTGAAAACAGCTTGAATCCAAATGAGACGCCGAGTAACCCGGCATCCAAATGAAACGCCGAGTAACCCGGCATCTCGTCAGGATTCTGTTTGATATTCACTCAATAGTTTCTCAAATAACTTGAACGTTAAGTACATGTACTTCAACAAAGATTGGTTTGAGTTGACGTTATCAGCTGGATAACGGCTTAACCCATTCCCTCATATATACTCATTTTAATGCATTTTCAAACAGAGTAGACCCAGATCAGATGACACCTGTAGGAGCCGTCTGATTAGGGTCCGTTGTGTTTGCTTATGGAATTATATACATTGTAGATCTTATTCTGAGGTTACATGCATAGCCATAATTTCTCTTACACACCACTATAAATTTTCAGCTAATTCATATTCATACAGAACATTATTACATACATAAAAACTCACGGAGTAAAGGATTAAACAAATCATCTGCTCAAATGCTAAATTATCCCTTTACTCCATCGATATTCATGTAAGAAATAATGACGTCACTGATATTAATTGGATTAATAGCACACGGACGCTGAAAATTTGGCCATGGCAGAAATTGTAGAATCGTATCTACATCATACCATAAGCAAACGGAGCTGGCCTTGATCAGACGGCATCCTACATACGCCGTCTGGTCTTGGTCTACTCTGTTTGCACAGTCGTATGGTAGAAAGGCGTATTGGTGGAGTAACGGGGTAAAGACATGTATAGCAGTATCTTGCATTTTCCTGTTTTATAGAAATAAATTTTGCTCATATTCTACTATAAACATTTTGCCAGGTCAAACTATTTTGTGTGCATATACTTATCGATTGTCAAAAAGTTTTGATTCTGGTTTTAAATTATTGTCTGTAACTGGCGAAACGTATAACAAATATAACACATATTGAGTAGCAGACTGATGACGACAATACTTTTATTCCCACAACAACAATTACAAAGCAACATATAAAGGGTCGTATTCAAATACTAAACACGTAATTTCTCCACCAAACCCTATATTGTGGCCATACTTTAAAATCGTCTCTTCAAGAGGTGTACCTCTTCGAGACGATTCTAAAGAGGGGTCACAACATAGGGTTAGATGGTGAAATAAAGCAGTTCTTCTTGAAAATGTTTTAATCTACCCATTTTATTTGGACCACTGTACTATACACGTACATCTTGATCCCAGAGCCAGAATAGACATGTAGTATGATCCAGTAAAAACGAAGATTACCCTAAGAGCCCTTTGATTTGATACTGCTTGCAAATGCCAACTACTCGTTTCCGGCATTCAAAGGGGTTTTCATATCTGCAGTAAAACTCCCCTATAGAGACCGCCTGCCTTCAAGAACCAGACTTAGATCTGTGTTTTAATGGTCACTTTAAAGGGGTTTTATTGTACAGTAAACCCTCTCTATAACGGACACTAAATTACATCAAGTATTTTGTGTTAAAGGCATGTGGTTGCTTTAAGCAGCCACCTGCCCTATATACCAACTAATTAACACAATTTAGTGGCCGTAATGAGAGGTTTTACTGTACATACTAAGACCGCACATATATTGAATACTTATAACAAGATCATAAGGCAGTATCGCAGCTGTGGACGCGTTGCAACATGCTTCTAATGATACACCCGACGTCATGAATGTCTACAGCCTTGTCTGTGGTGGATAGACGACGCATATGCGGCTCCAGAATTATTCTTATCCTTTCGCTCCTCTGTATTGAATGAAATTGAAAATAGAAAACGTGTTGTAGAATATTTCTCTAAGCGTTTAACCCTTTACTCTATGAATATTTAATGAAAGCAATAATGATACTATGGATGTTAATTAGATTTCTTTTATAATCGTACATGGACGCACGGATTTGTGGCCGTGGCAGAAAGCTTAGAAGCATATCTGTCGAATATCATAAGTAAACAGAGCAAACCCTGATCAGACGGCTCATACATGAGCCGTCTGATCTAGGTCTACTCTGTTTGCAAAGACGTAGTAAACCCTATTTAAAGTGTAGTTAAACTGGCGGATGTCTGACGTAAACCTCTTGTAAGTGAAAACCCAACTGTTTTCATGAAAACAGAGCCCGTGGTTATAAAACATTTTGCTTTTAAAAGTCTGAGTTAATCCATAATCAACGGGTTGGTCATATAC
This sequence comes from Azorinus chamasolen, assembly GCA_963576725.1. Classification (NCBI taxonomy): domain Eukaryota; kingdom Metazoa; phylum Mollusca; class Bivalvia; order Cardiida; family Solecurtidae; genus Azorinus; species Azorinus chamasolen. Next base: position 4,250,264 of record OY755243.1, on the reverse strand, counting down.
TTGAGATTGAATCCAAACTCATAATAAGTTATATAACATCCGAGCCGGAGTATTACCTAATCGTAACATATATTCTGTTACTATCCTGTACTGCCAACAGATTGGCATCGCCCACACATAGTACCTGAATTTCTGGTATTCGGAAACGGCCAGTAAATATACATGATAACTTCAAATATTTCTATTGAATAACCTTTGAAGTACAGTAGTTCTAGGTATTAATTTATGACAAATAAATGCACCAACCATTTCCCAAAAGAACATTTATGCAAACAATTGATTTGTAACGATTATATGGTAAACATTTCAAGGGATTTTCTTGCCTCAGACAACAACTGCAGGGTCAAATCTATATACAGTAAAACCTCCCTATAGCGACCACTAAATTACATCAAGTATTTTGTGTTAAAGGCAGATAGTTGCTTAAAGCAAGGTGAAAGTAAAACAATGCTCCTATAGGAGCGTTCTGTTTTACTTTCACCTTGCTTTAAGCAGCCACATGCCATACATACCAACTAATTAACACGACTAAGTGGCCGTTATAGAGCGGTTTTACTGTAATTCATAAGCAAACAGGACAGTCCCTGATCAGACGGCTTCTGTAGGAGCTCTCTGATTTGGGTTTACTCTTGCATATGCGTTAAAAGAGGTTTATATGAGGGAAAGGATTAATAAGCAAAGTTTAAAATTAAGATGATTAACGTTTTCCTTCACATTTAAATGTGTTTTCACGTATTTGCAAACAGAGTAAACCCAGATCAGAAGGTTGCTATAGGAGCCGTCTGATCAGGGTCTGCTGTGTTTGCTAATGGCATTTGCTAGATATGTTTTATACTTTCTAAAATATCTACAATGTTCCACTTTCCATATTTCTTTATAGCTATGGCCATGAATATTCATTAGGTATTGAACTTTGAAATAAACATAGAACAGGGAAAGGGTTAACCCATTCCCGCCTTGGCTATTTTTAGATCCAACCACTTTGAATAAATCTACCGAAAAGGAGCATTAACTAGAGAAAAGGAAAATTTTAGAATTTTGTAGTTTAAAACCATTGTTATAAATAGTGCATTTGCTCATATAGGAGCAAATGCTCTATTTATCACAATGGTTTCACAAAGTGACTTTTTCAGAGTCGTCAAAAGTCGTCAATATCAGGTTTTGCGATATACCTGACATACACTACTGGTATTTGCTTATCTATTTGGCATGTCTTTAATCTTTTACCACTGAAGTCGATGGAAAGCCACCGACAGGGTTTGTCCAAAACGACATGTGTTAGCTTTGTAAACAATTATGATCCACAGTTTTACACACCACTTACTTTTAAGAGAAGAAATTATCAACACCTAATTATACATGCTACTATTAATCTCACATCACAATTCAGAACATATTATGAAAGTATTTTTTGAGGTTGTCCTACTGAGCAAAAAGCAGACCATTTGGTACTAATGAAGGCGCAATGATGATGAAAATGAATGATTTTGTCTAAGTGGTAATGTGAAAAATTAGCAGATGGAGAATTCAGAAGACAGCTGATGCGTTCGATGAAAGAGCTTCCCGTATTTCTATGCCTTTCTACTTACGTTTGAGGAGAGAATCACGTTGTGTGTTGACAGGTTGCCATGGTTAATGTGATATTCGTGTAACGTTTCAATTGATTTCAAGAGATGAACTGCTATAGCGTATACCGTCCTCACAGACAGCATTCTCCCGTCCATATAATCATGTAGAGACTTGCCAGTCATACGTTCCGATTTCCTTGCGAATGTCTCGTTGTTCCAGAGTTGTACAAGTTGCTCTGATAAGAAAACAATACTCATATCGAGGACATCGTGCAAACATTGTTGACATTATAATCTGGGTCCATGCTTATAAAGCTTTTAGTTGAGTCTGAGTTTTGTTCTCAGGCTTTTGATTGGTCAGATTTGAGTTCTCAAGCTTTTGATTGGTCAGATTTGAGCCAAAGGCTCAAATCTGACCAATCAAAAGCTTGAGAACGATCTCAGACTCAACTAAAAGCTTTATAAGCATGGACCCTGATCGGCTGAAATTTGTGATAACCTTAGCAAACAGTTTTTATCCGGGGCCCAGTGTTAAGAGTCTGTGTCTGAGATCATTCTCAAGTATCGGATTTGCTCAGAACCTGACAAATCAGGTGCTTGTGAAAGATCTCAGACTCAAGCAAAAAGTTTATAACCTCGGGGCCAGGTGAACAATTAAATGTCTCATCTGGATCCAGACTGTTTGACATCACGATTGCGTTTTTCGATATAAACGAAATAACTGACAAATGAGATATATAATATAATGCTTATAATGTCAAACAATGGAATTACACCAGTTTTGCCTCAGAAGTCCGATATGGAAACCTTTACTAAGCACTAACACGTCTGTTTTTGACCCTTAACTTAACGGTAACTTCCCATTTCGTCTACTTCCCATTTCGTCTACTATTTTGGCATTTGTTCCCATTTCGTCTACTCCTAATTTTAAATCCTTTCCCATTTCGTCTACTGCTTATATTTTTATGTCTTTGATCAATATTATACCATCTTCACATCAGGCAAAATTTATGCATTTTAGGACTTTTTAATATCAAGTTATGTTTTTTTGTTTATCTTGACCCAAACTAATGATCTGGATCAAAACCCAAAACAGTTTTCTGTAGAAGTTTTAAGATTAACTTAGAAATTTTATGCAAGCAAAAATGCAATTTAAAAAACAACAACAAGAAATCATTTCAGCCAATAAAGGAAAATGATCATCATCTAGACTTTTGATCTGGGTCCAAACCCAACTGATGTAAGTCATGGTAATGCTTAAGAAAACTGTGAAAACATGATTATGCAATAGCCCCCCTAACAATGATAGGTGTCAAAAATACTACTGTGGATTAAGTCTGCTGCCCAAAAAAGCATCTGAAATATAATTGTTTTTTTTTATTATAAAAATTGATGACAACACATTAAAAAGTCCTAAAATGTCTGAATATTGTATGATATTAATAAAATAAATGAGTAAATATAACTTAATTATAACAGTAGACTAAATGGGAACAGGGTAAAAATTTAAATTTTAGAGTAGACGAAATGGGAATGAATTACAGTAGACGAAATGGGAAGTAGACGAAATGGGAATAAACTAACTTAACTAAGCACTAACACGTCTGTTTATGACAGACCCCTTACTTAACTAAGCAATGATATGTCTGCCTATGACCCTTTACCGAGCTAAGGACTATAACGTCTGTTGATTACCCTTCACATAACTACAGTCAAACCTCCCTATAACGGCCACTAAATTGTGTTAATTAGTTGGTATTTAGGACAGGTGGTTGCTTAAAGCAAGGTGAAAGTAAAACAGAACGCTCCTATTAACACACAATAATTGATGTAATTTAGTGGCTGTTATAGAGAAGTTTTACTGTAAGCACAAACATGTGTGTTTATGACCCTTTACATAACTAAGCACTGACGAATATCCGAATAAAATTATTCATGAATGATGAACTACGCCAAATATTTTCTCGTTTTAGACTAAACTCTGATACACTGGAGATTGAATATGGACGTTTTAGTGAAATAATAAGAGAAAACAGATTCTGTAAACTTTGTAATCATAATCTTGTTGAAAGTGTGTTTCATTTATTTCTGTGTTGTCCTAAATGCACAGAAATTCGTAGAACATATTTTGGTAACGTTCATAGGCAAGCTGTTAACGAATTTAATGCTTTAATGTCTACGGCAAACAAGAAACATTTAATAAATGCAAGTTAATAAACTAAGGAATGTATGCATTTCCGTGAAATTACTCTGGATACTCTTGATATATGCCGTATTTCGCATGTATTGTTGTAAATGGTCAAAGGCAATATGTATTGCTGATTTGCCAACAAGAGTGTTCGAAGGAGCACATGTATCACCTGCTCGCAGGTGACAAAACAACAACAATTTACTGTTAATACGATGGAGTGCGAAAATCGGATCAAAGGGCAATAACCCAGTTTCAAGTTTTATTACTCTCTAAGAATACTATTACAAGTATTATATGAGGTAAGATCAAATGAACAAACACAACACATTTAGGTCAGGCTGTATAGTGATAACATAATGAAAGAATGTGCTAAATATTTTCATTCAAGAAATGCAAAATCAAAAAGTGCCACCACATTGTGCCTCAAGCCCTACGGGACACGAGGGCATTGAGGATGTAAGGACAACACACACGGGTAAACAAAGACACCTACACGCACGCACTCAAAAGGTATTGCAAGTAGAGTGACACACCTTAATTACACCAATGGTCCTCAATGAGAGGAAGACACATATGAAATTTGAAAGCTCTATACTTATTAGTTTAGAAATGACAACCAAAAAAGAAAGTGTGACGGACAGGCATACAGACAAACGGACAAAACGACAGACAGACAGACAGACAGACAGACAGACATACAGGCAGACATACAGACGATAGACAGACAGGCAGACGACAGAAAGACAGACAGGTAGACGACGGAAAAGTGATCCCAAAGTGACATACTGCCCTCTGCAGGTGACACAACAGAACTGAAACCTATTACTAACACGTCTTTTTATGACGCTTTACATAACTAATCACAAACCAAACACGTCTTCTGACGATCCTTTACTTAACTAAGTATTAACACGTCTGTTTCGGACCCTTAACTTAACTTAGCAATATCACTAACACGTCAGTATAGGACCCTTAACTTTGCACTAATACGTCTGTTTATGACCCTTAATTTAGAACGAACACGTCTGTTTAGGACCCTTAACCTTAACCCAACATGTCTGTGTAAGACCTACCGTATTTATTCATATTATTGTAAGCAGTTTTAACGAACAATATTGGTCTTTTGGTATGAGAAATACACAATAGTCGCTATCAACCTTTGATATCTACTAAGTTTTAAATTATTAATACCCATATAATATTACCAAACGGACTACTTTAATATAACCATAAACCATCGACAATTATGTGCGTATACCTTTTGAATATTCACTTCTGGATGCTTCGTCAACATCAGGGGCAAATCTCTGAAAATAAGAAAGCATTATAACATTCATATTAACTGAGCAGACGTTATAATGCCTCGACATGAATCCCAATCTAGCGTTCAGTGTAACACAATATACTACATGTATGTAGTTACCATTCAATGTAGATTATTCATTACAAACAACAACAACATGGACCAAGGTTATAGCTTGTTTGTAGGACAATAAGAAAAGACCATGCCCTTGTGATGTGGATATATGAGCTATATTAAAACAGCTTCAATGTGATTCAAACATTTGGATTGCAACGGCCATTAATCGTCGTCGAATTTCATTCAGATCGCGTATGAATTCCAGTATAAGACGTGTCATCATTTTGGTATTACTTCAGCCTAGGCTAACACATTTAATTTGTGAACGCGTTCTTATAATGTACACTTACATATAGTTTTAACCCTTCAAATGCGAGAATAGATTGTGCTGACATTGGCAAACAAGGGAAACATAGAGGAGTCCTCTATTAGAAGCTGTACTGTTTAATATTCGAAATCCAAGAACCTAGCAAATCTAACCCTTCACTTGCTATTCACGTCAATATACCTACATATAAATAGTGAAGACCCAGATGAGACAGCTCCTTTAGGAGCTATCTCATCAGGGTCTGCACTATTTACAAGTTGATTGTGCAACCAGTGCACTCCACAACAGTGATTGCACAGCGAAATAATTGTACACGGTGAAGATATATGTAATTATACAACAGGGAATGGGTAAAGAAGGAGAAATGTATTTTAGAATTCAGCTAGCGAAGGGTTAAGCCTTTCATACTTGACACTTTCGCTGCCAATGTCGCATCGGTGATTGCTTATGCAAACAGTTTGGATCCAGATGAGACGACGAGTAACTCGGCATCTCATCAGATCAAAAATATCTGTTATTGTATTGCGGTAATTATTTTGAAACAAAATTGGGAGAAAATTAACCAAACGAAATTGTAGCAGACGACAAATTTTACAGACGATAATATTTGGCAGCGAAAGAGTTAAACCATTTTCTCTTACTGGCGCATTTTACGCCCCTCTAAATGTAATGTTTGAAAATTATTGTTATAAATTGAGCATTTCGGTTATTCAAAGAGATTGGACCTAAAAATAGTTTATAGGAATGGGTTAATAAACGACGTCTTTAAACGATGGTGGGCCATTCCACTTTGAACATTTAGCGTCAACAGGTTTAATATATATTCACAATGGTATGTATATATATATGTTTTATAAATGTAATAGTACTACATTAATTATCATAATTTGTGACATGAGTTAATATACCCATCGCATATTTCTCTATGTTACACATGTTTAAACCTTTCACCGCCAATGTCGTATAAATGTACCACGACAAATAGTGCAGTCTTCAACTTTTGTCTTAGTCTCTGGATCTATATCTGTGGTTTATTCCTTCGAAATTTAAATTTATTTATATCATTTCCTTAATTTACCGAAATGTTTTAACAAAACTGGGTTGCAGACTATAAACTGTGATATCAGATAAAACTGCAATCCCACATGCCGAATTCTTTGTTTCTCTAAAGTTTTGCATACACAATGTATTTTCTCCATTCTAATATCGCCAATAGTGATATGGAATATAGATCTAATATATTTTAACTATCATTCGACAATTATAATGGCGATAATGCCATTTTCTATTCTTATCACATATTTGCGACAGACAATTTGTTTCTTACAACCATCTGCTCGTAATGTACGGTTAGGGCCTTGTAAGTGGCCGTCGATAACCATAAAGACGAAATTCGACTGTTTAGTAAGGATGTGTACATTTATGTTTTAATCCTTACTGTGCGGGACACGAGCCACTAATGTCCTTTGGAAACAGTGTATACCCGGATGAGAGTGCTCCTAGAGGAACCATCCTATGAGGGTCTGCACTGTTTGTCATGATACACGTTTCTTTAGAAAACTCTATAAATATTCACCATAAACTTGGCCTATTTGAATTTTGGAATAGTTTTTTTTTTAAATTCAGCGTTGTAAAGGTAACTGTTTCACTGTCGTCATGAATCCGTAATAACCTTTTGCAAATAGTTTGGACCCAGACGAGACGCCGAGTAACCCAACGTTTTCCAAGCGTTTAGGCGAATCAGACGATAATCTTTGCAGATGTAATGTCTTTGGCACCGAAGAGGTTAACTACCCGAAAGGGTTCAGTAACCTAACCTATCGTTGTGACAGATTAACCATCTTAAACATTCTGTCCCCTGCAATTGCCAGAGTGAGTTAACACTTCACCTGATCTATGTGTATTCCAAAGTTTTGTACCTACTGAATATTCTTTGATAAAATAGCGATATATGAAATAGTAGACAATTGTAGCTATTTTAAAAAGTAAGGAAACATATCTCTCTAATTCCATTAACAAATAGAGGAGGTCCTGATCAGACGGCTCCTATTTGAACCGTCTGATATGGGTCTAATCTGCTCGCAGGTGCGTGAAATGTTTTGTCCCATATAATAATCGGAGTGACAACCAGAGTGCACCCTGCTTAACCCATTACCTCATAGACTATTTTTAGATCCTACCTCTTTAAATAAATCTACCGAAAAGGATCATTAACTAGAGAAAAGGAAAATTTTAGAATTTTCAGTTTCACTTTGAAACCATTGTGATAAATAGAGCATTTGCTCCTATAGGAGCAAAAGCTCTATTTATCACAATGGTTTTCACAAAGTGACCTTTGAAGAGTCGTCAAAAGTCGTTAATTTGAGGGAAAGGGTTAAACCGAATAACAATGTCTAATCAAAATCGAAGCCGTTAGTCACTAAAAATATGTTGACGAGTGTCGATTATGAAACATAACGTTAAACACAATGTCTGCTGACGATAATTATTCGCCACCAAGAGAAGTAAATATTTCAAAAATACTAACTTTCTTCCCGATAATTGCCGACAGTGTGTACAAGAATGGGTTTAAGGCAGAGTTAATGGGTAGAATAAGCACGGCGGCCCATGCATACACGTCGCCAGGTATAGGATGACCGGCAAGGGCGATAATACCTGGAATAAATAATTAACATAGCATTCTCCAATTGTAATATATGAAATCGGTTTATACCCATACCCTGATAGTGGCGCCTATGTAAAAGTCACTTTTAGCGACAAATACGAGAGCATTCGTAGAGCACTCGTTCCATAGGGGAAATGCTTTATTTACGACAATGGTTTCAAAAGTAAACAATTATAAAAAAAGAAAAATCCCTTTTTTCAAAGGAAAGCTTCTTTTCAGCAGATTTATTCGAAGAGGTTGGATCTTAAATGGCCTATGAGGGAATAGGTTAATATACTTACTGTTAAGCATAAACTGCATTGCTAACAATAAACAGGTGTGTTATATTGGCATCATATTTTCTATAGTTATTTCTCTTCATATATGATAGTTTGAATAAAAAGTATTTCGATGAAAACTATCAAAACGATTATCCTATTTTCAGAATGCTTATCAGACAAATAAATGCCCATGATGAAAGTCAAAACGAAATAAGTAAAAACTCGATACATGTACCACAAACATTTAGTAATGAAGAAATTATGACTTTGTAGGCAAGTGGCTGCTTAATACAGGGTGAAAGTAAAAAGTAAAAAAAAATAGTTCATAGCTCAACAACAAAATGTGTCACATGTCGTCCTCCAACTATATATAATTAGCTGGAAGACGTGATATGACTGCATTACTGTTAAACCGACATAAAAGTTCAATATATATTAAACCAAAGAAACAATACTAATACTGTTGGTTGGTCTATTTGTATTTCGTTAATGATAATATTTTCTTAAAGTGTCGTCATATATATATAATAATAATACGCAAACGCTTACTGGTAATTTAAATTATATCGATGACATACCTAACATACAGACACTATTACTCTATCAATGCGATTTATGATGTCATTAAAGCCACTATTGTTCAGTAAACTCCTGTAATGGATCATCAAATGAGGTCTAATTATTGGTATTAACCCTTCGCTTGCTATTCACGTCAATATACCTACCTGTAAACAGTGAAGACCCAGATGAGACAGCTCCTACAGGAGCTGTCTCATCTGGGTCTTCACTATTTACAAGTTGATTGTACAACCAGTGCACTCCACAGCAGTGATTGCACAGGGAAATAATTGTACACAGTGAAGATATATGTAATTATACAACAGGGCATGGGTAAAGAAGGAGAAATGTATTTTAAAATTCAGCAAGCGAAGGGTTAAAGGATGGTGGTTTTTTAATTACTATTGACCTGCATTATGCTACTACATGCTTTTAAAGAGAAACATATTTATTCATTTAATGACCGCTTAAGTGGGATTTACTGTATATCATACCCATGCATCCAATCGGGAACCAGCACATGAAGTCCGTTGATGCCACGAAAAGTAGGTTCCTGGCTACGTGTAGGTCTTGGCGCCTTCCTTCAGCTTTGACTCGCTTCATTTTTGTATTCGCCACCTCCTTATATATCAGCCACTGACCGATCGCTATCACTACAAAGGTTATGAAGTTAACACCAATAAAGAGAATGACGGAATAAAGCCAACCTGATGATCTATCTCTTGTTATAGGCAAGGCGAGACACACTGCCGATTTTGCGTAAAACTTGTCTTGAAAGTAGCTTACGTAAGCAATTGGGATAATGGCAGCCGTGATGGTAAATAGCCAAACAATTGCACAGACAGTCCACGCGCTTCGGGCATGGAAACGCACTTTTCCAAAGGGATACTTGATCACAAGTAACCTATCCATAGTTATAAGACATATAAAGAGGACACTGGCCTCCGAGGAAGCGGTGGACAAGGCTCCAGCAAACGTGCACCAGGCGCTGTTTCTCCAATACTCATCTAACCAGAGATATCTGAAACCAAATAAATACTTACTTGATCGATGGTAACACTTTACATTGAAAGCGGTTAATAAGATAACCAAATTTCATTATACTGTGTGAACAAATAAAATAATCTTATTCTGCTTTAATAGACGAAACACATTCAGTAATAATATTTCACGTTAATAACGTCATACTCCTGATAAGTGTTGATTAACTCCCATTAGGATAACACCAATGTGTAACCCTTTCTTTCATATAAACGCTTTTTCATGCATCTGCAAACAGAGTAGACCAAAATCAGCTCTGTCCTTTTTGCTAATGGAATTTGATAGACCTATTTCTTTACTTTCTAAAATGGTTACAATGTTCCATATTTCATTACAACTAATTTGTCTATGAATATTCAGTAGGTATTGAAATTTGGAATACACATAGAAGAGGGAAATATTTCTCTTTCGCTGCCAAATATTACCGTCTGCTACATGATTAGTTTGTTTGAATTTCTCCCCCCTTTTTCTTTCAAAACCATTACCAAAGTAACAAACAGTTTGGATCCTGATGAGAAACAGAAGCACTTTTTGCATAGGTAATCACAGATGCGATATTATCAGCGAATGAGTTAAGATACAATTGAACTTCGGTATCTCGAACGCTGATAGCTCGAACTTAAGGATAATTGGAAGTAAAAGTTCGGCTCTTCCAAATTTTACAATACAGAACTGTGCTCAAATGTACCACTACGCATTATCTAGAAACACACCTGACAACATAATGCAGGTCGAAAGTAATGCTGAAAGCTCCTGTAGGAACTTTCAGCATTGCTTTAGACCGGCATTACGCTGTGAAAATGCTCAGATAAGAAACCGGATAAATCGAACTTTTGTTATTTATATCGAAGTAATTTGTATGGTCCATTGAAGATACTGAAAATCAACTGTAATTGAAAATTGACGAGAGTCGCTCTTAACTCATTATCTCCTATGCTATTTTTAGACCCAACGTTTTTGAATTAATCTACCGAAAAGGAGCATTAACTAGAGAAAAGGATTTTTTTTAGAATTTGTAGTTTGAAACCATTGTGATAGATAGAGCATTTGCTCCTATAGGAGCAAATGCTCTATTTATCACAATGGTTTCACAATGTGAAATTTATAGAGGCGAAAATGCGTCACTAGGGGGTAATGTATTTACTACGGCATGATCAAATAGGTTTGGAGACAGTTGCCTCTGACAGGTTCTTTAACCCTTTCCCTGTTGAATATTCATGAAGGAAAAACAAATGGCATAATACATATGTATAGGTGGTTATCTATAATGGTATATATGTACACTAGACGTTTTGGTAACGGAAGAAACAGTGGGATCAGATGATAATAATTTAATAAGCAACTAGAGCAGACCTTGGTAAGACGGCTCATGCAGAATCCGTCCGATATGGGTCTATTCCGTTAGCAAAAGCGCAAACAAGTGTCTATACTAGTGAAAGGATTAAGCAAACAATAACACAATAAATCATTACATTAAATAGAAAAAAACTGAACATACACCATCACATTTGCATTTGACATCTGTACGTGTACATTCAAGGGTGAACGAACATAATTTATTCTACCCCCTCGAATGTAAGGCATCAATTCATATGTAGACATGGTTAAGTTTTGGTCCCACTTCTTTTCAGTTTAGATTGGTCATACGAGCTTACCTTTTGCGAAACGAAACATCAGCGATCGCTATAATGATCATGTAACATCCCATAAGTAGGTCAGCGACTGCTAGATTGGTGACGAAGATACCATAGCCAATGTTGAATCTTTTTCTATCATATAGTATCCTGTATATTAAGGACATGGTGTTTCCGAGAAAGGCACATATGCCAATAAGCCACAGCAATGTTTGAAGGATTGGATTTCTCATCAAGTCTTCACAAGAAGAAAATTCATCTTTCGGAGGAAAACAGTCATCCTCGTTCATATACTCTGGTCGTACACAACAGAATTTATAAGCCGGCATCAGAAGCCTCTCTACAGAAGAAGCTCCGGTGAACATGTCTTTATTAAAGCTTTTAATATCATTCGAAAGAAGATTAATCACTTTTGCTTTGATTCCATTGAATGCTAGACCCTCTATTGTAGTTATATGGTTTCCCGATAAATCCAACTCCTCTAAGTCAAGTCCTGAGAAACTGTCCGCCCGAAGTGTTGTAGTACTTACTTCAGATAGTGTGAATTGTTTCAAGTTTGCTAGTCCAAAAAACGCTTTAGGTTCGATTTCCTTTAAACCCTCGTTTCCGTTTAGTCTGAGGACCTCTAGGGAGTACAGTGAGCTAAATGTGTGCGATCGGATGATCGTAATTTTATTGTGACTCAAGTCTAACAGTTTTAAGTTTGGAAAGTGAAATGCATTGATTTCTTCTTTTGAAATATTCTGTACACTACAATGTGATATATTCAACTTGATAAGAAATAGGTTTCTCATCTGAATTCTGATTTGAGTTATTCCTTTGTTATAACTCAGGTCGATAGTTCGGAGAGACATTGAGATGTTTCCCCAGTCTCTGTCTGAAAACGACACATTTCTGCAATCCGCCATGTACCCAGTGCATGAACACATCGTTGGACAATGTATGTTACAAAGTGTTTCATCATCCCCTGAAGGGCACTGAATATTGCCGTCACAGACGTGTTCAGCCGGAATTACACTCCTAGTCCCCAGGCACAGATACCCACCGTCGGGAAAATTGTCGCCAAATGCTTAAAAAAGAAATCAGAAACCATTGTAAATATGAACATCAGTACATGGGAACCATCTCTACACCAGGCACTTAAAACAGAAGTCTTATGTTTGAAGCGTAACACATGTAATAGCTTAATGAAGGACTAACGCGTCGCAGAAAGTTCATATAATACCCATTTGCCTTAACACATTTACGCCGACAGTTGAAGCTCTACGCACCACACTTATGTAACACGTCTATGCAAAAACTGTCCACTTGTGATTTGTCTAAAGTAACGTTATATGATAGGCACCTAAGTACTATATAACGTTATTTCATCAAGCATGTATATGAACAAAGTTCACAATGAAGGGTGCATTATAAAATTGAATTACCTTCACAGAGTTCCGGAAACATTGCAGCTCCACCTCTTGAAAACACTGTTGCATCCCTTACTGTGATATATCTTGCACCTCTGATATTTAAAACTTCTACTCTATTGCTAATTCTTGCATCTAACGTTACACGATAGAATATTATGTTATTCCTCTCTGCGTAGATATTGACCAAGATACCTTTGACATCATCTGCAGGATCTCTGTCAGATATGAATACAACTCCACAAGCAGCTGTATCACAATTAAGAGTTTCAGTTACGCTACGCATAAGATCAATATCATCTACATAATATGACCTTTTACTGGAGAATCTGTCAGTTGTCCACTCCCGCCACAACAGCACATGTTCCTCGACAATCAGTCCTTGTGGTTTAGACGCATCAGGATTTAGCAGGATAAGCTGTTGAAGTGAATCTGTTGCATATACACGAGCAATTTTGACTGTGTTTGTCTCTGATAAGAAACCCTCAGCAAAGTTATTGATGTACCGCTCAAGCATTTCATTGTGTCGGTGAAAACTTAGAATAACCACATCATGACCTGGACCTTTACACCCTGTAGTAATATAGATTGAATAAAATACAGTTAGATATCTACTATTGTTTAATGTATTTTACTTGTGACTGCCACTTTTAGCCTAACCACATAGATGAAGAATAACATTCTTCATTTCATTTCCATTTATGTTTGAATATTTACATACGTTTTACTGAAGTGAACATCAATAACCAGTCAATGAATATCATTTAGTAGAGCAAGGCTCTTTATTCATGTTATGCAACGGAAAACACACTAAGCAAAACAGTTTAACAATATTGTCGAAAACATATAATTTGAACGCTAGCAACGTGTAAGCTCTTCCAAAAATAAAACTTTGACTACTATAATTAACTGTTTGACCCTAGCGTTTTGTATTAAAGACTGAAAGCAGGAGATTCTTCAAAAGCTAAAACAGCAATGTGGAAAATTGAAGACTCTGTTTTATTGAAAACAAATACGCGAACTCTATTACGTTTAAAATGGAAAACATGAATTAATCGACTATGCATGCCATTCCAATCACTTTTGATTTTTTCACTTGTCATTGCGGTGGAACATTTCTGTCACTAACTAACCAACCAATGCGTATTTGCAAACGTTTTACATTGATATAGGTATCACACAAATATCTAGTTGGTGAAACTAAACGCATCATGGGTTTTTGTTTCTACTTTGACTTTTCTACTTTTTCTTTCTACTAGCAATAATGCTGCTGTTTTGCTACTACTGCTGCTACTACTACTACTATTGCTACTGCTGCGACTTCTACTAATACTACTACTGCTTTTACTACTACTACTACTACTGCTGCTGCTGCTACTACTACTACTACTGTTGCTGCTGCTTCTACTACTACTACTACTACTACTGTGCTGCTACAACTGCCACTGTTACTACTACTACTATTGCTGTTGCTGCTTCTGCTACTACTGCTGCTTCTACTACTACTACTAATGCTGCTTCTACTACTACTACTACTACTACTACTACTACTACTACTTCTACTACTAATACTGCTGCTCTACTACTTCTACATCTACTACTACTGCTGCTCTACTACTACTACTTCTACTTCTACTACTACTACTGCTGCTGCTGCTTCTACTACTACCACTACTACTACTAATACGACTACTACAACTACTACTTCTACTACTTCTACTACTATTATTAAATACTACTTTTGCTTACCCATAATGGTTTACTTTATGTGGAGAAAGAGTAGATACAAAATGTGGAGAAAGAGTAGATACAAACATAATCTGTTCAACGATATAATAATCTTATTCTAATACACTAGTTTGAGTCTTCACCTTATTACACTAAGGGAGCCAATAGTGCCTACCATGCAACCCCCTATACCTTTTTCATGGGTTCCAAAATGTTCAGAAAAGTCATCTGAATCAGAATCGCGAATGTTCTCAAGTATAAATTCTTTTAGGCTATGTGTATTTCCATGGTTTTCGTAATGATGACCCATACCTTCAAATTCGCCCATATCACAGCCAGTTTTTGTCCTAAACCTATAAAACTGGTACCAAATAAAAGATAAAACATTGTGCTTTCATTTCCAACTTGTTTTTTAATTACCTAATTTGTATACTTGTGAATATTAATGAGACACATTAAAAATAGTAGAAAAAGTATAGAAATAACGTAAACCTTTAAGTTTTTATCCTACAAATTCAGAAAACAACTTCAAATGCAGTTTAAAATGATGGCAAACCCTCCAAATACAAAATATCCAATTTGAGGACCTAAGCATTAACTTTAAGTACCATTTTCACCGTTTCCATGGCAACACCCCAATTTTCGTCATGATGGACTCTACCTTCAAAATCGTCCATAGCAAAGCCAGTTTTTGTCCTAAATCTATAAAGCTGGTACCAAATTGGAGATAAGACACTGTGCTTTTATTTCCAGCTTGTTGTTTTAAATTACCTTATTTGCATACTCATGAATATTAATGAGAACATTAAAAATAGTATAAACAACATAGAAATAAAAAAAATTTATCCAACAAATATCAGAAAACAACTTCAAATGCAGTTTAACATGATGTAAAAATCCTCAGAAAACAAAATATCAAATTTGAGGACCAAACAATTAACTCTAAGTAACAGTTTAACTGTTGCCATAATAACCATTCATTTCACTATGTTCACACATAATTTGTTAGTCGACCCCTACCTGCAAAAATCTTCTATAACATAGAAAGTTTTTGTGCTAACTGTATAACGAATTAAAGCTAAGACATTGTGCCTTTATTTAAAGGCTATACTTAGGAAATACCTTATTTGCATACACATGAATATTAATTAGAATAATTAAAAAATTGTAAAACAATACAGAAATAACGTAAACCTCTCAATTTGTATCCTACCAATATCAGAAAACAACTTCAAATGTAGTTTAAATTGATTGCAGGGAAAATTGACATCTACCCGTACTACTCCACTAGATCTGGTTATTTTTGATGAATAATGAAATAAATTGTTACAAACATAGATATGAGGCATTGCTTTAATAGTAAATATTACTTTTCTGATATAAACTAATTTGCATATGTATGAATATTTATGAGAACAGTAAAAGATGTTAAAATTTTCGAAAGACACCAGTCTTTGTCTTATAAAGCAAATAAAAATGCAAAATGGTTAGCTGAAGTTTAAAATGATCACTGAATATCACCAAGATTGTGAGATAAATAAATTTGGGATAAATTATATAGCAAATCACCTCATTGGCATCCTCATGAATATTAATTAGTGATAAGAAAACATATTGAAAATACCTGCGACATACAAAGATATCGCAGTCTATTTTGTCAATAATTATAAATGATATATGTTATTTCTATACTTTTTCTACTATTTTAATGTTCTCATTAATATTCATGAGTATGAAAATAAGGCAATTTAAGAAATCAAGTAGGAAATAAAAGTACAATGTCTTATCTTTCATGTGGTACGAGTTTTATAGGTTTAGGACAAAAACCGGCTGTGATATGGGCGAATTTGAAGGTATGGGTCATCGTTATGAAAACAGGGGGAATGCCATGGAAACGGTTAAAATACACATAGCCTAAAATAATTTAAACTTGAGTGCATTCGCGATTCTGATTCTGAACATTTTGGTACCCATGAAAAAAGTCTGAGGGTGCATGTTAGGCACTATTGGCTCCCTGAGTATTAGTATTAATGAGTATTAATGAGAAAGATTCACTACCACCGACGTAAAAAAAAACCTATTCAGTCAAAACCTTCCAATGATAAATCTGTTTTGGCACCCCCAAACTATTATACTTTCCATGAGAGAATAAGCTGACCCATATTAGACGTCTGCTCTGTATACTCATAGACATACAGATATAATTCTTTAGGTTTTGCTATAGCCTAAATACCTTCTTTATACCCCTTTAACCCTTCGCTTGCTGAATTTTAAAATACATTTCGCCTTCTTTACCCATGCCGTGTTGTATAATTACATATATCTTCACTGTGTACAAGTAGTTCGCTGTGCAATCACTGCTGTGGAGTGCACTGGTTGCACAATCAACTTGTAAATAGTGCAGACCCTGATGAGACAGCTCCTGCAGGAGCTGTCTCATCTGGGTCTTCACTATTTACAGGTAGGTATATTGACGCGAATAGCAAGCGAAGGGTTAAAACAGAGACTAAGTATTCCTTATTATAGGAATATTCATCAGGTAAAGGGTTACGAATGTAGACAAAACAGCATATATTGTATAACCCAGGGTTCAGCCGGTCCGTATTTATAACTTACAGCAGTCAACTTCATCCTCCCCATCTTTACAATGTCTTCTTCCATCACAGACCAATTGAATGGCAATACAGAAACTGTCACGACATTTCACATAGTCCGCAGGGCAGACAAAATCTTCTGTAATAATTGGGAAAAACAGTGGTGATTGCGGCATATTTCTTCCTCCATCTACCCCGTGGATATTAGTAAGATTTATTTTTATAATGGTACTTGGACAGAGGAATGTTTAGCCATGTCAGAAACTGTAAACACATATTTATATTATTTCACAAACAGATAGAGCAGACCCTGATCTGGGTCTATACTGTTTGAATGGCGTATAAATGCGTATATATGGATTAAAAGGATAAGTTAAACATGATAATAAAAGCCAGATACTTACATTTGTATCTCCAACAGTACTTGTTAGTGTCATTAAATACATTGAAACATCGCAAAGCTGGCCTTTAATTAAGAAAGTGCTTGGGCTTCTTTAACCTTTAGCCTGCTGAGCAAACCTACTACATTTTCAAATTTCAAGCTATAATCAATGTGTCTACCAAAATGCAATCAGGATGTCAAACAGTTTGGATCCTGATGAGACGCCGTCTCGTCTGGATCCAAACTGTTTGCATAGGTATTAACTCATCCGCCCATAGCAGGCTAAATGTTAATTGGATATCAAGTAAATGTAATACATTGCATTGTAAACATTTAAATATTCATATATCGTTCATTTGAATATATGGATATATAAAACGAACATTAAAAATATCGGCCTTTAAGACAAGTAGCAGGGGAGCTTTCTGCATGACTTTCGCCTTGCACTATGCTGCAACCTACATAAAAATGTCTTCAATTCTTGATGAATTTATTTTGGCATCGGAAAAGTGTTTCAATAAAATGATTAGAAAGCATGGCTAATATATATAAAACTAACAAATAATAGATTGCATGTTTCATTGAATGTATTGAAAAGTTCTTGACCGCCATCAATGGCGAATCCTAATGCCCATGCGTACTAGGTCACTTGTAATCTTCCCATATATAAACACCATCAACGTGAAATCCATCACCACCATGCATATCACACATATTATGTTTAAGATATTTAAAGCAACGTGAACCCTCATTCTATTCCAAAAGAAACATTATTGACCAGCATTGTTACTATGTAGTTTGCATTCACAGGTTTATATTAGCAATCAGGAAAAAAAATACTACAATCGCGCTTAACCCTTCCACTGCCATTGACGAATTATATACAAGATCAAACCTGTTGGAAGCTGTTATTATTTTTGTTTTAAAATAAACACACACACAAACAATTAGGATATTAAAACAGAAACATTAAAGCAGATACTTAATACTTAAAACAAATACTTAAGCCTTTACTCCATAAATGCGCTTTTCTACGCCTTTGCAAACAGAGTAGACAATACATTAATTTAATTAATATTCATGACGTCATTATTTCTTACATGTATAATCATGGAGGAAAGGGTTAAGCAAGTATGTGAATTCTATCTAGTTGTCGTTTTTGTTTCAGGGTCCATGCTTATAAAGCTTTTAGTTGAGTCTGAGTTTCGTTCTCAAGCTTTTGATTGGTCAGATTTGAGTTCTCAAGCTTTTGATTGGTCAGATTTGAGCCATAGGCTCAAATCTGACCAATCAAAAACTTGAGAACGAACTCAGACTCAACTAAACGTTTTATAAGCATGGACCCAGCTCTTACCACATCCTTGCAAATGTTCCATATACCGACATCCTAGCGGCCTTCCACGGATATCTTCGTCATATAAACAACGTTGGGACGCATGTATGGTTGTATGGCTGCTAACACAGAGAAAACTGTCGGTCACTGGAGGGTGAAATTCTGCAAAGAATCCACAGGCTTTACCCCTTTCTTGTTCAGTATTTATGTATGTTATATCCATGGCTTGACTTGTATTTGCAACAATAACTCGGAATCTGACCAGGATCCAATTTGTTTGACATTGGGTTAAAAGTTTATCAAAAGCTTGATCGATCGGAAGTAATCACAGTAACAGAAACTCGGAGTATCATCAGGATCCAATCTACAGTAAAACCCCACTAATACGACCACTTAATAAATAAACATGGGTGCCTTTATTAGCAGGTGGTTGCTTAATGCAGGACAAAATACAAGAGCTTTCTGCATTACATTTGTCATGCATTAGGCTACCACCTGCATCTAGCATCCAGAATTATTCCTCTTTTAGGTGGTCGCATTAGCGGAACTTTACTGTATTTGACATTAGGTTAATACAATGTAGTTTCTTCCAAGCTTGATCTATCAGAAGTAGTCCAAGTTTCATCAGATCAATATTTAAACAGACATTATTTTTGGACAGTGGAGTAAGACATTCTGGTCATGCGCGACCAGTACCCATATGATTATATTTATATGCTTATAAAACTTTTTAGTTGAGTCTGAGATCGTTCTCAAGTTTTCGAAGCCTCAAATCTGACCAATCAAAAGCTTGAGAACAAACTCAGACTCAAATAAAAAACTTTAGAAGCATGGATCCTGGCTCGTATTTGCAGGCAGCTTGGATGAGATGAGACGCCGAGTAACCCAGCGTCTCAACAGGGTGTAAGTGCTCGACTCACGGTCAACAGTTTCTAAAACATTAACCTTTATCGTGTTAGAAGCAATATATCTGCCAAAACTCCGATCTGTTGCTTTTTGCACTTTCTCCTGATTTGTACGTTTGTACAAATCAGAAGAAAGTGCAATAGGCAACATATTAGAGTTTTGGCAGAATATTGGTTCCAACATGATAAAGGTTAATGTTTAACCTAATGTTTAACCTATGTAATTCAGAATGGTGGGCCTGATGATGACGAATATGAAAGTAACAGGTGTTAAAATTTAGCATAATGTCTGCTCTGTTTGCTAATGAATCTGTTTCTTTACTTTCTAAAATGTCTACAATTTTCCATATTCTATATTTCTTTATAACCATTTCCGCCTTAAATATTCGGTAGGTTTCGAAATTTGGATTAATCTAAGAACAGGAAAAGAGTTAACCCTTTCCCTAATGTAAGCGCATTTGACGCATCTTCAAAAAGAGTAGAACCAGATCAGACGGCTCCTATAGGATCTGTCTGATCAGGATCTGCTCTGTTTGCTTATGATATAATATAGACCTGATTCTACACCTTCTGCCTTAGCCAAAATGACCTGTGTCCATATGCCATTATAAAACATATTCTTATTAATACTCATGACGTTATTATTTCCTGCATGAATATTCATCAGGGCAAGGGTTAAAACGGTTGATGAAACACCGAGTTACTGTGCGTATGATATTGTTCGAAAATATTTGCAAGTGTCAACTAGGTCGGGTTAAACCCTTTGCCTGTTCTACATTTAGTAAAAGTTTCAATAGCTACTGGACAAAAAAGCTATAATGAAATATGAATGGTGGAACATTGTAGCCATTTCAGAAAATATGGAAACAGATCAATCACATTTTATAAGCCAACACAGCGGACCCTGATCAGACGGCTCTTGTAGTAAATAATACCCTGTTGATATAGATCATAGCATACATACTATAATATTCTGATAATTGCGTTTGAAATAAATGGGAACATTTTCTGCCGAATAGAATTTGCTATCAAAACACACCATTTTTTTTTTAAAATTAGTCTCATATCTTGACATGGCCACAATATTATACAAAATAATGTTTTTGTTTTGTTTCTGTCTGAGAACATTCTCAAACATCTCATAGGTAAACATGTCATCTCAAATCCTGATACACTACCTGAAAAGAATTCAGATTCAAACCTAGACGCTATATACATGTAATAACGACATATTTGAATCTGTAAAATTGCAATACTTACTTTTGAAATGATATGCATCAGAACAGGACAGAATATATAGTTTGTTTTTAACAATAGTTTATCATCCATACTAATGTACATGTACATACAAAATACAGAACATGTCGAAGTATTCAGCTATGCGCATTGTGATAGTATATATACATGTGGGTATGTGAGTTAAACCATCTTGAGGGCTAATATAACCTAAATGTTATATACTAGGACAGCAAATTCAGTAACAAACATTACTACAGTTTATTATTGAAACTACTCATTTGGTCTCAACACGCGTTCTCTTACTTTAAGTGCGCATTTTTAGCTCGGCTATTCGAAGTAAAGGAGTTTTCGAATCATTGGTAGTCAATGTTAGAGCTGAGACACGTCCAGACGTCGGCGTCGATGTTGGCGTCCGCGTCAAACCTTGGTTAAGGTTTTTGTTAAAGTCCACATTTTGCCTTCAACCTTTAGAATAAAGCTTTGAAACCTGGAACACTTGTTTACCATCACAAGCTTCCTCGGTAGGCAAGAGTACTCAATTCTGCCGATCGTTTTGACAGAATTATGGCCGTTTTAGTTTAATGGGTTTATGACCAGTTTTAACTTAGAAAATTTGGTTACTGTTTCACTTAGTTACGTAACCCTTTGAGATAAAAAATTGAAACTGGGAACATGACCATTTTAGATAAGGTCTTGAAACCGGGAACACTTGTTCACATTTGCAAGCATCACCCCATAGGAACGACTACATAACTCTTTGAAGAATTTTGACAGAAGTATGGGACTTTTTAACTTTAAGTTAGATCGTTTGGTTAACGGTTTATGGCCCCTTTTAACTTACTAATAGAATGTTTTGTTACGATTTTTATGGTCCATTTATTTCTATTACCCTTTGAAATAAAGCTTTGAAACTGTGAACATAACTCTTTGATACATGGCTTTGAAACTTGTAATATTTGCTCACTACCACAAGCATCATCCGTATGCAAGTATTTTGACATAGTTGTAATTATGCCCTGTTACAACATTTTTAACTTACTTTTTTACTTGCTTCAAGTATCATTGGACAACATTTTAGACCACTATCAAGTGTTTTACACTAACAATACTGAGAAGAGTCGAGCGCGCAGACCTGTGACAGCTCTTGTATAAAGCGCATTAACTTTGACAAATTCATTTGTTTTAATCCTTCCCCCTGCTCTATGTTTATTACAAATGTCAATACCTACTGAATATTCATGGACAAAACAGTTATAAATAAATAATGAAGGTGTAGCGATGTTAGAAAGTAGATAAACAGATGTATCAAATTCCATTAGCAAACAGAGCAGACCCTGAGCACACGGCTCTTATATGAGCCGTCTGATCTTGGTCTACTCTATTTGTAAATGCGTGAACATGCGTTTACATGAGGGAAAGGGTTAAACATTTGTATGAGTTTAATCTTATGAATCACTTACTTTTTTCGCATATCATTGGATCCAGTGTGAATCTGATGTATCTGTGTGGTTTATATGTAATTTCCCAGACGGGAACCTCCTGTTGAATTGAAGCACCAAACGAGTATGTCTCCATTTCTTGGTTACCCCCGTTGCAAAGGGATTGTCGTTGACTGTGATTAAATAGTACAATCTCGCTAATACGATAAAACCTCTCTATATCGGCCGCTAAATTACATCAAGTATTTTGTGTTAAAGGCAGGTGGTTGCTTAAAGCAAAGTGAAAGTAAAACAGAACGCTCCTATTGGAGCGTTCTGTTTTACTTCCACCTTGCTTTAAGCAGCCACCTGCCCTCAATACCAACTAATTTATAACATTTAGTGGTCGTTATAGAGAGGTTTTACTGTACGATCACTCAATTTAAAACAGGTAGTAGCTTAACGCAACGCACATTTTATGCAAAACGCTCCTGTACTTTTGCACTGCATTTAGCAACCACCTGCTTTTACAGACTCCATAATAATACATTATGTGGCCGCATTAACAAAACTCTATTGGATTAGAATATGAGCGCTGTTTTGTAAAACCTAACATTCAAGCTTTGCAACAAATTGAGAGCAATGCCAGCTGTCGCGTGTAAAATGCGTTCAAAACGCGGTCTATTCTAACGAGTCTATTCAGCTTAGATGACACGTGTGATACACAGTGTAGAACCTAATCATATGACACATTTACGACGCATTTCGAATGTAAAGAAAGCTTATCTGGTTGTACCTTGTTTGCAAATGCTAAAGGTTGGTTATCGTATAACGCGGTTCAGATAATGTGCCATAATGCTTATACTGATAGTTTTGACCCCTTACACCATAGATACACAGTTTTACAACTTTACAAATAGAGTAGATCTAGACCAGAGAGTTCCTGTGTGCTTACGCACAATACAATACATATCCCAAACCACGCATGCACGCATGCACTCACGCACGCGCGCACGCACGCACGCACGCGCATGCACGCACGCACACACACACACACACACACACACACACACACACACACACACACACACACACACACACACACACACACACACACACACACACACACACACACACACACACACACACACACACACACACACACACACACACACACACACACACACACACACACACACACACACACACACACACACACACACACACACACACACACACACACACACACACACACACACACACACACACACACACACACACACACACACACACACACACACACACACACACACACACACACACACACACACACACACACACACACACACACGAACTCACGCAAATGCGCACGCACTGTTCCTTGTCTGATCATAACTTGAAGAAACATAAGCCAAGAAAGGACACCATAACGTTTACAAGCGGGTTGAATTATAGAGCACTGCGACGCTAAATATGTCACGTAGCGCCAAAAGACCGTGACTATGTAAGAGTTAAATCATTTCGTCAACAACAAACAATTCACCTGATGGGTTTGGAGAACTGCACGGTCTGCATTGTACATTCACACTCGGAATAGCTTTTCCCCGGGTAGATTCCGTCTATATTGGCAATTTCTTCTCGAATTGGAGTGCATGTCCTATATATCTAAAGAAACATTGAATATTGTATTTTTTCGACGGAATGGGCCTACCTTTTATATAATGTTTTGATCGCAAAAAGACGACTAGTTGAGTATGAATTGCTATTCAACTATAACCATACAAGATGCGTATCATATTTTGTTAAAGTAAAGAGTTGACATTTACAGAAGTATTACAAATGGTTAAATTCAAATCGAGGACTGGAATTTAATAATTTACTCCATGAATATTAATGTAAGAAATGCTGTCATAATAATAATAACAATATCTAATTGTAACAGAATATGTTACAGAATGTCCCCCAAACGAAACTGACAACTGATTTTGTTGAGCAAAATATTTAAATTTGAACCAATCACATGCTATCACTGGGTTATCATGGCAACACACACTTTTGAAACACCTGCCATTAATTTCGGGGTACCCATCTACCCCTACTGACCAAACTATGTAATAAGATCTACCAATCAATACGAATCAATATCGAAAAAGATACTAATTTTGACCATTCAGAGCCACTTTTCAGTTACCTTGGCAATTCTTCCGAAAGACCTACCAATAAATTTGGAATTCCATATATATCGTGACATAACATTTTAAGCACAATCAAACAGTATCTAAATCTGTCGAAAATGATATAGAATTCTACTAATCAGAGCCACCATTCAATTTCCTTGGAAAAAATTCTTTCGAAAGACCTACCAATCAATTTTGAGTGCCAAAATATCCCGGCACATCAATTTTCAGCATAATCGAAGAATATCTAAATTTGTCATAAATATCTAAATTTGACTAATCAGAGTCACCACTCAGTTACCATGGAAACCAATACTTTTGAAACACCTACCAATCCGTTTGAAGTAATAAAATATTCCCTGATATAAATTTTCAGTAAAATCGAATATGTAACTTATGTAACTTTGCCAACCAATATCTAATTTTCAACCAATCAGAGCGCACCATTTGGTTGCTATGGCAATTTTACAACCAATCAGAGCGCACCATTTGGTTGCTATGGCAATTTTAAATTTTTTTTAAAGTGGGATGCACATCTGCACGCAGCCAACAATGTTTATGTGAACTTTCATTACGATCGGACCATTACTTACCAAGAAATGTGTTTGTCAAGTTCACGGTCGAAGAAGAGGAAAAATCGGAAGAACCGGAGGAAAGAATAATAATAATAAGCAAACACCCAAAGCCCCCACTGCGTTTTGAGGACATAATTAGCTGTTTTATGAACACAGAAATTTCGGGCCATGGCCCAAACCGTACAGTCAGATCTATATAATTTCATAATCAGGGCAGACTCTAATCAAATGACCCTAAAGGGTCTACTCTGTTTATCAAGCGTTTGGTCTCCCTTGGAATAAAGGGTGAAGTGGGTTTTAAAAAAGACAAAGATCCCGAATCTAAAAATATCGCCGGATGATTCTTAAGAATCTCTCGTTTATATAATACTCAATTTATACATACTAGACAATATAAAAAAGTGGAAGAAACCAGTAGCGGATCAACCTATCAATAGCCAGAATTACATATTTTATTTAACCTTAAAGTTCATGTTAATGGAAGTTGGCATTTGTTTGCATTCTGTGACACGAGTAACCTTCTGGTGAATAGTTTACATCACGGTCGATTCACAAAAATAGCCCTTCCAACTGTTAACAGGAACCTTATTCCTTTCAACCCTGACTTATCAGAATGGAATTGTCTATCAGTGTTGAACAATACAATCCATTCAGTATGAACTGCTGATACTTGCTAGAGGATGTTGAACGACAAACAATGCAGACCCAGATCAGATGGTTCCTCTACACTGTTTGCAAATTATAGTGCACACATGCCCCGGGATGAAAGGGCAAACCCTTTGAATGTAGGAAACGAGTGCAGACATTTTCAAACAGTGCACATCCAGATCATAAGGCTCCCTGATAAGGGTCTGTATTGTTTGTTATTTAACCCTTTCCCTGTTCTATGTATATTCCAAATGTCGATACCTACTGAATATTCATGGATAAAATAGTTATAAGTAAAACCTTAAGGTGGAACATTGTAGCCATTTTAGAAACTAAAGAAATAGGTCTACCGATTTCCATAAGCAAACAGAGCAGACCCTGATCAGACAGCTCATCTAGGAGCTGTCTGATCTGGGTCTTCTCTGTTTGTAAATGCGTGAAAACACGTTTATATGAGGGAAAGGGTTAAAATAATCTCGAAAAGGTTACTATTTCATAATGTATGGACTCTACCCATAAACAATTTTGGACTATTCCACTCTGACTTTTCCACTTTTCATACAGTGTTAAAAGGGTTAATTAACCCTATCTTTCTTCAATGTTTATTCAAAGTTTCAATACCAACTGAATATTCATGGTCAAAATAGTTAAAACTAAATATGAAAGGTGGGGAATTGTAGCCATTTTAGAAAGTAAAGAAACATACCTTTCAAATTCCATTAACAAACAGAGCATACCCTGATTAGATGGAAGCCGTCTGACATGGGTCTACTCTGTTTGCAAATACGTGAAACACGTTAATATGAAGGAAAGGGTAATAATAAGATAATGACAAACACACACACACACACACACACACACACACACACACACACACACACACACACACACACACACACACACACATATATATATATATATATATATATATATATATATATATATATATATATATATATATATATATATATATATATATATATATATATATATATCTGATTAGAGGTCTACGTTAACATAAAATTCTGTTTGAACACAGCTTTTATGTATTTTATACGGACGTGTAAAGTATATATCAATTTGCCAGCATAGTTTATAGAAAACGAAGTTTCATTGTATATTGCAAGCTGAATATAAACGGTGTTCATTTGTAACATACCTGTTGTTGACATTCGTTTGTATCAACAAGGTAGGACAGTGCCCGTTCGTAGTCTGTTAGCCGATATTGAATGTTAACGGTTCGGTTGTGAACGATGGTCCTCACTATTCCCTCCGTCCAGATAAAATCAAAATTACATTCGGCATAGATATAGCCTGAAAGCAGACGAGTCTGACTTACCTATCGGTAATGATTTGACTGACTTATGATTTTGCTTATTTGAATATCTGAACCATTTTGTGTGGTCAGACATTAGTAGTTTCACAAAATTATTTTGTAACCTGTATTGCACGTTATGATGATATTTTTGTTTAAGATTTACTCATGTAAAACCTCTGTGCAATGGGTGGGCAACATCGATCAACGTGCATGTCTTTAAAGCATTTGTAGCTTTTTAACCCTTTCGCTGCCAGTGCCGGATCTGTGATTACCTATGCAAACAGTTTGGATCCAGATGAGACGCCGAGTAACTCGGCGTCTCATCAGGATCCAAACTATTTGTTACTGTTACTATGTTTTTGAAACAAAAATGAAGAAAATCAAAAGAATGAAAATTTGTAGCAGACGACAAAGTTAGCAGACGACAGATTTTGGCAGCGAAAGGGTTTTGAAGCCACATGTAGGCAGGTAAGCATAAAGGTATTGGTGTTTTGCTATACTTTCGTTCTGTGATTAACCAACCACTTATTGTTTACTGCTGATGCATGCTACTGACGCTATGTTTTTTTTTGTAAATGACAATAACGGAATGTACAAGGTTGCCATGTTGACACTTTATGTACCTATTTTGTATATGCCGCTTTTCTTATATCCTGCCTCCCACCATTGTATGCAATCATCAAAGCTCGTTTCTTCACACATGTCCTCATCCTCAGCATCAGCACAGTCGGCCCAGTGGTCACATACAAGATGTGACGGGATGCATGTCTGGTCTCCACAGCGGAATGCGACCGATTTATTGCACTTGCCTGATGACAAATCGAAACAATTTTCTCAAATCACATTCAGGTTCCGTTTTTGTCGAATAATTAACTAGCTTCTTTCATCTACCCCTTTCAAATTTGCAGATCAGTTGATAGAGTGTTCGATTCCGGGGTATGTGGTAACGGGTTCGATTCCCGGTAGGGTCATATGAACGACTTGAAAAGTAGTGACATATATTTCCGTGCTTAATGCTCTGCATATGAAGGTAGTCTTACGGTCGGCCCGGTGCGGCAGGATAATGTGAGTAGGTGTAATATCATGTCACATGTCTACGGCGTGCAGGACTATGAACGCTTCAAGGAGACTAACAACGTTTACATATACATGTAATTGAACACTTATCGATGGGACGATACATCGAACTCACAAACACATACTTTTAAAATATTCAGCACAAACATTTATACGGTATACGTGAGTAAAATATATAAGTTATGTATAAATGTCAATCGCATGAACGCTATTGATTATCAATGATAAGGTACACACTTACATAATTCGTACGAACCGAACTCAGTTTTCAAAACTTTGATAACCTTTCGTGGAGGTTTGATGAAAACAGTGCGTCGTTTTTAATATTTCACAATAATGTATCGTAGTAAGAGTTGAGAGCTATACGTTGGACATCTAGTCACAGTGTACCTATATTTCATAGCAAAACCTATTTTGTTAGTACTTATCGAACCGGGTCGGGGTAATTATATAGCTAAACGGAGATATAATATTATTCAAATAGTTGTTACAAAGCATGGATACTTAGACTCACAATATCACACAAGCAGAAGCAATAGGTATCAGTTGTGATTAATTCTCAACCTCATACAAACGCATTTCACTTATTGCAAACAAAGGCGACTAGGACCGGTCTGATCAGGGTATGTTCTGTTTACTTATGATATGTTTAGAACAGATTCTGCAGTTTCTTCCATGGCTAAAATTCCTGTATTCCTGTAACATTATCCCAATCAGCTAACTAGTATTCATGGCAGAATCGTAGCTGAATCCAAAATATAATACACGCACTGTGGCTATTGGACAGTGACGGCATGCCCCCACTCCGGGAAATTTAGAACTGTGTAGTTTTGAAACCATTGTGATAAATACAGCATTTGCTCCTATAGGAGCAAATGCTCTATTTATCACATTGGTTTCAAAAGGCTTTTCTAATTGATTGCACGAATATTCACAAAGGAATGGATCGAATTCGAGTCAGAATGAGCTAGAACTATTAGAAATATTATACCACAGTCAAGTTCATCACTGCTATCAATGCAGTCTATAGTGGCATCACATCGTGTGTAATCAGGCAAACACTGTCCGTTTGAACATTGGAACTCATCTTCCTTGCAAGTAGGAAATGCTGCAAATAGACAAAACAAAAACAAGTTTTATATTCTTCTAACTCGACCACCAAAAAAGAAGAAACACACATGTCTAATTCTGTGTTTGAGAGACAGGAGGTAGCTTAAGTCAGGGAGATCGAAAGTAGTGCAGAAACATTCCGTGGCAGCATATTGCATTACTATTGTTCTCATTAAGCAACCGACTGTTTAAAGACGAATACGTTTATTCGTAAAGTGGACGCATTAGAGGGGTTTACTATTTAACTGAATTATTAATAACCCTTGAGAATTAGCACTTTATTGCTCATATGATCACAATGAATATAATAATAATTAGATAATATCCCACTCGTGTGTTTTACTTGCATATACAGTGCTCCCTCTCTACAACGACATCATTTGGGATACGAAGATTGTATGTGTTGTTCAGAGGGAGTTGTTATAGGGAGGGAAAATCAAACCTAATTAGCTTGTTTGCAGATTCCCAGATAAGGTGTATTTCGAGAACTAAAACCGTTATGCCTCTATCACACCCTATGTTGTGACCATTCTTTAGAATCGTCACCAAATGACGATTCTAAAGAGTCGTCACAACATAGGGTTTGATCGAGGCAGAAAGAAAATACGATGGAAAAAAGTTGTTTCTGGAGCCTTTTTGTTTCGGAAACAGTGACATGCGTTGTTGTAAGGAGGGAATCGTTATTGAGAGGGCCGTTGTAGGGAGGGAGCACTATAATTAAGTTTGGATAACAAAGCCTTTCCTGGCTTTTATGAATAGGAAATTATGGTATAAAGATTATACTTCCTGAATGATGTTTGTATAAATACTTTAGAACTTGCCAAATACTTCAGCATATTATGTATTGTTTAACGCTTTCCCGCATAGTGACACCTTTTGGCGCTTCTGTAAAAGTCACTTTATAAAACCATTGTGATAATTAGAGTATTTGCTCCATAGGAGTAAATGCTCTATTTATCACAATGGTTTCAAGACTACACAAATCTAAAATTTACCTTTTCTCCAGTATATGCTCCTTTTCGGTTATGTTTTCCTTTTTTTAAAAGAGGTTGGGTCTCAAATAGCCTATGCGGGAATGGGTTAAAACTTATGCCCATATTGCCAATATGTCACAGTGGGGTTGTCCAGAGGAGTATTTCATTACCAGGGTAAAAACTGTTAGCTTGAATCTTATGGAAACACATAAAAAAGTAGATCCAGCAGTACGACCTTGTGGTTATGTTATGTCTATGGAGAGAACATGAAGAGAGCCTGCTTCGTGATTTGCAATATTTGTTAAGCATTCTTAAAAAGTAAAGTAATTTATATGGCAGTTGTGTATGGTGACATATATCTGACATCACTTAACCATGCACTTAAATTTTCCTGTTAATATCTCGCGTAAATATTTAACTACGTGTAGTTAGATTTCGCGAAAACTTTCGCGTTATTTTTCAGATAGTAATCCCACTAATCTGAAATGCGGAACCTGGACACTTTTCACGATAATCAAATGAATATGTTAACCCTTCGCTTGCTATTCACGGCAATATACCTACCTGTAAATAGTGAATACCCAGATGAGACAGCTCCTGCAGGAGCTGTCTCACCAGGGTCTGCACTATTTACAAGTTGATTGTGCAATCAGTGCACTCCACAGCAGTGATTGCACAGCGAAATACTTGTACACAGTGAATATATATATGTAATTACACAACAGGGCATTGTTAAAGAAGGAGAAATGTATTTTAAAATTCAGCAAGAGAAGGGTTAACACGAATTTCGTCAAAATACTGCTTTAAACAGCCACCACTTAATGGCTTTATCTGAACTAGTTATTTTTCACTTAAACATATAGTCTTTAATTGACTAGAACAGTTTGATGTTAACAATTATTTAACAAAAGAAAGTTGTATTCGGGTGACTGAGGCAGCTACCCATTAATGTGAAATGACATAGAATTGGAGAAAAAGTGTCGCGTTATTTATAGTATGTTGTGGCATTATATGACACTTACAGGTTATTTTGACGTGATAATTATCAGTTTTTCATGAAAAGTTTCCACTTTCCACTTATTAGGTAACTATGTAAGATATTAACTAGACAATTTTCAAGAAAGTTAAGTGGTAAGTGGTGTAAAGATATTCCACCATAGCTGTGTATTCTGTCAGGTCTATTTCTCGAGCACGGGTATTTTGTTTTATATAAACACGTGTATACACGTGTAAGGCGGTTATTAGGCTCAAAGTACGTTTATCTTACTGCAGTATTCGTCCTCGCCCTGTGGACAGTCTAGTATATAGTCACACACTCTTGACATACTAATCAGCCGTCCATTGTTGCATCTGAAGTTGGACCAACTATCCGAAGCTGTGTCTGAAATAGCCCAAAACAAGTATTTAATGAAGCTTGACAGACGGTTTCGTTTGTTGACATATTGTCAACTCTAGCTATTAAGAATATCTCTTATATAAATTGAGTTAAATAATATTTAACTGCATATAAATATAAGTATTGGGTGGTGATTATGACTTGAACAGTTAAAAAGTAAATAAGTGAGTAAATGTACGCCAGTGACAGTAACTGTTGTCACCAGGAGTTGAAACCCATATAAGGCGCCCAACCCCACACTTATTCCACCCCACCCTAAAAGACAGAGTGTAAATAAACATTTATCACATAACTTTGCTTGTTAATTTAACCATCACGTATTTGTTTACTTAACATGTTAGTATAAGATTG
Organism: Azorinus chamasolen; assembly: GCA_963576725.1. Classification (NCBI taxonomy): domain Eukaryota; kingdom Metazoa; phylum Mollusca; class Bivalvia; order Cardiida; family Solecurtidae; genus Azorinus; species Azorinus chamasolen. Next base: position 4,218,022 of record OY755243.1, on the reverse strand, counting down.
GACGTCACACGATAACGTCACAGGACAGGGGCGTAGCTTAGGAATATTTAATGCGTAGGCACCTGAGTCATCGCAACGTGCGGGGGTCCGGGGGTCCTCCCCCTGGAACATTTTGAAACCTAGATCGCAAGTCTTGCATTCTGAGGTATTCTGGATGACAACTGACAGAATAAAATTATATCATTTTTCTCTGATCTGACTTTTTTGAAAGAACTACCATTTTGGTCACTATGCCGTCATCTCGTAATTATCAAATGTCGACATTAAATTACAACTTTTAAACATACAACCAACAACCAAAATCGACGTAGATGTTGAACGAGCCATTAATACTGTAATATAAGCTCAAGCTGATTTAGAGAGCAAAGATATATGTTAGTATTCAAATACAAAACAGCTAATGTTGATTCTTTTACCATTCTGTTGTTATATCGTGAAATATAAAATGAAACTGTTACATTAACTGACACTTATACAAATCCTATTTACTGCTTTGAACAGACATTCAGTAAATCGGAGATACTAGATCCAACGTGTTCATGCTTAACTGTCTCTATATTACTTGTCTCCATTTTATTCAGAAAAAAATCCATTTTTCTACATTTGCGTAATGCAAATGTGGTAATGGCTCGTTCAACATCAATGTCGATATGCTAATGAATATGCAGTATGGCCAAGCCATACGGTCTATCCATTCCCATTGCGGTATGTAGATAGTTTTATACGCCCGTTTGACAAAACGGAACGTACTATGGAATGGTTCTGTCTGTTCGTCTGTCCGTCTGTCTGTATGTCCGTCTGTTAAATTTCTAACTCAAGTTCTGCTTCGTGGATCCTCATCAAATTACACCACAATCTTTATCTGGACATGCTACAGTAGCATGGGTGTGTCTCGGTATGTATATCAAAGTCAAGGTCGCACAATTGGACTTAAAATTTGCGTTTAGCAAATATGTTACCCTCAGTTTATGTTGAACAAAGCCTCGACGGCGTATATTGTGCCCACTGGCACTATTGTTAATCCTCATCATGGCACTAAAGGACCGCTCGGTTATATTGTTGGTAACTTACGTCTGCTACTTTCACAAAGTCTGCACTGGTATCATATTGATAGTGCTCTATACCTACAACCCCCTTGCATTTTATTGCATGTTTAGCGTTTTTATTTTTTTCACATTTTTCATCAATGTGTAGGTACGTGCCTAAAGTGCCTATAGGAAGCTACATCACTACAGGATAACGTCACACGATTCCCATTTATGGAAAGAATAAATACAAACATGTAAAAACGTAGTACATGTAGATATGTGATAAAAAGAATCTGACACTCGTTGTCATTTGAGAAAAACTTTTCTTAAACTTATCCAGAAAAACAGCTCAAATGAAAACTCGTGACCGATCCTATATATACCATCTCAGACTTATCTACAACATCCGCGATGGCAAATAAAATAGTAAATTGTACGTAAAACGAATGTTTGAGTGAAACCATCTATAGCTAGGTAATCAATGGTTTAGCTGCAAACAGAGTAACTGTAGAGAAGTAATAAAGGGTACGACAAAAAACGAGTACAAATATTCGACGACCTCCTTCCGTTTTCGGATTTAAGAGGACGTCTTCATATATAGTACAAAGCCTTTCCTGTCGGCGTACATGAAAAGAGGGTAGCGTGATTGTCAACTGTAAAAGGATTGACTACCAGGCATGCAGTATGTTGTAGTACTCTTGAATCATACTGATCCCCTTTTTAATGATGTTATTAACATATTTGATGAACAAAGTGAGAAAATGGATAAGCCAAATAATTTTACGAATTTTGTAAATCACATCACCATTAAATTCACAATGTGAAATACCGTGTCGCTATCTAGAGCGTCTTTAGATTAGTCTTATACTTGATTGTAATTGAGATATTTCGATGATAAAAATGAGAAATTGTATAGCTTAGTTTATCGTATCTATATCCTTACTTAATAAGTAGTTTTACAGTTAAAATGAGATTTCGACTGTTGAAATCATCAACAGACGAACAAGCTCTTGCGAAACGAATAAGTTGAGATTGTAAACGTCGTAAGATGTGGCACGGGTACCGTTAAAAGGGAAATTTATAATATTAAAATCCAGATCGTCTCTTTTGTCATACATTTTAGAAGAAATCATTCCATTGTCAATTTTAAGGCTTAGACCAAGAATAGCTGCAAAAGTGTTGGAAGGGATGCTGATTCAAGCTAAAATATATTGTTGTCAAACACGCATGTTCCTACTTAACTTAACTACTGTAAACATCTAACAATCATCGAGATCTAACAAATCTTATTAGGCCTTTGGTAAATAGTATTAACTCAGAACTGGTCACCATTGTCACCATTGTCACCGCATGGTAAATGTTATTAATACTCTTACATGCATATCAATAATTAAACTAAAGGCGTATATTTTACCTATTAACTATACACTTATCATTTAAAAGGTTGTAACTACATTTTCGATATAGTCACACAACACTAAACATTCTTAGCTCAATCACTATGGAATGCGGGTCGGGACATGCCAATTGCCATTTGCTAAACTGCCATTTGCCAAATGAAAAAAATACGGACGTGTTCTTTTTATCGCGTACAGATGTACAGAAATGGGTTATATTATTGTTTGGACAAGGATACAAAACATATTGTAGAATCAAGCCTGCGGATCTGTCTAATCCTTGGATCCGCCAAGCACATTTCAGAGAAAAGAAACTAGAATTAATGACTTTATGGCAATTAGCAATTGGCATTTGGCAAAAAAGCAATTGGCATTTGAAAAATTAGCATTTGGCATTTGGCAAATTGGCATTAAGCAACTGGCAAACTAGCAAGTGGCATTTAGTAATTGGCATGGTCCGATCCGCATTCCGTGCGGTACCGGCGAGGATATTACTTCTATAAAATGTCTGGACAGTATCATTCATAAAGAACACAAAACATATTGTGGAACGAAGCCCGCCGATCTGGATCCCGAAAAGGCAATGCGGTGGCGGTACTTGACCAACTAAACTGGCAAATTAGCAATTGCAATTTAGCAAGTAGCAAAAAAGCAATTAGCATTTGGCAAAAGGCAAAGTAGCAAACATGAACAAAAACACAAGTACAAAGACACAAGACAAACAAAAGTAAGGGTGACAAAGACTGTACCGCATTGGAACGGCCAGTGGCAAAATCATAACTGGAATTTTAACCGGTTTACGGACGTCCTAATCCCACACTTATCTCACCCTAGCTTAACAAACAGTGTAAAACAGTGTATCCCCGCCGAACCTTCCCCACAACGGTAAACACATTACAATAAGTAAAATATAGCATAACAATCGTGAAAGTGCGTCAAATATGTACTCAATGACTTTGCTGAAGTCAGAGCAACTACAGGGAAGCCGTTAAAGGCACGACAGGAAAAAGGTAATACATGAGTCATTACGTTTCAGAGTAGACCATCAAAGAGTACTAACCTGGGTCTGTCATCGCGCAAGCAAAGAGGGAAGGGTAGCTACCGACAGTAAAGGGGTCAATAACCGAAAATGCCGTGCGTTGCAATATAATGGGGGTAATAACATTTCTTCTTAAAGGTTTTTATGCGTTTTATAAACAAAAATGAAATTTGGGTTGACCCCGAACACATTTTATGTGAAATAAACTATCAAACTAGTCAAACTATCCCTAGTGCATTCATTGATTGAGCTGTAAACAGAGTCACAGTAAAAAGTAATAAAGGGTACGATAAAAAGAATGCCGACGTCCTCCTTCCGTTTCGAGGGTCCATGCTTATAAAACCTTTAGTTGAGTCTGAAACAAAAGCTTGAGAACGAACTCAGATTCAACTAAAAAGCTTTATAAGCATGGACCCAGATGTTAGAGACCGTTTTCATAGATTATTAAGCCTTCCCGGTCGGCGTACATGAGAAAAGGGCAGCGTAAATGCTAACTGCCGAAGGTTTCGCAGGATTATGTAAGCTTAATGAAAACAAAAGCAATGCAGGATAAATGCTGATCATCCATTATCAAAGTAGTAAGATACTATTTGGGGTATCTCATGACTTGGCCATATATGTGTTGGGAGTGCTTAAAAGCATTTATCATTAATATACAATTTTAATAGATTGCATTATTGCCATTAAAGGTTGTGTAAGGTAATCCACAAATGGACAGTGAATAAATAGTCTGTTAACCACACTACATATCTATAGGGAGGTTCCCACCTGTCGGACAGTTCATTTCATCCGAACGGTCCCTGCACTCCGATAGACCATCACAGCGAGACAGTACAGAAATCCATTCTCCGCTGTCACATTTAAACAAACCGTCTGTATTTACTGGCTGTGACTCTTCACTTATCCATTGATGCAGCAAATTACCTGAAATAGTTTTAGTATGCAAACATGTGATATTATTTATATCAAGGGAAGTTAATAAAGAAACTGAGTCGAAGCGTTGCTTTATTTGTTTATTCATCACTCGAGACCAATCTTTGGAATTTAAAACGGCAGGACCTTTAAATAAATATATTGCACTCCTAGCATACAAACTGCGAAGCTGTGATAAACTATGCAAACATAATCTAAGCGAATTATTTGTTTTCATATCCGAATCAGAACATTGTGTCATTCTCTATACATTGTTTCAATAAATGACAGAGATTCTAAACCGTGCAAAGAGTTGGTGATATTTAGATTTACATACATGAAATGTCATGCCATTAAACCATATAATAAACTATATGCATACTTACTGTCGTATTTGATTAATGTTACTACAACATATAAATGCTAATAATCAGTTCATTTAATCAATTACAAATAAGAACACACACCTTGCTTTTCTGAATGTTTTATCTGTTTTTCACAAATGAAAAATCTTGTTGCTGGCGAGTTCTTACAATCGCTGCTCCGGCATGGTCTTCTGTTGTTCAAGTTTTGGAAGTCCATGTATGAGCAATGTTCTCGTGACCTATCCGCCGGCTCGCCAGATGCCCTTATTATAATTTAATAAATGAATTAGATTAGGTTTAACAACAGTTTGACATACATGATAACTTTACCCTTCACTGCGAGTAAGAACATTATTAGTAGAGATCATCAGCGGGGTATCTGCCTCATTTCCATAGGCGAGGGCTACATGTACTTTCCTTAGCAGGGACTAAAAAGTCAGATACCCTGCCAATGATATGTATATGTTGTAATGTGGTACAATAGGGGGGTTTATATATGACCCGACCACGAAGTTGTTCGATATTCCAATTTATTTGGACTCAGGAGATATATGAAAGGCTCTGCAATAAATGGAAATGCAATATATATAATTTAAGCAACATCACTTTGCAGAAGCTATACATAATTATAAATTATCAATAACGCTATTATATTATAATGTTAAAGTAGTAACATGAACAAGTATACTCTTATACAGAAATTATATTTGATATTCATGTTATACTAAATTAACATACATATTTACTACAAACATAGAAGATAAAATGAATATATAAAATAGTTATACATTATGACAAACATTCACATTTCTTACCTAAACTATGAGTCTAAAACCTGGAACAATTCAAAATGGCTGGAAATATTCATGTCTTGATTTAAACGAAATAGCGAACAAAGTGAATAAGACCAAGAAAAGAGCGGGAAAGAAGTGGTCAAGCCGTTGGACACTATAATTAGAAAGTATACAAGTTTTCATTGGTTAATTAGTTTAGTGGTGTGTATTGAAGCATGCAAACTGACCAGGTAAAGTGTAAGTGATATATTTGTTAAATGCATCTGTATTGAACAGAACAGAACTCATAAATGTTATGCTTTGCATAGCATTTATTCACTATACTACATATAACCATTTTATTATACTACAATGTTTATTATTTGTAGCAGTTAATTATCCTTGTTAATGTACGCATCGTTTTGCTTCCCTTCAGTACCTCATATTGTAAGGTAACGGTGAATATCACTATGCGACCATGTAATAACCTGCTTATTTACATTTGTGGATAGAAAGGGATCTTCCAGGTGCAATAGTTTCTCAAAGGATTGAAAAAAAACAGACGTTAGTAAACTTCAGCAGATAACTATATTTCAGCAGAGAACGAATTGAAGGAATGGCGTCATTCTGACGTCATTTCGGATGACTTAAAAATGACGGTTTTAAATTATTAAAAAATGGTCGTTGGAACTAGTGGCTAGACTGAACTTTACCAGTACGTGTACTGTGCATAAATAAAACTTGAATCGGATCGGGCGAGGAAAAGGCGTAAAAGCGGGGTTTTTGGGGCTAATTGGTACGTGTACGAACACTTTAACACCAATTGCAGTATCAGAGTAGAATAAAACATTCGCCACCTATCGGGGCTCTGTTGTTATAGATATAGAACAATTAACATTGTTATACAACAACTCTTACTAAATATTTCTCATTGGATAACTTTGTTAAACCTACCGCGAATAATCAGGGACTTGTAAAAGTGTAACAGTGCATATCATGATGACAGGGCTCCTGAAAAAGCCCTCTCATCCTGGTCGTTGGTATTGTTTGCAGGACATTAATGATTAGTTATCTGCACTGAAATGGTTAAATGGAATACACTAAGGGTGACTGTGTTTTATTTCATTATCTACACCTCTTCATGAGGTTGCATGCATTGCACACAAACCGATCCGCAAAACAAATTCTTTCTGGGACCACCAAAAGTGTCGGCTAGACAAAGCAATTTCATCTTATCGCATATGTCGGATCATCCCTTTGCTAAAACTGACAGTTTCAAATGTGTGGGTGGTTCCACTTCAGGGTGGTTCAGGATTGAAAGGGTTACATTACGCGCAAGTCATTTACTACTTCCACTGGGTGACATTTTCTTTCTACGACGTCGGATATGCTTACCATGCTGTAAAAGTCACTGGGCTGTCATCGTGCCACATCTCTCGTCTTTTGCCGCGTCTATCCATGACCAGATTTAAGCCTTAAATGTGAATGCAACATTTCGAGTTAGGGTAGGTTTACATTCTGTTACAACAACACCTAGATACATTCACTATGTAATCATTTCCGGTGTCATTATGCATATCAAAAACATACAATAACATCATCACACAAAACAGTTACATGTATGTCAGCTACCGTATTAATCATGTCGTTATTAGCTGATTGAGACGCTCTGTATTTATTTTCTCAAACCCTGCAACTTGTTCTGCTGCAGCCGATGTTTCCCTTTCTATTAATACTACTTTAACTCCAGGATCTAGGTGAACATGTTCACATGTTACTATGAAACAACTAAAGTATGTATAACATTTTTCTGTAATACTTATATTGTCTATGTCACCGTGTGAAAATAATTATATTAATTAAGCAAACGGAACATATCGGAATCAGAGGACTACCCTTGTAGCTTTCTGGTAGTAGTCTACATTTTGGCACGTGTTCCTTTCAGAAGCTCTAGACATAAATGGGCTAACTCTAGTTAAAAACTTAAGACTTATTATATGTATCCTTCTATTGGAACGTCTTCGTTTATGTTCGTCCTTTCTAACAGTATCTACAACATCTTTAGACAAAAATGCATTTTATTTAGCTGTACGCAAAATAATTTGTATGACTTTGCACTATGTTACCGCCTGTCTTTAATTCAGGTATATATACTGATACTCGTTTACAAGGTGTTTTTTATATCAATATCAAATGTATTTGTTATAAAGGTTATTTTTGTTTGTTTCCTGTTTGAGATAATTATCTTACCAATGAATACTATATATTTATCTTCGGGGTTGCAATAATACCAGCATTCGCGCGACCCAAACCTTTTGTAGACAAACTCATGAAGCAGCTGTCTGACGAAGGTCATCTCCGTGTCTGAGTGTAGTGTAGCGAGTCCCATCTTCCGCTCAGAACACGTCTGTAGAGAGCTCGCAAAATTTCCAGTTGTGGAATTCATCGTCCCGAAGACGAAACATTTGTTGAGTATCTCAGAGCAGACTAAAAGTTGACAATGAAATGTATACTTTAATAATATACATATGATCCAAATTAAAATGAAAATAAGTGTCTGAAAACTAGCAGCTATCTAACTGGGGCTTGAAACATTGGTAACCTTGAGACAATGTTTTGTACACATTTCATAGACGCGATCTGTGAAATCGGCAGAGGTTAGAAAAGGCAGATGTTGTTAAGTGACTTGGTGCACATTTGTTAGAAACAGTTGATGTCAGGTATGAGAAATATAAAATACAACGCTTTAAAGAACGTTTTACGTCTCTGTCTAAATAAGCAATATCGATACTCAGTGAGATGCGTAAAATGTGATCCTTACTTGCATATTATAATTAACGAAGCTTGCACCACCAAATTTACCATACCTTTGTTTTGTGGAGGTCATATAAGTCTCATCTTACTCATTATCAGTGTTCTTTTATGTTCTGGTCAATTAGTTTTGATGTTATTAGTTTTGAAAATTGAATACTGCTTAATGAAAAAAGTATTAAAGTCAAGCAGGAAAGACGCACACAACACACTCTTTTCGCATTGCTACTTTTACTTTCGAAAGATCCCCAACTTACAAAATATATTAGTTAACGTATCTTGCCAGCTGATAGGTAGAGGGTTCTTTTGTTACGAACTTGTGGAATGATTAGATTTTACATAGATTTTACCGGTTGTAATGGTTGTTCAAAGACCCCTAGTCACTGTAGACCACTTGTCAAACAAACCTAAGTTCGCTTGGCTAGATCATTATGAGAGCAACCCCTAATAGTTAATGGTAGGATAGTTATAACATTATTAGATGTATGTGGGCAAATCAAAGCAAACAGTACAGATCCTGATCAGATGATTATTAATGAACATTATGCACGCATAGATTTTCAAACATTATCTTCTTGTGTTCGGTTGAAATGGCTATAACTGTTTTATTCTTATAATTTGCGTGTGATTTTGTTACAAGATATACGTTAAAAATATAAACACAAATATGGTGCAATCGTCGACGAACTATGGATCATTTAGTCAGGATGTATCATACTTCAGACTTATAAGTGTGAGGTTAGGACGTCCGTAAACCAGTTTAAACCCCCAGTGGTGATTTTGCTACTGACCGTGCAAAGGCGGTTCTCTCTTTGTCACCCTTACTTTCGTTTGTCTTCTGTCTTTGTGCTTGTGTTCTTCTCGTGTGTTTGCATGTGTTTGGTTGTGACATGCTGTCTGTTGGTGTGTCGGTGGTGATTGCGTCTTGTGTATGGCTGTCGCCCCGTACTTCATTCTCAGTGTTGTTATACCTTCTGATCCTTCGAGATCATGAATTTCAGTACCTTTTGTTTTGAAAATTGAATACCGCTTAAGCCGGTGCTAGGGGGCGTGAGCAGTGTTGCACTTTCAATTACTGCTCATGAACAGACTCAATAAAATCGAGTCTGCAATTTTCTCTTTTTGTGTTGCAATTTTTGCTTTCGGGGGATCACCACCCTTCAGAATTTTTGGTGTTTTGGTGATGGTGGCGTTTTGCGTGTGGCTTTTCCTGCTTTACTTTATTAATTTTTCATTGTTATCCCTCTTAAAACCGCTGGACCAAAACACCTACACATAAACTTTATTTGTTAAATGTTGGTAGCATCTGCATAACTCACTATTTATAGTGTTAAATAATGATTTTTATGTCTTCAGCATTCTAGAGTTTACACATTTTGTATGTAAGCATTTTCTTTGCAATGTATCCAACTTTAAGATTTAGGTATTACATTTTACCTTTTATTTGATTTCTGAAAACACAATCAGTACTTGTTCTTTATAAGTGTATCCTGTCTTCACATTATTTTTATGTTTGTATCCTTTAATCGTTTTTATGCTTTTAACATACGGACTTTTCTAGTATATGTATGTGTGTGGTACGTGTGTGGACACATTTCATTTGACGTGACTGTGTGCTTCTGGTGGTCCTTAATATCCGTTATCATTGAGCAATATGTGACCCATGTGATGTCCTAACTTCCAACCTCATCTAATTTAGTGTCGTAGTGCCCTAGTCCCACCCAACCAATACATTTCGGTTCGGCGTTTTTGACATACAGTAAAACCTCGATTATTCGAATTTTCGTTATAAACGAATTTAGACCCTTTTAGGCAGGTGGCGGCTTAATGCATGATGAAAGTCATGCAGAAAGCTCCTAGAGGAGCTTTCTGCATGACTTTCACCATGCATTAAGCTGCCACCTGTCTTAATGATCGATAATGATACGTATTTTAATGTTCGGATAATCGAGGTTTTACTGTATCTTATTTTACTCTTTTGTTAGTTATGACGTCACATCGTGTTCTTTTTTTCAATTATGAACAGGCAAAACGCATTTCTGTGAAAGAGAATAGTTCTTTAAATGTTTTGTTTGTTTACGTGTTGGGGTGGGGTGCACATTATATTTGTGCTTCTAGGTTGCTGTGAAATTTCTTATAGCTAGGCGTTCTTTTGGCGTTATGTCTTATCTTATACGTGTGGTAGAGATAGTGACATTTTGGTCTAACGGCACTTTGACATATTTCGGTCATATAGTACAGATATGCTTTTGAGGGTAAACGGGCGGAGAACAATTATGTGAAGGTTGTATGTTTATTTGCGCACGAACTACATTCGTGCTTCTTGGGACACTGTCGACTTTTGTGTGGCATCCCTTGCCTAGCTTCTGTACAATTCAAATGATATTAATGTTGATATTTAATTATATTTTCTTCAAATATTTGGCAGTCACTTCGCTGAAGATAAATTCAAGTCACACAGATCGTTTCAGTCAAGTGAAATGCAGGTCTTGTGACCTCTATGATCAGACATCCGCACGTGCAATGCCATATTTCGCAGCAGTATATTAATTTCAAAACATTTTGGTTGCAACATAAAATGAATAAAATCATAGCACACTATCAATAAAGGCAAACCAAAACAGTTTAGATCAAGTTGATACGCGTTTGAGTCTGAGTCTGAGTTTGAGTGAAGTGCAAATATGTTATACCTTATATTAGGCCCAAACTGGCTAAATGTTTACCACCCACACTTGCACACACCGCTGCCAAATAAGACTGTTCAAAGCATTACCCCATGGAAACTAATGAATGTAAAAGTATATACAATATATAGACCAAATCATTAAAACCTACCTGTTGTGTTAGACGAAATGCTTGGAATTGCGTTTGCTATTTTCTCAAAGCGGTATACAGCTCGAAATCCTTCCCAAACTGATATTTTACTGCTGTAGACAGTCGAGTATCGTACTTCAAGCATGTGTGCTACTGAGCGCGACTCTGCTGGTGGTCTGTTCAAATTGCAGTACAATGTATTCTCATCATAGGAACGTATTACACTGAACAAAGTGCCTGTGGATATAAAAGTCAAAATGATTATCTACTCTTTTCAGTCAAGTATAAATTGCGATATGTACTGTAACATGGTGAAAAATTTGTGACTGGACTGGGATTAGAACCAAGGGCATTTAGCTTTTCATGCCAACACTCAACCGACTGAGCTATCAAGCCACACAGTCTAAAGTATTTCAACTGTTTCACCACACTCTCTACCCGGTTACACATGTCCCCATCTACACACAGAATTCAACACTAATTCTTACTCAAGAACACTCCACATGTTTCTTATTATTACAATGTTTTTCATATAAAGCACCTTACAGATTATGTACGTTGGGCGCAAAATGTAACATGGTGAAAAGGTTGTGACTAGACTGTAGCTCGAACCCAGGGCATTTGGCTTACCATGCCAACACACTGCCGACTGAGCTATCAAGCCACACAGCCTAAAGCCTATCAACTGTTTCACCACTATCGGTACCCGGCTACAATACTATTTTGTGCTTCGTCATTGCTTGCTCTTGGTTAGGAAATATTTCAGTGACATTCCGGGCAGTTTTGATTTAATGTCGATGGCATTAACCTAGAAAATCAACAGGAAGCTATTTGTAACTGTAAGACAAAGGGATCAATTCAATATGAAATGTTGGTCGTACAATATGGAAAGCTTCATTATAGTATACACGTGTTTGTTCCTTTGCAACTTAATAAGATGTATTTATTTGGCAAACGTTTCCCTTCTGATATGAATTAAACGGAATACAGGTTGGCAGTTTTTACTATATTTCATAGAATGCATTCCTTATCCAAAAGCTCGATATAGGGGGTTTGGGGTTGGTATTATTTCATCATATTCACAAAATGCATTACTGTGACTTAGTTTTAGAATTGTGTCAAAGAGATTACCAATAGCCACGTATTTGGCATTTGTGGAGAAATAAATACAATCAACTGATGTGTTAACTTTGTAGAGTGGAGATGGAATAAGTGTGAGGTTGGGTTCCCTAAACCGGTTAAACTCCCCAGTGACTATTGTCACTGGCCGTTCCAAGATGGTACTTCCATCTTCCACCTATTCTTTCTTTATGTTGTTTTAATGAATCTCTTTGTGTTTTGACAGATATGCACGACTGTGTTTCCTTGTTGTGGTACAGTTCGGGCGGCTGTGTATTTTTAAAGACACATGTTTGTACTTTTATTAAATGTTAAACATGCTTGCTCCTCCTATCCTGAGACCTGTATAACTATATTACTTTCACATACCTGAGTAACATTCTACACTGAAATCCGTCAAAGTCAAGACAATGATATTGAATAATGGTGCTTCTATGAACCAGCTGGCTTCCCACTGCTGATCACTGGCGTCTAATCTAAAGTAAGACATCGACGCCATAGCCATAGTCTCTCTGAAACAACCTTCGGAGGGTCCCATAATGGATCGTTGACAATATGGAACATCTAGAACGCAAATAGATAACATTTACAGCAATGTTATGGCGGGTCAGGCATTGCAATATTCAATAAAACGTATATATATATTGTAAACATGCAATGGTATATTTATATTGCAAAATTCCATTTATTAGTTGTATAATGTCACATTTAAAAATATAAATAAATACAAAAAATAAATAAAACACATTGAATATAAATATGAAAACATACAACAAATATATAGATTTTGCAACAGTTTTTTTTATATTTATGTTATAATTGACCAATCGGGGTGTGTTTTAAATTTGCAAGGCATGTTCTGATTGGACAGTGAATCTTCACAAGTTTTCAAATGTGACCCTGTTTCATTGGTCAATTATACAATAAATATAAAAGTGTTATGCCATAAATATACTGAAAATTATCAACATATATATGAATATAATATGAGATGTTTGCGGCATAAATATAACAATATACAAAGTATATCTGTATATGCGTTTTACCACTTATATACGGAAATATACAAAATATATACATATATAAAATTATAGAATATACCTTTATAGAACAGATATATGTATTTTTACATACCAGTAGAACAAATTTATTATGATTCTAAAACTACTGGTAGTTTAAAATCTAAAGCTCGTTTCATCACAGAGCTAGACTGGATAAAGAAATTACAAACACCTTTTCCTTTAGGCCTTAATGATAACATTTTCCAAAGCGGCAATATTTCTAAAGATCCAAGTATCGATATTTTCTCTATATTTTCTATTCGAAAACGTAAAAGTAGATCACATGGCAGACGTAGAAATGGTAATATTAAGCGTAAATTACGTCGTAATATGTCTATTCATGATTTACATACTATTCTAAAACAAACTTGTAAACATTCTATGTTATCTTGTTTATCGTCTTTACCCTTTTCCTGTCTTAAGTCAATAGACGAAGAGGCTGATAAAATCTATATGCGTACAGATCCGTTAATTAATACTGCCTCACTTATACAAAGTTACACACAGCATGTTCTTCGTCCACGTATTGATAAAGAATCTGAACATAAAAGACATTTTCTGAAACTTCAGTTCCTAAATAAAGGTATCGATTTTATTGATATTCAAAGTATATTTCGTGATAAGAATGTAATCGAGGCTATTCCCAAATATTTCATCAACTCTGAATCACCAATCATCTGTTATAAATATAATAAACCTATTAGAAATGTTATTTTGAACTACAATAAAATTGTCTCTGACATAAATATTGATGTTAATACCCCTATTTCTTGAGATTGTAGCATTTCTAGCTTTTGCTATAAACCAGTTGGTCATGTCATTACTGGTAATTTTGATATCATTAAGGATAAACGTCTCAGGACCCTCCTAACTAAAGGACCTAAATATAGATTATCTTCCCTTATTGATTTTGACGCTTGTCGAACTCATATTGCGGAAGCTATTCAAGAATTCTGCATCAAATGGTGTCGACGAGAACATGCTGATGTTAATGCCCTTTCGGATTGGAAGAAATGTATTTTCGATATTATTGATACACGAATAACTTTTTACAAATCAAATAACCATCTTTTACCACCTCGACCTAGAGTTACATTTCGCTACTTGAAGAAAAACATTTCTAATTTTCATTCAGATTATGTTCTTGTTCCTGCTGACAAGGCATCAAACAATGTAATCATTATTTGAAGATTGTATTATGTTGATGTTTTAAAGAAGGAACTAACTGATTCAAAAACTTATATAACAGTTCAAACACCTGAAAAAGATATAGTCTCGGAACATGTAAAAATGTGCAATGATTTTAAGTCTGGTCCTAACATAAAACAACATAAACTTTCTACTTTGTACTGGATTCCGAAACTACATAAAAACCCTTATAAGTCGCGTTTTATTGCCAACTCTAGCTGTTGTACCACTACTAAATTATCTATACTTTTGACGTCCTGTCTTACTACGATCAAAGAACATGTTAAACGCTACTGTGATAAAATATATGAAAATTCTGGTATTAATGTTTTTTGGTCCATAAAAAATTCAAATGATGTTTTAACAAAACTTGAAAATGAACAGTATAACATGTCTTTACTGAGCTCTTATGATTTCTCTACACTCTATACTACTCTACCTCACCATCTTATAAAGGATAGACTTATTAAATTAATAGAAAAAACCTTTGCCAGAGAAAACAAAATGTTCATTGCTTGTAATGTTCAACGTTCATTCTTTTCGAATTCAGAAGTTGAACATTACACAATGTGGACTTGCCTTGATGTTTGTAGATCTCTTACCTTTCTTTTAGATAATATATTTGTGCGTTATGGAGATACCATATATCGTCAAGTTGTTGGTATACCCATGGGTACAAATTGTGCCCCTCTTGTTGCAGATTTGTTTTTGTATTGCTACGAGAGGGATTTTATGCTTAGCTTTAAACCTGATACACAGACCGATATTGTTAATGCTTTTAATAAAACTTCAAGGTATTTAGACGATATTTTGAATTTAGATAATCCTTATCTTGATACTATGGTTTCTTCAATCTACCCAAAAGAACTGTCTTTAAACAAAGCTAATCAATCTGACATTAATGCTTCATTTTTAGATTTGAATCTTTCAATTACAAATGATAAAGTTTCGTCCAAAGTATACGATAAAAGAGAAAATTTTAATTTTAAAATTGTTAATTATCCTTTTCTAGATGGGGATGTGCCACGTTCTACATCTTATGGTGTTTATATTTCTCAACTTATTAGGTTTGCCCGAGCCTGTTCTTTGCTTGAAGATTTTAACAGACGTAATTTAGTTATAACTGATAAACTTCTTAAGCAAGGTTACAGATATCACAAACTTTGGAAAACCTTTTCTAAATTTTATTATCGAAATTTACCTCTCATTAGTAAATATAATTGCAATCTACGGACGTTACTGCGACAAGGCATTTCTCAACCAGAATTTTATGGGGATGTTATCTACAAACGTAGGAAAATTCGTGGTCATATCCATTTTCATGATTTGTTTATAAAACGCATTAAAAAATTTAAAAAGAAAGGTTATGATCCTATTATATTGCAACACACTGCATGTTTGGTTATCGACCCTTTTACAGTCGGTAGCTACGCTTCCCTCTTTGCTTGCGCGATGACAGGCCGAGGGTAGTACTCTATGATGGTATACTCTTAAACTTGGATACAGGAGGAGCTTACCAGACTCATGTATTATTTTTTCCCTGTCGTGCCCTTAACGGCTTACCTGCAGGTGCTCTGACTTCAGCAAAGCCATTGAGTACATATTTGACGGATTGTCACAGTTATTATGCTATGTTTTACATGTTGTCCTGTGTTCACCGTCGTCTATGTTGTGGGTAAGTCCAGCGGGGATACCTTTATTTACAATATTTGTAAAGCTAGGGTGACTTTGAGAGAAGTGTGAGGTTAGGACGTCCGTAAACCGGTTTAAACCCCCAGTGGTGTTTTTGCTGCTGACCGTGCCAAGGCGGTACTCTCTTTGTCACCCTTCCTTTTGTTTGCCTTGCGTCTTTTTGCTTGTGGTTTGTTCATGTTGTGGAACGTTTGTCCATGTTTCTTGTGTGTCTTTTGGTGTTTTCTGTGTTCATTTCGTATGTGTGTGTGCGTGTGCGTTTGGGTGTGTGGTTGTGTGTGTGTGTGTGTCATGCTGTCTATCGGTGTTTTGGTGGTGGTTGCGTCTTGCATGTGGCTTTGCCTGCTTGACTTTACTACTTTTCCATAAATATACGCTGTATTGAATAGTGCAACGCCTGGAACGCAATACAATATATACGAAATGGTAATATAAACTTACAAAAAGTATGTATAACTCAATCAGAAGCATTGTTTTGTGTACATAACAAATTTCGGATAAGAAATACGTACGAGTATATGCTTACTCCATGACAAAACAAATATGAACGTTTTAAAACGTATAATTTATTCTGTTGTAAGTAATTCTTCAATTATACCATCTACTAGGAGAACGAGAAATTGTAAGAATAAGTGCTTTAGTGCACATTAGCCTTTTTATGGAATCACCATACCATGTATCTAAGACGCTAATAGTGACACCTTTATTTAATCCAAATCGAAATTTGTGCATTTTATGCGTAACTATTTTAAAAGTTTAAAACATGGCAATTGTTGCAGAGAATAAAGGAACAATGTATTGAATGAATGAATGAAATATTTTACTTAACGAGGGTTGCTCAATTAGTCATAATGACTAATCTACCTTGAGGCCTCAAACAGGCATTTCATACAAAATACAAAACAGCAAAACATAGATCTATATGCACTAACAACAAATCAATTTTCAGAAACTCTTTGTATAACGTTGCATTTAATAACTGTTGTCTGCATCATTAGACTTTCGAGTTTACTTACCATAAACTGATAAACACTATATGTTTTAATTGCAACGTAAGATATAGACAAGATGTTTGAATATATTAACAGACCTGATGCATTCACTATGGCCCGAAATCCACTTCCTCTGAATATTAAGGTCGAATCTTGAAGGCATGTTAAAAACCAGACATTAAGTTGGAAGGATTCTGTCACAACGAGTGGTTGATCTCCGTTGTTTTGATTGGTAAACATTGATCTCTCTTCGTCATCCAGAGAAACCAATTCAATATATACTGACGTCTGGGTTACAAATATCACGTCTTTACAGAAAGGGTCTTCATCCTGCAAAACAACTGATACACATACAGTGAACCTTCATTATATCGGCATTCTTTACAATGGCACCCTCGTTATACCAACAGTACGCATTGAAACAAAATTGCCGTCTTTGAAACAACCACTGAATAAATAGATGCAATGCCAATAAGACAGGTGATAGCTTAGTGCAGAACACAAGTGCAAAAAACTCAAACTCGTGAAAGGTAAATCTGTGCGTGACTTGGCTGGGATATACACTGACACTGAAGACCTAGGAACCGTTTAACTAAAACTTGTATGACTTAATTCATAGTAAATGCAAACATACAACGATCGCAAGTTTCAGTTGCGATCGTCGTTTGTTAGAATTTGCGATAATTTGTGGCGAACACATTTTGCCATTTTTGCATACTAGAGTGTGTGATCGTTTCGGCTATCCTACTATTAGCGATAGTACTAAAATTGGGACTTGTGCTGTGGTCGTAAACGGGCCTCTAGACCAGCGGGGTTAGGGACCGTTTGGTCAGGATCTGAACTGTTTGTTTTGCAAATCGTTTTCATTCAAACGAAATTAATCGTTTGACCCATAAACACAAACCTCAGCCAAACTCATCGAGAACAAAAGAGCAATTGTGACGTCATTACTTACACAAAAGACATTTCTCCTTCTTTACCCATGCCCTGTTGTATAATTACATACATCTTCACTGTGTACAAGTATTTCGCTGTGCAATCACTGCTGTGGAGTGCACTGGTTGCACAATCAACTTGTAAATAGTGCAGACCCTGATGAGACAGCTCCTGCAGGAGCTGTCTCATCAGGATCTTCACTATTTACAGGTAGGTATATTGACGTGAATAGCAAGCGAAGACTTAACCTCAACAAAAGCCTTTCTTCAAAGTATATTTAAGGTAACAGGTCATGTAGCGCCAATGACGATGACCATAAAGAAACAATATCAGCACGATTCAAAGCAAATGCAGACTGCTCATACACACATATACCACACATATACACATATAACTGGCCATTGTCTGCCTAAACCAATAACATTCAAGCCAAAACTCAAACTCAGTAAAACAGAAAAAAGTATGTCGTCACAGCTTATGAAAGTTGTATTTGAGACAATGAGGACCGTGTTGTAACCTGGTAATGTGAATGACCGATGTTTTAATGGATATGTGGAATACTGATAACTTGCTTTAGTAGAAACAAGTATTAAGGAAATCGGGAAAAATTATTTCTAAATTTCTCCGCCAGTTAGATTCTACGTAAAAGAAACACGGAATTCGATTTATTCATATCACTACTCACCTTGTACTTATGCAACGATATATTCGTGAAAACAAGATTGATAAAATTATCCTGTTCCACCCTGATCTTCCACATAATTTCTTGGTTGGTCTCGTAATGAAATGGAAATCCGTAGCTGGTAATGACGTCATTGTCTCCGATCCCCCAATGAACGTATATGTCGGTATTGAACTCAGAGAATGTCATCTGCTTCACCTCAAATGAATCTGCAGTACGATATGAGTTATACGATAAACAAATTACGGTACGCCTGAGTTTAGTATATAAGATCTATAACGTTGACAACGGATATTGAAAATACAATTGCACCGACATGCCATCTTTATGGTATGTTTTCTTTAATATTATTAACAATTACTTTCTGATTTATTTTCTGATCATTGAGTGAGGCATTCAATAACCGGATCACTGCATTTCGAAATAGGGGGGGGGGGTCAAGTTGCTTGCCGCATACTGATTACCTACAAGTTGCACTGTATTAACTCCAAAGAATACGAAAGGGTAAAAAGGAGAAACTCAAACCGATACTGTTTTGTTTTGGCAGCATAGCGTTACATAGTGTATAGTAACTTCCAGAATGAGCTGAGTTATGCATCAACTATTGTATTTTCCGAAATGAAATGCAAAGAATGAAGTTAGTGTAAGAACGAAAATACACCTGATTGTACTTGGAAGATTGCAGAAACTGGACAAGCGAAAAAGTAACATTGCAATTACAGGACAAGAGATGAATAATAGGCCAGAGATATGTTACATATAGTAACAATACAGTAACTGGACAGAGTATTTATTATTACTGTAACTGGACAAGAGATACAGTATCGTTTCATAAGTTGGACAATAGATAAATGATACACCAGCAATTGAACAAGAGACATTGTAACATTAAGTACTATTAAATTATTTTAAATCTAGAAGTAATACATCCCAGCTATAAATGCTGCAAATGTTTATAATTGCGCCAATGCACTAATGCTAAATTCACTTATGAATAAATTGTCACGTTGTTACAGACATAATTTTATGTTCTGTAATAAAATTAATTTTGATCCATGTTACCTGTTTTTTTAAGTAAATGTATGGATCATGCAGGAAACGCCACATACAAAATGTGCAGTCGCCCGAACAGCACCATGACAATAATATTTAGAGGTCGCTTAAAACAGACAAACAACATACATCGTCTTATACGTGCAACTATTCAATAGCCGTCATATATTTGTTCAGATATTTGAAGAACCTAACAGAGGATTACAAAGAGGACCAGTGGTCAGCATTTTTAACCCTTCGCTTGCTATTCACGTCAATGTACATACCTGTAAATAGTGAAGACCCAGATGAGACAGCTCCTGCAGGAGCTGTCTCATCAGGGTCTGCACTATTTACAAGTTGATTGTGAAACCAGTGCACTCCACAGCAGTGATTGCACAGCGAAATACTTGTACACAGTGAAGATGTATGTAATTATACAACAGGGCATGGGTAAAGAAGGAGAAAAGTATTTAAAAATTTAGCAAGCGAATGGTTAATTTGATCCAAATCACTAAACTCATTAATGTCCAAGTCATATCAGACTTTGCAGGTACGATTTTTCCTATAAAGTGACATAGGAACATATTTCTTTTAGGCACTACTGTATTGTATTCCATGACTGATATATACATGTACAATATACAAAATAAATATATGATAAAATAAACAAGAAACATTATTACCACTGAAACAAAGTTTCTGCGATACAAATGAACCAGTAACATTTCCGTTGTATCTTTGATAGTTGTATGTCTCTGACGGCGGGGTTAGTTGGCACTCATTTATTGTTGTATTGTATATAATTGCTCCACACTCCAGTTGGTTTAACAAGCATAACGAGGCGCACTCATCCCAACTTAGAATGTCTGAATAGGACAAAGATCCACGGAGGGAAACGGATATGTATGGTTTAGATACATTGACTACATGTGCGTCTTGATCAACAGTGCACTGCAGCTGTTTCGTACCTGAAATAAAGATAAAGAAATGTGTGTATATGTTTCGTAACTGGGAATACGATATCACTAGCTGTAGCAAAATACCTATTTTAAATGACAATGTTGTTTGTCGAGAAATGACTAGTTTGCTCTTAACGGAGATGGAATTATTTCACACTGTCCACTCGCTTAAACAAGCAATAGATTGATAGCATGTAAAAAAGCTTGTACAGATTAATCTACACATTTTGGCTCCAAACAATAGCATGTTAAAATTAATATTATAACATGAATCAGAAATTGACCCACAGTTCAGTCAATCGGTTTTGCTCCTTACGATATCAACGGAAGAGCTTTATTTTCCAAACGAAGCAACTTTAGAATGTTCACTTAACCCTTTCCCACATATAAACGTGTTTTCACGCATTTGCAAACAAAGTAGACCCGGATCAGACAGCTTCTATAGGATCTGTGTCTTTAGTTTCTAAAATGGCTACAATGCTCTACCTCCCATATTTAGTTATAACTATTTTGTTCATGAATAGTCAATTGGAATGTGGTATAAATATAGAGCAGGGAAACGGTTAACCACTAGCCCACCGTAAATATAATGTCTGTTCATAATCTTGGATCTGGTCTTTTGATAAATTAATGACCGAGCGACAGACAGCTCAGACACTGATAAGATAGGGAGTTAATAAGCATCTCTTCTGGATCTAAGCTGTTTACAAATGCGAGACAGAACTACTTTAAATATTCAGCATTTAAAAGTTGAAAAGTCAGATTATACAAGACCAGTACCCATGCTTATAAAACTTTTAGATTAGTCTGAGTTCGTTCTCAAGTTTTTGATTGGTCAGATTTGAGCATTTGGCTCAAATCTGGCCAATCAAAAGCTTGATAACTCAAATCTGTTTCAAATCTAGAAACCTTAGTGACACATGTACCATCTCTGCCAACCTTTACAGTTCTGGTTCTTTAAATCTATAGGGATTTTGTAAATAGAAAATAACTAAGGCTGAGATTTAAGATTTTTAAGTAGTATATGTATTTCAACTGATATCAAACAGCTGGATATAACTTTGACTAGAAATATGTCTTTACGTTTTACTTGGAGTACATTTGTATTTGAGCTTTAATTTGACTATCTTTATCCGACTATGCAGATGATATAACATACATCATTGATACAGGTACTATATCATGCACAACGAATGAACAAGATATGGATGTATATATTCCACTCACGAGCTTTTCGACATCCTAATAGCTCAAACCTCAAACAACTTAAGGAAGACAGAGGTTCTGGGTAGAATCGAACCAGCCGAGCCAAAAAGGGCTTCAGAAACAAATATGTCTGAGGTGTAGACTGGTCTGCAGAGAGATCGATCTCGAATTCCTGGAAAACCAATGCAAAGGATTAACGCTTCGCTTGCTATTCACGTCATTATACCTACCTGTAAATAGTGAAGACCAAGATGAGACAGCTCCTGCAGGAGCTGTCTCATCAGGGTCTGCACTATTTACAAGTTGATTGTGCAACTAGTGCACTCCACAGCAGTGATTGCACAGCGAAATACTTGTACACAGTGAAGATATATGTAATTATACAACAGGGCATGGGTAAAGAAGAAGAAATGTATTTTAAAATTCAGCAAGAGAAGGGTTAACTGATATTTTCAAATAGCTTGGTTCCAGTATCTAGTCATCTCATTGACTCAAAGCTGTTTGACATTCGATTTGTTATGTTTAAAGTTTTGAACAAGTATAACTGACCAAACTTTATTTCTTCATCTTGAGAACAATTTATCTGATAGAGGAATAAAGGAAATATGTTTGTACGCTTCAGTTGTCCTAAATCTTAGCGTCACGCTTTGATTTAAACAGTTTCAAAAGACCATTACACATTGGTCAAAACTGTTCGCAAATATTTTACACAATGGTCCAAAGCAAGCGTTTTAGGTTATAAAGCATATGGACATTTTTCAAAGGCTGTATTGACTTTAGTCTACTGTAATGAAACACATATAACACTTGATTGCACATGTCTCTAGAACTCCGTGTATATAGGACAAATCTATAACGCAAATTGTGCACACACATAGTACAAACTTCTGATCATAACGTCTGACTTGGTACTGCCTTGTTTTTACTTCATGACTTCGTACTTACAATGTATTAACGTCAACACACCCGATGTTCGACATTTTACTGCTGGAAGTAAGAAGTAGAGCAGGAATTTGTCATCTTGGAAGTAAGAAGTCAGATATAAGAAGTCAGATATAAGAAGTCATGTGTAAGAAGTGAGAAGTCAGAGGTAGGAATGTGAGGTATGAAGAAGAAATTGAATTGGAAGTCAATTTTAAAAAGTATGAAGTCCGATATAGGAAGTCAGAAGTCATACGTTAGGAAGAAAATCAGTAGGAAAAAGAAGTCTGAAGTCCTTACATGGATTCCACTAAACAGTGCAAAAAGTACTGTGCAATGTCAATAAAATCAATCGGTCAATATCTCAATATTCAACGATCGGACGTAGAATACTGAGTATATCTAACAGCTGTACATGTATACATTTGTACCGTAAATATGTATTCAACGACAGTTAATTCCTTAACCATATCTCGTATGAATATGTATGACAAAAATACTGACATCATGAATATTAATTAGAATAACTTATACAATGATGTATGAATATAAGATGTTTTTGATGTGACTGAAACTAGAATCAGATCAATATCATCCCTAAAGCAACCACTTCAGACCCTGATAGGAGCCGTCTTATCTGGGTCTACTCTGTTTACACGGTCTTAAAAGTTGTTTATATGAGATAAAGTATCAAGGCTTGTTATTTCAATGCAGAACGAAATTATGCAACAGATTGCAACATTAGTTGCCTGTCTTATTTCTGTTCTAAATGAAGTAGCCTCCTGCTTGTAAAGACATCCTTGATAATTTATTTAATAACTGCAAAAAGAGGTATATATTACAATTGTAAACATTATACTTTCGTGCTATAGTTCCTCAACGACTGGGTATCGAAGCCATATCTGACATGGAAAGCTCGGGCACCCATTGGTGTAAATGTCCGTCGAAATATGTTATTACTCTTGTCGTTGGTTACCATATACCAATTGTATATAGAAACTCCTTCAACCAGAGTAGTGGATAAGAGATCAACCTGAAATTATATCGATCACACAGTATGTCATCAGATGGTAGGGAAAACATTGAAATAAGAACCTGAAGCAGTGCAGTTATATTTGTGGCAGGACTCAAATCGTATGGTAAATCTGTGCCGGTCCCAAATTACGACAGGAAGCGTATAGAGTCAGCAGAAACCCGAACGTTCAAGAATACTTGGATTATTTCAAGTAGTTCAGGCCTCTGCTATGACAGACACTTTTTGAAAATGATCAGTTGAACGTGCAGAAAACATCCTCCTGAGCGACAACCAAAAGAAGTCTGATTCTGAATGTTTCTGACAGGTGGTAGCTTAATTCCGGATGCAGGTTATGCAGACAACTTCTGCATTGACAGGCTGTAAATTACGTTCGTCCAGCAATAAGCAACCATCTGCTTGTGAAGACCTTGCCTTTTATTTATCGTTTACGGTTGATTTAACCCTTGCCATGTTCTATGTTTATTCAAAAAGTTCAGTACCTACTGAATATTCATGCACAAATTATCTATAATGAAATATGGAAGGTGGAACATTGTAGCCATTTTAGAAAGTAAAGAAGCATATATATCAAATTCCAATAGCAAACAGAGTAGACCCTGATCAGACGACTCTGTTTGCAGATCCGTTAAAACACGTTTATATGATGGAAAGAGTTAAGAACAAGCTGTGTTCATATATTACCTGTATGTATGGATCCTGATCATGTGCACTTGCACACCAACCGGGACCACTTGGCCAGGCACTGCCCGGTGTATATTGTGCGTGCCAAGATGATGCAGTGATTTGAAAGGTGTCTATAGCACCGTCTGTCATTCCTAGTTCCGAGTGACAGCGTTTTCTGACATCATAGCCGACGTTATCTGTAAAATAACATGCATTACTCGTGTAACCCTTTACCAATTAAGCACGTATGTCTGTGCCTTTGCAAACAGAGTAGACCGAGATCAGACAGCTCCTGCTTGAGCCGCCTGCTTATGGCCTGCTCTGTTTGCTTACGGTATAATAATATATATATTCCCGCGGCCAAAACGTCCAGTGTCAATGTGCTGCTATAATAATTGCTCTAATAAAGATCTATGATGGCATTATTTCTTATATGCATATTCATGTAGTAACGGATTATTTTTCGGAGTTATTATGATGTAAAATAGCGAATACTTGCTTTATGAAAATCATATCCGATAGCTTCTCCTCGTGGTACATGAAAGAGGTATGCACTAGGCTTTACCCTTAGCCTTTTGTCGGTTGACTAATTGTTACCTATGCAAAATGTTTGGATTCAGACGAGAGGCCTAGAAACTCGACGTCTCATCAGGGTAAAAACTGTTTGGGCATCGTAACTGAATTTGGTAGACAAACTGATTTATCAAAATTTATTTGTGTAAAAAGAATTCACTAAGCAGGCTTAAAGTTAAACATGAAGGTGTTTATTACTGTTGATCAGTGAAATTCAATTGTCATTTTTACCATTAAATCCGTTAAAGTCCCTGAACGTCATTGCATTAAAAAGAAATATGCTGAATGTACCATTCAGTATACCATTTAAATAGTCTTGCTTTTTATTTGATCGTTTCTGTTGAGAAACAACAATAAAACTCTTAAATATATCGCGCTGTACATTTTGTTCCAGCAGTCAAAAACATATGCTATAAATATAGCAAACAAATCGCGCATGCGCCTCTCGATATCAAACAATGCATTTAGGCGTCTCTTGGAAGACAAAGTGGGATGAGCACTGTCTCTAAAAAATCGTCGCCGAAAAGGAAAAAAGTTTAGAAATAAGCATACTCACAGTCTCTATATTTAAACCTAATTTCGTTTTCATCGATTGAAAAAAAAAACACATGTAATTTAACACAAATCCAAGTTACGTTTGAAACTTTTTTAAGACCAGTTTCTTTCAAATGGAAGGGCAGTCTATCAATAACACCAAAGTGTCATTTGTTCGACCGCAGGACGTCCAGGGACCTTAAGGATATAAGTTTTACAAAAGAAAAAACAAACAAACCAGGATGGAGGAAAGAGGTGGAAATAGAGTTAAGCGGATATCACAGAAGAATTGAAAAGTAATAAGTTAATGATATACGTCATACCTAGAGTGTGCACTGTTATGACCTGGAAAAAGAGAAGTGAGAGTATATATAGCCCTTCATCAGTCGATGTTTTATCGATAACCAGTGACACATACCGTCCTCTGCCTGGCCTGTTAGTTGAAACAAAAAACTACGCATTAATAGTCTTCATGGTTAATCAAGTCGTTATTGTTAATGACAGTATGCATATATAAGACCGTAACAATACTTTAAAGAAGTAACGTATAAGGTTGTGTGTTTTCAGCAGCGTAAAGCGCTGTAGCTGTGTCCAAGCATTCTGATTCAACCCTTTCCGCCATTTCACTTTCACCCTGCATTAAGCAGGCACATGCCTAAAATGATTTTTTATTAATCCTTTCGCTGCCAAACTCTGTCGTCTGCTAACTTTGTCGTCTGCTACAAATGTTTTTGATTTTCTTCTTTTTTTATTTCAAAAACATAATAACAGTAACAAACAGTTTGGATCCTGATGAGACGCCGAGTTACTCGGCGTCTCATCTGGATCCAAACTGTTTGCATAGGTAACCACGGATCCGGCATTGGCAGTGAAAGGATTAAAAGTACAGTTTAGAGGTGTTTTACTGTAATTAATAAACACAAATTAATAACTTCTTGCTCACATTATTATTATTATTATTATTATTAGGAAGGCCAATTCTACAATTTTAGTTTGAAAGCTGTTACAAAACACTAACCATGATTTATGATTCTTTCAAAAAATGAAACAGTTTGCTTCCTTTAAAAAGAAGCCAAGGGGTCTGCAGCATTTCTATATCAAACAATTGCTATATACACGCGCCGTTTGACAAGGGTATACTTTGTTGTCTTACATAAAAACACTGGTATCGGATCGTAAATAGGTTTCTATAAATAACTATTCTACATATCAAATAGTATGTACAATATCAATAGAACGAAGACGATGACTAACAAGCGTCACTTCTTATGTGATAAAATGCTTTAATATAAAGTTACGGAAAAGGATGTGTCTGGCATACAGTGTCGGCCCTTTATGCGTTCATCTTTGATAAAAATGTTTTGTGTGTATTGGGATTTATCCAGTGACCAGGTTTCTCTAGTGACGTAATAAAAGGGACGCGGATAAACTTAGGTTTATTCGGTTACTTCCTGGTTAGGCAATCACTGCTAATTTATCAGTTTTAGTAACTTAATCTACCACTGGGGAAACGCGGTTTTAAGTCAGGAAGCAAAGATTAAGGGATAAATAGTAATGTTTTTCTCATACATTGTATACGCATGAAGAAATTAAATTATTGCCGGTTTGCCCTTTTATACTTGTAGCATGTTGTATGCATTTGCTGGATAATGGTTGGTTTTGTTTTAACTATTGAGAAAATGATGCCATGGTCAGATATACCTTGGAGGGCCTCAACAGTTTTAACCAGGGTCTAATTTGAGGTCAGAAAGAGAACAAGACTGTTATCATGTATTGTACATTGTACTTTCACTAACACTCTGTGTCAGGTTATGATCATCAAGAGTTTCCAAGAAGTTGTCATAGACCATGTTAGCATTACATCTTCGTTTAAAACATGGAGGATCCCAGGAAAGCTTAGGAATTCGTGGTTAATATGCATGCAAACTATAAAATGAATAATTTTCAAATTAGACGGGGTAATTCTGCAATGCATGGCACACATAACATGGTCGCACCACCAACTACCCATGTTCAAATGCGAACGAACAGACCGACCAACAGATCGACTCCCGACCGATAGGGCAATTTCCATTATATACTCTCTCAAACTTTGTTTACAGGTGTATAAAGATCGAGAGTTTTTCCTCTATCCAAAATTCTTTCTCCGAGGATCCTTTTGTACTAGAGTAGTGTATCACGAAGAATATCCCTTTGACTGTTGAAGTGGAATAGTCCATTTATTGTTTCATGATGTAGTCCCTCCAGCAGGAAAGAGTATCATTTGCGCCAGGATTTTGAATGACAATGAGTACAGATCCTGATGCGAGGAACTCTAATTTGAGTGTACACTGTTTTCAACTATCAGTTAACTTGTTTTGTTTTCAGCATTCAAAGGATTACTACACAAACCACACAGACAGACAAATTCGAGAGGAACATACGTGTGAAGTCGATGTATGTGCAATTCTGAACCTCGGTGGTATTCGGTTTGATATTTGTGTCTTTCCGCTCCGCCCTGGAGGAAGCTCCATTTGACATCGCTTACGTATAATGTCGGATATTCATCCCATGTACCTTGACCTACATCGATACAGAAAGTGTTGTCAACAAGAGTAAAATTGTGCACAGCAAAACCCCTATAAACCGGAATTATATAAGAGAAGATTTTAGATACTTTTAGGCAGTTGGCAATGTAAACGTCGTGTCGTGCAAAAAAACCCATGCCTTTCACCTTGCATTTTGCTGCCACCTGTATCCAAGACCGATACTTATACTAAATTAAGTGCCCGGTTTAGAGGAGATGCACTGTACCAATTAATACATTGCATGCGGTGTACATAGAATTATTGTATTTAAATACAAGATTTATTCATTTCGTCTGAAGCCGCAAGCAACTTCTATTCCTTGTAAGTCGGCTTGTTCATCTTTTTGCAAAGTTAATCATGGATTCTCCCTTGAATTTACAGAATGTAATTACTCAAACGTGTTAACAGTAGATTCTACTACTCAGAGAGAAACGCCTAAATTTGCTAGAGAAATCTGAATGACAAACAGTGCAAACCCTGATCGGTGTTGCCTTCAGTTTTATGGTTTTGCATATTATATTCTAATAGTCATAGAGCTCAAGATAAGACGCGTACATTAATATTTGAAAATAACTCCTTTATTTCTCCACCAAACCCTATACTGTGGCCACTCGAAGAGACAATTCTAAAGATTGGTCAAAGTATAGGGTTTGATGGGAAAATGACGATTTTAGTATTTTAGTAACCGCACTTATTTGTAGCTCTGTAATGGAATGCGATTCTAATGAAATGGAAAGTTAGTTTGCTCCGATTACCGTGAAGAAATTGTGTACCTCCTATGAACATCTGCAGAACACTGACAATACCCATCACGCTGGTTGTACGATGAATGTCTACCAGCAGCCATGGTACATCTTCCATTGCCTGCAGGCCACTCAAGGGGATCAGGATAATACCGTCTGTGAGCAAAATGAAAGGAGTAATGGGGAAAAACCCTCTCACACATACGCACGCACGCACACACACACACACACGCACGCGCACGCATGCACACACGCATACACACACACTCACACACAGACACACGCATGCACGCATGTACGCACGAACACACACACACACACACACACACACACACACGCGCGCGCGCACTAATCTTGACCAGAGTCGCATTTGCAAACACCTCGGATGATACGATGAGTAATTCCAAGTCTCATCAAGATTTAAGCTGTTTGACACTCGGTCATTAGTGTCTCAAAAGCTTGATCGAATCGGAAGTAGTCAAAATTGCAAAATACCAAAATTTGAGCAGTTATAATATTTTCATAGCGGGGTAAGGTTAGTTTCCAGTGCAGTCTTTCTTACATTTCTTTTCAACAATTTGAATCCTGACGAGGCGCTTAGTTATTCCCGAGATGTTCGCAAAAAGTCATCAATATTGTTTCCTGGGTCATGAATATTTAAAAGAATGCATCTCCTTGAAATGTATCTGTTCAAAAATTGAAGATCCTCATTAGACACCATAGAATACGGAGACCTATCCACTATAAACACTATAGAATACGGAGACCTATCCACTATAAACACTATAGAATACGGAGATCTATCCACTACAGACACCATAGAATACGGAGACCTATCAACTATAGACACCATAGAATACGGAGATCTATCCACTACAGACACCATAGAATACGGAGACCTATCCACTATAGACACTATATAATACGGAGACCTATCCACTATAAACACTATAGAATACGGAGACCTATCCACTATAGACACCATAGAATACGGAGACCTATCCACTATAAACAACATAGAATACGGAGACCTATCAACTATAAACAACATAGAATACGAAGACATATCCACTATAAACAACATAGAATACGGAGACCTATCCACTATAAACAACATAGAATACGGAGACCTATCCACTACAGACACCATAGAATACGGAGACCTATCCACTATAAACAACATAGAATACGGAGACCTATCCACTATAAACAACATAGAATACGGAGACCTATCCACTATAAACAACATAGAATACGGAGACCTATCCACATATAAATGGTTTACCAATGTTATCCAGGATGGTTTATTTTGCCGATTGCTAAAAAGGTGTTCATGTAGTATTCTATCAGGTCCCTCGCCATGTCACTTCATGTAATATATAAATTATTGGTGTTGCATAGGACTTAAGGTTCATCTTTGACGGACTGATATGCCCACACTCCTCCAAGATGTTATGTTGGAACCAATCTATTTTCATGTGGAGTGGGCACAGTAAACAATGTTTTTATAAACCATTGACATAAATGGGTTCCGCAAACAGTGGATATCCTGATAAGAGGGTTCCTGATCATAGAACATAAATTACCTCTTTTGCATTTGGCTATTTAGGTATGTACTAAACTAGGAAAATAGCCATAATCCCACCCATTATTTCAGTTTACGAAAGATTAGTGTACGTCTTATTATACGACGATCGCAAATTACTACAGCGAAACCCGAAAGTTCGAACACTAAAACAAGTATCATTATCGATCTTAAAGACGGGTGGCAGCTTAATACAGGGTGAAAAACATGCAGAAAGCTCATCTAGGAGCTGTCTGCATGACATGGCATTAGACTGCCACCTGCCTACAAAGACATACATTCTTTATTACTAAAATTTCGTAGTATCGAGTTTTTACTGTATAGTGTTTAACGTACGAATAATCTGAAAATGGGTGATCCTTCGAAAGCAAAAGTAGAAATGCAAAAAGAGAAAATTGCAGACTCGGTTTTATTGAGTCTGTTCATGAGTAATAATTAAAAGTGCAACACTACTCACGCCCCCTAGCACCGGCTTAAGCAGTATTCAATTTTCAAAACTAATAACATCAAAACTTATGATCCCGAAGGACCAGAAAATATAACAACACTGAGAATGAAGTACGGGGCGACTTTTTACGGCCGCCACACAAGCAGTTAGTCCAGACGGTTTCTTGCTAGAATATAAGATAATTTCGTCTATGCAATTAGTAGCGACTGTCGATAGTAGGACTTAATCTAATTAATAGCGAATGTCAATGTTAGGACTTACTCTAATTAGTAACGAGTATCGATATCTGAACTTACTCTAAGTTTGATCTTATGGTCTGTCGTTAGACGGAACTCGGGTGCGCATGTTCACATGGTGGTAATCATTAGCATTCTATGTTAAATATCTTTGAAATGTATGTGCAACACAAACTATGAGAGACGCCTGGACTGACAGATAGACGCACAAATGTAAATTGAAAAATACAGTTCAACGTCGATACATCGAATTTCAAGTGACCATACAAAATGCTTGACCATACAAAATGCTTCGAGAAATCAGAAGTTCGAATAATAGGATTTCTAATCTGGACAATTTATCAAGTCCACGGCTTAATGCATATCTAAAGTAATGCTGAAAGTTCCTGTAGGAGATTTTAGCATTAATTTCGACGCGCAGTAAGCTGCCACATGTGTTTCTAGATATGCGTAGTGCTACAATGTAGGACACCTCCGTAATGTAAATTTTGGAAGAAACGATCTTTTAGTTCCAGTTATCCGAAGTTCGATTTACCCGTGTTCGAAATATCGAGGTATATCACTTCTCATTTTAGAAGCGCAGGCAGACACATGACCAGAGAGTTCAGCAGTTTTGGATCCTGATGGCTGCCGAGTTATCCAAGATATAATATGGGCTCTGCTTGCTTACAAACGTTACCATGAATGTGCCCGAGGTTTGGCCTAGGTTACAGATTAACCCTTTCGCTGCCAATGCCGGATCTGTGATTACCTATGCAAACAGTTTGGATCCAGATGAGACGCCGAGTCACTCGGCGTCTCATCAGGATCCAAACTGTTTGTTACTGTTACTATGTTTTTGAAATAAAAATGAAGAAAATCAAAAATATGAAAATTTGTAGCAGACGACAAAGTTAGCAGACGACAGAGTTTGACAGCGAAAAGGTTAAATGTATTAGAAATGATTTACACACCTGGTATGGGCAGTTTATCAATGTTATCCATGCCACTTGGTAAAACGTTGTTTCGAAGTTTCTTCAATTGTTCTTGCATTTCAACCTTTAATCCAAACACGAAGGTTATTCCTATAAAATAAACCAAAACTCAAATTATACTGTGATAAAAGACCTCCGATACGACCACATACATGTACATATAGCATGTAAGCATAGAATAATGTACAAATACAAAATGATGGCTATATATATTCAATTCGACATTGTAGCAAAGCAAACATACTAGGACAACACATAATGGACTTATTGATCTAATCAATGTGCTGTGATAAGCTCTCTAGTGAAATGGCCTTTGCCCTTTACTCCATGCTTATTTATGTAAGATTAAGTTTGATATCACATGGACACAAGAAATTTTGGCCGTGTCAGAAACTGTAAAATAATATCTATAAGCAAAATGAACAGACGCTGTCCAGACGGCTCCTCCAGTGGTCTTCTGATCTAATTCTACCCTGTTTGAAAAGGCGGAAAAAGGTGTATTATATGTATGGAGTAAAGGTTTAATACATTGCAAACAGTATAGGCCCAGATCAGATATCACGTGATGAGATATATGATAAAGTTTTTACATTTTATGGAAAGATAAACGTAATAGTATTATGTTGCAATAATAAAATATTGCAGTTTCTGATGACTCTTTCAATATACCCATATCAGACGGCTCCGACTGGAACCGCCGGATCTGGTCTACTCTGTTTACAAACATGTTAAACATCGTATCTATGGAGTAAGGGGTTAAAGATTCGGACATTTTCACACGTTGGGTTCAGATAAGATACCAAACATCTCGGCGCTTCATTATGACTCAAGGGTTGGACACTCTTGCTTAATTTTGTAGAGAAGTGCTTACCGGAAAAGAAGTGGTTCGATAATTCTTCCGAGAGTGCTGCAAATGAAAATAACAGTAAAATGAAACTATATCCATCTAGAACTATTGTACATAAACTTTTATTTCGAGTTTAATGCAAATGGGTTTAAAAGTTTCTATTAAATCTAATGAAAACAAACTAGTTGAAAGTAATATGTAAAGATGTTGTCATCCTTTATCTCATAGGGGTGTCGTTCATGTTTGCAAACAGAGTAGACTCAGATAAGTATCCATGCTTATAAAGCTTTTTAGTTGAGTCTGAGTTCGATCTCTAGCTTTTGATTGGTCAGATTTGAGCATTAGCATGGACCCAGACATCTTTTGATTGCTTATGAATTGATATAGATCTGGTTTTACAGTTTCTGTCAAGGCCAAAACTGCCTATGATCAAACGCTATTACAAAAAGTCATCTAATTAATATTCATGCAGTCCTTTCTTACATAAATATTCATGACGTGATGTGATAAGGTCGTACATGAATACCTTCTACTATAAGGTACAAACTAATAATTGCGTCTTAAACGCACGGGCATTGGCATTTTGTAATTCTATTGAATCAGAATTACCGTTAAACCTTTCCCTCATATAAACGTGTTTTCACTTATTTGCAAACAGAGTAGACACAGATCAGACGGCTCCTAGAGGAGCCGTATGATCAGGGTCTGCTCTGTTTGCTAATAGAATTTAATAGATCTGTTTCTTTGCTTTCTAAAATGTGTACAATGGGTCACCCCATATTTCTTTAGAACTATATTGTTAATGAATATTCAGTAGGTATTGAAATGTGGCCTAAATGCAGAACAGGGAAAGGGTTAAACAAGAGTAACCGTAAAACTTTGCTACATAGAGACACCTTTGGGCAGCTTTGTATACAGGGAAGACTCAGATTAGACTACTCCTGGGGAAACGGTCTGACCAAGGTTGCTGATTGTACAGTTTTTGTCATGAAAAAAGTATCTGGCTCATAATGTCATTATAAAAATAGATGATTTATATTTATGAAGTTTTTATTTCTTACATGAATATTCATGGCCAATCATTTTTTACCGTGTAGACATAATATATTACGGGATTTTTCAAACAATGTCTATTGGTTCAGAAGGGTTGTGTCTGATCAACGGCTGCACTTTTTGACACTTCTAAAAATATTAACTATATCACCCTTTAAATGCTGGAAAGGAGGATACGATATTTGCTCACAATATGGACCAAGATCAGAGGCATCATGGAGAATGCGCTGTAATCACTTTATTAATTGTGTATCCCTAACTTGATAATTATATTCAGCATAGTGATTTTGGTCATGTTGAAAAACAAAAAAAAGAAATGCACAAATAGTGTACTTTATTGATATCATTTCGTACTCTAGTATAATATGAACACGATATCAATTATTGTACAATCAGTGGATGGGTAAGAAGCTTAAATCAGACATAACCAATTACCAATAGTCGACATTGATTTAGGAGTATTACATCACAGTACGATAATCGCGTTTACACGATAAGTTCAATATATTTTATTTGTGTTCATTATATAATGAATACTTTGATAATAC
This sequence comes from Azorinus chamasolen, assembly GCA_963576725.1. NCBI lineage: Eukaryota > Metazoa > Mollusca > Bivalvia > Cardiida > Solecurtidae > Azorinus > Azorinus chamasolen. The sequence continues at coordinate 4,183,285 of OY755243.1, read as the reverse complement.
TGTACACTTATGATGAATGTTTTGTTGTATTTTGATGTGTTATATAGGTGCTGATCAATACAGAAACAATGTATTCGACGTCTGGTATACTAGTGAGATTAATACTCACAATTCCAGTCTGCTGGAAAGTAATGACAGTAGGTAATGCCACTGCTAGATGCGTTCTGTATCTCCACACTGACTTGCACTTCCTCCTTGCTTATCACTGCAACTGTTTCGTGTTCAATGTTAAATCCTCTTTGCGTTGGACACATCGACGATGTGTGCTGTAGATTTAGTATATCAAAGCAATATATGAATACACAGGAGGTATAACAAATCTACGAAAAACAGGTTTTCAGCCAGGATACTTCATTATTTATTTATCCGTTTTTTCATATAAACGTGTTTTCACGCATTCGCAAACAGAGCAGACCCAGATCAGACGGCTCCTAGAGGAGCCGTCTAATCAGGGTCTCTGTTTGCTCGTAGAATTTGATAGTTCTGTTTCTTTACTTTCTAAAATTGCTACAATGTTCAATATTGCATTATAACTATTTTGTACATGAATGTTCAGTATGTATTGAAATTTGGGATAAACATAGAACAGGGAAAGGGTTAACCCTTGAGTGATGCATATTCAAAGTGGAATGGTCCGTCAGTATCCATTCAATACGAAATGTTTAAATTGGCTAGATCAGTTTGAATGACAACTAGTGCAGACCCTGAAGAAACGGTTCATTTAACCCTTTCCTTGTTCTATGTTTCTTTCAACTTTCAATACCTACTGAATATTCGTGGATAAAATGGTTATAATGAAATATGGAAGTTCGGATATTGTAGCCATTTAGAAACTCAAGAAACAGGCCTATCAAAGTCTAGTAGCAAACACAGCATACCCTGATTAGACGGCTTCTATAGGAACCGTTTGATCTGGATGTACTCTGTTTGTAAATGCTTGAAACCACGTGTATATGAAGGAAAGGGTTAAGAGCTTGCTACTGCCAGTGCATACATTTCCAGCATGTAAAAGAAAATATTACATTTCTTCAGTCAAAGAAACAGTTTTTAAACAACGACGTTGACCGTTACCACTTTAAATGCATTTCAAACATTGCTAAGGTACCTATGTGTGCACATTACTGTCTGTTTCAAACAAAAAAATACAATACTATGTCGCGCAACACATTCACCAGTCTCCTGTGTTTGAAAACCTGTTTATAATATCTACCAAAACAAGGTTATCATCGAAAGACCCTCGAAAGACTTAAAATGTTGGCAAATTGACATATTCTGCATTGAAGATAACAATCTTCAATTATTCTTTTGCATAATTTCATATAACGGTATAAAGTGTTTGTATATTGTATATATTTCTATTTTGTATATGTCTGGGCCTTGCAGAGGTCCAGACAAGATGTGTAAATAAAACGTGTTCAAGAAACACTGTTTGATATCTCTACCAGGCCTATGCTCATACAAATTTCCAAGCATAGCATACCCATACCAGACCGCTCTGACTGCTTATGATGTAATATAGATATGAGTCTACAGTTTCTGTAATGGCAAAAGTCCCTATGCTATTATAACAATTAAGCTAATTAATATTCATAATGCCTTCATTTCTTTCATGATTATTCATGGAGTAAAGAGTTATTCTTTGCATGGGTTTATATTGGGTAAAGTATTAAGAGCGACTTTATTGTACATACCTTTATCACAGAAAACGGTCGGTCCGTCCTTTGTCGCTCAATAGAGTCATTCGTGTTCTTGATAAGGCATGCGGTAAATTCTAATGTACCTAGAATGAATATAGAAAATCAAGAATGACTTTTAAAAACAATGTTGAATACACTGAAATCTACTACTTATCGTTACATTGTTATAAAAGAATAAAATAACTATTCATTATGCCACATTATATTATCTTGGACATTACATTACGTTATTATTAAGACTTAAATTTACCTGATAGAGAACACCCTTGACGCCTTTGCAAACAGAGTATGCCAGATAAGACGACTCCTGTAGAAGCCATTTGATCAGGGTCTGCACTGTTTACTCATTCTACGGCCAAATAAGCCATTGCTCATATAACATTATAAATATAAGCTTATAAATATCATGATTTACATTATGAAACATAGTAAGCAATACAAAGTCATGCTGCATTTAATTACAGATATATGAAATGCATCCTATCAGGTAATATTATGACTAGTTTTTATTCATACTTAATCAAACATTATTACGCTGATACGGATAAATTTATGATAAAATTATGTATTCTAAATACTTGCGTTGTCATGAACGCAAGACCTACCTTGTAAATCACAACTGCAACAGTAAACTGTCGCTAATACGATCACCCCAATAAGTATAATTCTGGGGCTTTAAATCAGGTGGAACCTTTAAGCAGGAAAAAGTGATGGAGAAAGCTCCTGCATCACGCAACCACCTACCTTTACAGTATCCTATGTTAATAAAGTATGTGGTCGCATTTACAACCCTTTACTGTACATGTATTTAAATAATGAATTTACATAATCAGTACGTTCTGGTTTGAACTCAAGTTTCATAAATTACCATTTTGTGTTATGCTGAATTCTGGTAAATGTCCATCTGCATTCCAACTGAGTATCCGAGGAAAAGTCAGTATCTGCTGATATCTTGTAAATCCTGCAAGAATATTGAACAGAAACATAAGGTAAATCGTTTACAAACTTTACAGTAAACATCCCCGACCGTAATTCGTAAAAAAGTCTAAAAAGTATTTCAGAGCAGGACACAAGTCACTAACGTCCTTTACAATCAGCGTTGACCCAGAGGAACCCTCTTATCGAGGTCTTCACTGTTTATCATTTTGCAATTTTGTTTAAAACAATCTCCGAATATTCCCACTAAGGTTTGGCTTGTTTGATAAGTTTCGACCTTTACTTGATTGAAACGCTTGTGACACCATTGCTAACAGACAAGGAGAAAATACCCAAATCAGACGGTTCCTTTAGGAGCTGTCTGACGAGTGTATCTCTGTTTGCTTATAAAAATAATATTCTTCAGTTTCTGCCATGCTCAATATACCATGTGTGTACATGCCATTACAATTCTTTCTTACATGAATTTTTGCCAGGTACACAGGGCCAGATAAAATGCGTAAATTTAATCATTTTCAGGAATATCTCATTTTTTTTCTCCACAAAACTCTATACTGTGACCACTCTTTAAAATTGTTTCTTCGAGACGATTCAAAAGAGTGGTCACAGTAGATGGTTAGGTCGAGAAATGACCGTTTTAGTATGTTATTACGTACCTGTATCTGTAGAAAAACCTAACATTTTTCTGCCGACGATACTTTTTTCAGCAATCTAAAGGTCAAATATTATGCTTTAATAATTAATTAGATAAATATTTAAGCTGTAATAGGTGAATAAAATCGGGCGTTGAAAGAATAGGAGGGTTTAAACGGCACTGGAAGGGACGTAGGTAATGCAATGTATCGGTAAAGTCATGAACCTTGGATAGATATTGCGTGACAGTGTCTGGAAGTGTCTGGGAGTTATTACCTTGGGGACAACCTTGCTCTGATGCGTAGATACCGAAATCACCCTCTGGCCATGATCCTGTCGTGTTATTAATATGGTCCAATTTAAAACAAAAGTTCAGCTGATATACAAAGTCACCAAAAGGTCCCTTAGCAGTGACTTCGTCATTCGTATGGAACAACTGATCGATCAACGAGGAATGAAATCCTGGTGATGAACCATTGACGTTGTAATAAAAAATTGGATTATGTGACCAAAGTATTGTCATCGGTTGTTTGGTTGTTATGTTAATGTAGCCTCGTTCCCATCCACGGTTGGCAGGTTCTGGAAAGCCATATTTCGACATTGGAAGAACATACGGCCCGGGTGGCCACAAACTGTCTTCTAAACCTTTAGGAGAAGTTTAAAACATTGTCAAGAACGTAAAACTAGATATACACGTAGATATATTAACAACATTTGCAAAGATCAATAGTTAATCGTTACCTCGTTGGCACTGTCGCCTGTTTAAGTTTTTTTTATAGTGGGCGCGTGTTCAGTTTCTTTATAAAAAAAAGTGTCAAACAGTTTGGATACTGATAGACGCCGAGTTACTCGGCTTCTCAACTTAATCCAAGTTGTTTGCATGTGATATCACACGACCGGCTTAATGGCACTGAAGGGGTTAAGATGGCGACTGCTATATCGCCAGTGTGAAGAGAAAACAAAGACAATCGGTGAGTTGATCAGAGCACCGTACGCGGATACTAATGTCTGTCTGTTAATACAAAAATCAATATTTTATCGAATCGTAACTTCCCATGATATATTGATAATCAATTATTAAAATGTAGAAACTATAATTATAAACAAAGGTGTGAAGTTTTATATTTATGTTGATTTTGAAACTGTGACCATACAATGGCTAGTGCAATAGCTCGACATTTTCCACGAAACACAGACGAGCTACAACCGTAAAACAAACCAGCAAACTATGAAATTCGAAAATGACTCCGTGATTGTAGCAGTAATCCCATGATACTAGTAGTATTACTTTGCTGTAAAATATACAAAATATATAACGAATATGAGCATATACAAAGGGTAATTTATATTAATATAAAATTACAGCATGTAAGGCATATTGTCTACTCGATGAACAGAATGCCACCTGAGGCGAAAAGGAATCGTGTACTTCTGTTTCAAGGGTTGACATTATGAATGGTACACTCTGTGACACGTGGTATCTATTTCATTATACAGAAACTTGATTTCAGTATAGTTCAGATATACGTTTGCTTTGACAGGTATCTGCATAACTATATCAAAATGCCACCCTTTTTGAGAGTGACGTCTAATAAAGAAGCGCATAGTCCAAAAGCAAACATTATCAAAACAAGAATATCAAAATAAAAACAAACAAAAAACCACACACACGACCGGTTACGAGCTTGTACACGTTGCTCAGTTTAATCTAAAGCTCGTTCCATGGAGTTGAAAAACAAGACACAGACTGTCGAATGTGCACTGCATGCTACATGCTATGTTTCATTTTGAAAAAGACTGTGCGTGAGCGGTTCTTGACAAGGTGATAAGGTGACAAACCAATCCAAGCACTAGAAAATAAATCTCATAATTATATAGGCATAGAATGTCTACAAAATCTTCTGCAGTTGCATTTGTGTGTAGTAATTGTCACATACTGATGTATGTGACATTTTAACTGTCAATAGGTCGGCTTTTCCTTGCATGATATTCTGTTTCTTTGGTGGAAAACACAAATTACACGCGCATTAGCAGGTACTATTAAGACAATGTTATATTGCAAACGTAGTCTCGATACAACTGACTTGTCTTATGTTACGACAGCGTGTTATCCTAATAGGAACACAAAATACTGACTCTGTGTCTACATAAACAAATTTCGTTACAATAGTTATCATAATGCATCACGTGAGTCTTGTTAGTGTGTTAATAATGGTCTACATAAATAATTACCCAATTCACAGAATATTCCAGAGTAGCCAGTGGGACAGACACAGTGACACAGACCATCAGCAAAATCCACAAACCCGTCGTTATTGCAATAGAGTCCCATACATTCTGTAATAGTATACATGTAAATTAAATGATGCTAGGGAAATATAGTTTGAAGGAACAACTTTGAAATATACCTACATTACTATTTGTTACATTATCAAACAACAATTTGATTAACCCTTTCCCTAAACAAACGTATTTTTGATTTTTTATAAACAGACTAGACCCAGATAAGACGGCTCCTGTAAGAGCCGCCTCAGCATGGTCTGCTCTGTTTGTTTATGAAGTTAAAACATATCTGACTCTACAGTTTCTACCAATACCAAAAAAACGCCTGCGGTCATGGGCCATTGTTAAAAGCAATAAAATCATTATTTATAATGTCATTATTTTTTACATGAATATTCAACAATGGAAGAGTTAAATAAAAGCAGAAAAAGAGTTACACACCCTTAAACGTTTACTCAAAAGACTAGAGGTTCACTACGCAAACTGAACATTTACTACGTGCAGAGGTCCAGATAAGATGCGTATATAAACATTGTCAGGAATAAAGTGCTCCCTCTCTACAACGACACCCTTTGGGATACGAAGATTGTATGTGTTGTTCAGAGGGAGTTGTTATAGGGAGGGAAAATCAAACATAACTAGCTTGTTTGCAGATCCCCAGATTAGGTGTATTTCGAGAACTAAAACCGTTATGCCTCAATCAAACCCTATGTTGTGACCACTCTTTAGAATCGTCACTTTGTGACGATTCTAAAGAGTGGTCACAACATAGGGTTTGATGGAGGCATAAAGAAATACGATGGAAAAAAGTTGTTTCTGGGGCGTTGTTGTTTCGGAAACAGTGACATGCGTTGTTGTAAGGAGGGAATAGTTATTGAGAGGGTCGTTGTAGGGAGGGAGCACTGTAACCTCTTTATTTCTCCACCGATGAGACGCTTCTAAAGAGTGGTCACAATATAGGTTTTGGTGGAGAAATGACGACTTTAGTATTTGAGTACGCACCTAAATCTGTATCTCCGTGTGAGCGTTTTTATAGGCATTACTACGTGTTTGCGAACATGGTAGACCCAGATGTAGGAGTTGTCTGATCTGTGTCTATCCGTTTTGTTTGTGGAATTATATAGAACTTATTTTACCGTGTCAGTTATGGGCATAACCAGTTTTTGGCAAATGTCCTTATAAAAAATAGTATCAATAATAGTATTGATACCCCTATGTCTTACATGATTATTCACACATTAATTAGTCATTATTTTTACTTGATGAAAAAATACATGTAAGTAATACTGATATAATGAGTATTCATTAGATAACTATTTATAATGGCATGTGAACAAAAGGGATAGTTAGACCAGTGCAGAAACTGTAAACTCAGATCTATATAATGTCATCAGCAAACAAAGCGGCCCCTGGCCATCAATTATCTTACATGAGTCGCCTGAGCTATGTCTACTCTGATTGCACAGACGTACAGAGCGTCGATATCAGGCATTAACTCTTTGCACGCTAAGTAATTTTTCGTCTGTATCAATTGTCGTCTGCTTCAATTCTAAAAATAAAATTTCTCTCATTTCTTTGCAAAGATATGGTCAAGGTAACAAACAGTTTGGATCCAGATGATACGCCGCATTATGCGGCGTCTCATCTGGACTCAAACTGTTTGCATAGGTAATCACGGTTTCACAGCTGGCATGCAAAGAATTAAGCAATCAATCTGTCGTCGCCAGTTTTTTATTTCAAATTAGACATAAATCCAACAATTTTTCGTCAATATTCAATTTAAAAGATGAAACTTACCTTTTTGAATGATTTGAGAATTTGCTTTACAGCAGTACAGGTGGAAAACTACAATCACATAAATTGATAGAATTTTCTCCATGCTGAAAGAGTATAGGGCCTCTTTACGAGTATGTCCACATATTGAAACAAATGCAGCACAGCGAGCGACGTGCATGATAGACAACATCGCTAATGACCACGGAATCAACAAAGCAGCAGTCTTCCATGTACATCGTCATCAATTAACGTATACCCAGCTTTAATAAGTGACATCTTCTCAATCTTTTGTCTGATGTAAGTGTGTCCTATTTCCGATTCGTTCAAGTTGTTTAGAACTATTTAACCGTGTATTTAACACCTTTGATCCTGGCGAGGCGCCGGCCTATCCGGCGTCATATCTGGAGCCAGACTATTTACAAATGCGAGTCATAGGGCAATTAGCTGAATAAGGGTTAATATCAATTATTATAATTGACCCGACTTCAATTGGTAGCATATACCTTTAACCCGCTGAAAAATGATATTGTATTGTATTCCATTATATTGTATTGTATTGTATTGCAATGCATTTCATTGCATTGTATTGTATTTATTGCATTATACTGTATTGTATTGTATTAGTAGTGAAAGTGACAGAAACAGTAGTTGAAGCGGCAGTAGTAGCAGAAGAAGAATCAGTATTGTATTGTAATGCACTGCATTGTATTGTATTGTATTATTATGTATTGTAGTAGTAGTAAAAATGATAGAAATAGTAGTAGTAGTAGTAATAGTAGTAGTAGTAATAGTAGTAGTAATAGTAGTAGCAGTATTATTATTAGTAGTAGTAGTTGTAGTAGTAGTAGTGGTAGAAGTAGTAGTAGTAGTAGCAGTAGTTGTAGTAGTAGTAGTAGTAGTAGTAGTTGTTGTAGTAGTAGTAGTAGTAGTAGTAGTAGTAGTAGTTGTTGTAGTAGTAGAAGTATTAGTAGTAGTTATAGTCGTAGTAGTATTTATAGTCGTAGTAGTAGTAGTCGTAGTAGTAGTATTAGTTATTGTCGTAGTACATGTAGCAGTAGTAGTAGTAGTAGTATTGGTAGTATTAGTAGTAGTAGAAGTAGTAGTTGAAGTAGCAGTAGTTGTAGTTGTTGTAGTAGTAGTATTAGTAGTAATTATAGTCGTAGTAGTAGTAGTAGTTATAGTCGTAGTAGTAGTAGTAGTAGTTATAGTCGTAGTAGTAGTAGTATTGGTAGTATTAGTAGTAGCAGTAGTAGTTGAAGTAACAGTAGTTGTAGTAGAAGTTGAAGTAGCAATAGTTGTAGTAGAAGTAGTAGTAGTAGTAGTAGTAGTAGTAGTAGTAGTAGTAGTAGTAGTAGTTGAAGAAGCAGTAGTTGTAGTAGAAGTAGTAGTAGTTGTATAGTAGTATAGAACAAGTAGTAGAAGTGGTAGTAGTCGAAATAGTAGTAGTAGTAGTAGTCGTAGTAGTAGTAGTAGTAGTAGTAGTAGTAGTAGTTGCAGTAGTAATAGTAGTAGTTGTTGTATTTGTAGTAGTAGTAGTAGTAATGAAACACTGACCTGTCTATCATTTACAGGTCTTTAGCAGCAAAACCAACGTTATTTTATTTCTAAACAGTGCTGATCTTGATCTTTTGGAAATGGTTCAATGGATAACAAATTAAACACATGTCCGCTGAATAAAAACGATGTGTACTCTGATCTGCTACATGTTTCACTTACTCATTCCATCCTACACTTGTTTTACACACAACCTCTATGAATTAATCTACTGAAAAAGAGCATTAACTATAAAAAAGAAAAAAAATGTGTAATTTTGAAATCAGTGTGATAAACAGAGTATTTGCTCCCATAGAACAAATGCTCTATTTATCAAAATGTTTTCAATAATGAGTTTTACAGAGGCGCAAAAAGGCGTCAGTAGGAGAGAATGGGTTAAAACGTTTGCGAAACTATTGACCAAGAATCAAACAGCTTGGAACCTAATGAGATCATACTGTGTTTTATGTTGATCCAATCTGTTTGCAGCTGCCAGTTAGGTTGCGTTTAGCAGGCAACAGAACAAGCTTCTTACTTAACCATTTGGTGCCTAGTGTCCTCTTGAATATTGTAGAAAATCAGTGTAGGCAAACATTGTAGACCCAGATCAGAGGGCTCCGTCAGGGCCTGCACAGTTCGCTGAGACCATCGATACCAATGGCTTATACGAGTAAATATTTTGTTTGTTGTTCTCCTGTAACAAGAAAAGCTCAGTGGATTCCAAAATAAGACCTGTACATTGTATCCATGCTGATAAAACTCTTTAGTTGAGCCTGAGTTCGTTCTCAAGCTTTTGATTGGTCAGATTTGAGTTTTCAAGCTTTTGATTGATCAGATCTGACCATTCAAAACCTTAAGAACGAACTCAGACTCAACTAAAAGCTTTATAAGCAAGGACCCTGGACTGGTTTCCGTAAATAAAATAGGTATAAATGGCTTAATGTCATCGATGTTATTTGTTACCGCGTTACGTTACCAACCATATATACATTATTGTAGAGGTTTAATGAGAGAAGTCTATTGCTCGAATTCGTTAAAGCATAGCATTGTCAATAAGTAGTGATACATGAATTATCTAAAGTTGGCCAATTAGATCTGTATGTCAAAGTTCAAAGTTTCATAGTCACCGAGATGTACATGATGAGCTAATAATATCCGGCGCCTGTTCAGAGCGGTGTGTCATAAACATTTATTTCATGAATATAATTCATGAATTATTCATAAAAATGTCAATATGATAATTCGAAACTACAGCAACACCCCTCTATTCTAATAAAGAAGACTAGGTCTTTAAGGCATGTGATTGCTTAATACAGTATGAAATTCTTGCAGAAAGCTCCTTTGGGTTTTTTGCGTGACTTTCAACCTGTATTAAGCTGCAAGATCTCTTAAATATCGGCATTGATATTAACTTGATTGTCCAATTTAGAAGTGTATACTGTATTCAATATCTTTGTACTATAACCCAGATATTGCCCAGAAAGCATTTGCCATTTTAAAAAATGCTCCATTGATTTGAACGTACATGTTTGACTATATATAAGTTGGAAGATCGTTCGAGAGGTCGTCGATTATGCAAATACTTTAAAATGATAATCACCGCTCCTCGTATAGCGCTCAGCATGTGATGGAAGAGCTAGGACAGATTGTTCCGGTCCCAAGATTGAGAAAGTACAATGAAGTCTCACTTATGCGGCCACATAATGTCTTAACACACGAGTCTGTAAAAAAAGGAATTTGCTTAATACAGGACAAATGTAACTACCGCATTGTTTTAAAAATGCATACTTATATTTGTTTTGAGTGATCGTACTAGAGAGACTGTACCATGTATCACGGGTTTTTGTGGTGCACAATTAAACCCGTTATAAACAAATACTAAATATATAATTATAAATGTCGGTATTTAAGACTGTCACAGGTCATAGCTTAATGTAAGGTAAAATCATGCGGAAAGTTCTGCATGACCTTTTTCCTACAATAAACTACCTGCATGAAAAGATATCAATTCGTCTATTAAGGTTTTGCTGTACATATGACCGAGTAAGTGCCGTGAATCGTTACATTACATTGGGTACATAATATTATACAAACAAAATGAAGTGTTTTCTATCAAAACATTACCTCATGGGTGTCCGTCAACAATCAGTGGAAAAATAACGCTTTCCCTTTCAGAATAGGAAACGAGTCACTAATATGCTTTGCAAACAGAAAAAGCCAAGATAAGATGATTTCTAAATGAGCCATCTCATCAAAATCTGCACTGTTTACAATGCTACACTTTTCCATTAAAATCTCTAAATATTCTCAGTAAGTGTGGCCTGTTTCATGTTTGGATAATTTGAAACCAAACCAACACATTTCAATATAGAAACTTGCTGTTTGCTGCAGGTTATTAACCTTTACAACGCCGATGTTTCAAATTGGTTATTCCAAAACTCAGATAAGTCAAGCGTATGGTGAATATGTAGGGATTTTTCTAAAGAAAAGTGTAACCTGACAAACAGTGCATACCCCGATGAGAGGGTTCCACTAGGACCCATCTCACCTGGGTATGCACTGTTTGCAAAGGACATTAGTGACTCGTGTCTTCGAAGCGAACATATTTCAAAACGTTATTCTCAGATACAAAAATCTCGGCACTTATTAATCTTAACTAAACTAGAAGGGGAACATTGTTTAAAAGCATTAATAGATAATAAGCCTTGGTAAACACACGGTGCATACAAACGTACACTAATGAGCGTCATAGGCCCCTGAAGTGTCGATACCAGAACTGACAAGAACTATAAATATTCAGATAACAATTGCTTCTGGTATTACCCGGGGAGTCACGTGCGCACAATTTTGGCCATTTTGCTCTGTACCACTTAAGTACTTTCCACGTTATTCAGTCACATTTGACTGGCGGATATTTACTCATTACAAAAATTGCCATTAAATTGATGAAGTCGTTCCATGATAAATGGGAGACTAATCGAAAGTGCGCTTCATTTCCACTCGAACAAAGGACACAGTAGTTACACAGTTGGAGAAGTTCAGTCTGATTAAATAAAGGTAAGTCTGTACAACAAACAGCATTACGTAGATTGTGCGGCAAAGTGCATTGCATTTGGTGTGTCTCGATTTGTGATAACTTCGTTATTCGAAAAATAATATATTGAAGAAACCTTGCTAATTGAAAATATAGATTTTGAGATAAATTTGTTGATTGTAAATATAAATAATGAGAAAAAATTGCTAATTGTAAATGTATATTATATTGAAGAAATATATTTATATTGAAAGTAATGATATTGGGAAACATTGTCCATCAAAATACAGATATTGAGAAAATTTTGTTAATTCAAGATATAGAGTAGTTATCATCTTTAGAAATGTAGAGTAAGTAAACATCACACTACACGTGTGTCTGAATATGTAAAACAACATACATAACCTCATACATATTCAATGTGATGTGACCTATACTTTATATTTAGATATACAGTAAAACCCCGCTAATCCAACCACCTAAAAGAGGTCTAATTCTGGGGAGCTATATGGAGGTGGTAGCTTAATACAGAAAAAAGTAATACAGAAAGTTCTCTGCATTACTTTTGTCCTGCATTAAGCAACCACCTGCTTATAAAGTTACCCATGTTTATTCATTAAGTGGTCGCATTAGAGGGGTTCTACTTTATAAGCGAAAAGGGTAGACTCTAACCACACAGCTCCTACATGAGTCGTCTGATCTGGGTCTTTTCTGTTGCAAGGGGTTGCATCAGATAGGGGATTAATGTAACCTACACAAGAATTCAGTAGTTGATTGAATTTGAATGAATCTTAAAGTAACACGGCATTTAATGTAATAATGTTTTGTACTTTTGATACAAAATGGGAACATCATTTTAACCCTTACAATGCGGGACACAAGTCACTAATGCCCTTTGCAAACACTGTAGACCCGAATGAGAAAGCTCGTAGAGGAACCCTCTCACCAGGGTCTGCATTATTAGCCATATTACACTTTTCTTTAAAAAAATCACTAAATATTCACCGCAAGCTTGACTTGTTTGCATTTTAGAATAGTCCATTTGAAAAATCAGCATTGTAAGGGTTAGACTTTACTCTAATCAACATTAAATCTGCTGGGCAAACTAGAAAATAATGTTTACTCTTTTCAGTTTTTCCGACTTTATCTATCTACTCGTAGCATTTTAACTATTTTGTCCATGAATATTCAGTTTGTATTGGAATTTGGAATAAACATAGAACAAGGAAAGGGTTAAAGGTTTAGCACCATGCGTCTACACGTATACCTAATTAATCCCTTTAAATGCTGGAAATGAGTTCACTGGCAAACACTGTTGATGCAGATCAGGGGCAACGGGAATCCTTTGATCAGGGCTTCCTGGTCCGCAATTTTAAGGTCTGCAATGTTCAAAATGTTCAAACTACTCTTGTATAGTAAACCATGTAATAATGCACTCATTAGAATCGTCTAAAAGAGTCCATACTAATGGGTGATCATAGAATGGTATGGACAAATCAATACACGACAGAACATGTCTCGAATTCAGCTTCATAGAATTATAGCATACACACCACTAATGTCAAATTATACATTCACGTGTGTCTTATACCATAACTCAAATCACAGCCATGTGTAAATACTACTCATATGTTTCGAGAGTCAAACTTGTCAGCATTCTGAAAATAAATTTTCTCATTCTAAGCGCGTCGTGACGGACATTCGAAACAGTTTGGATCCAGATGAGAGGCCGAATAACTAGACTAACATCATTGTTTGATAACACGAGAAGGGTCCATAGCGTACAACTTGAACTGCAGACATTTTATGTTCTAATAGTTCTAATTACATGCAGTGTTTGCTATATAGAAATTATTAAATCTGGGAACTTATCCAGGTCAGTTTGTATCGCTAATGTCAGGCATAATTACACACATACTTCATCACACAGCAGTGCACCGTACGTAACGTAGTAAAGGAAGAGATTTCTACACTGTTTGATTTAAAACTTTCCTGGCAATCAAAACTTTAAAGAATTTAACCTATTAGATCTAATACAAATCATATTCTCTCAAACTATTCATTTTGATGAGATTTTGAGTTATACTGTAGCGTGGTATAAACCTTAAATTTCGGATCTGTTATAATTTTCACTTTTACGATTCGTTCATTCTTGACCAAGTATCAAGCAGCTTGAATCGTGATGAGACCCGTCTGGATCCACGCTGTTTGCAAACTCCAATTAGGTCACAATAATAGCCCTTATCCCTCTGTTCGCGGACAACTCGCATTTGCAAATACAGTAGAACCCCTCTAATCCGACCACTTTTTAAAAAAAGAATAAACACGGGTGTCGTTATAAGCAGGTGGTTGCTTAATGCAGGACAACAGTAATACAGAAAGCTCATAGAGGAGCTTTCTGCATTACTTTTGTCCTGCATTAAGCTACCACCAGCATCTAGCACCCAGAATTGTACATCTTTTAGGTGGTCGTATTAGCGGGGTTTTACTGTAGCTTGATACCAGATGAGACTCTTAAGTATTCGACGTCCCATCGGGATCCTGGCTGTTGAACCTTCGGTTAATAAGTTCTTAAAAGCTTGATCGAATCGGATGTACAGTAAAATCTCGATACTACGAAATTTTAGTAATGAAAAAATTATGTATTTGTAGTCAGATGGCAGCTTAATGCAGGATGAAAGCTTAAAGTCGATAATGATACGTATTTGAGTGTTCGTATAATTTAGATTTTACTGTAGTTAAAATTACACCAGATTCAATTTTTTCACATTAACCCTTCGCTTGCTATTTACGTCAATATACCTACCTGTAAATAGCGAAGACCCAGATGAGACAGCTCCTGCAGGAGCTGTCTCATCAGGGTCTGCACTATTTACATGTTGATTGTGCAACCAGTGCACTCCACATCAGTGATTGCACAGCGAACTACTTGTACACAGTGAAGATAATATGTAATTATACAACAGGTCATGGGTAAAGAAGGAGAAGTGTATTTTAAAAACAGCAAGAGAAGGGTTAAGGGTAAGGGACACACCTTGACCTAATAGAGACGCATTTACACGCCTTTGCAAACAGGGTAGATCCAGATAAACGGCCCCTGTAGGAGCCGTTTGATCAAGGTGTTGATTCAACATTTTCTGTCATATACCAAAGTTTCTTATGCTGAAGTTGTTGTTTAGAAGTAGTATTAGAAGTATTTGATTAGTAGTAGTAGCAGAATTTGATTCGGAGTAGTTGTAGAAGTAGTTGTTCAGCCGTAGTAATAAAAGTAGTTGTTTAGTAGTAGAAGTATTTGCTTAGGAGTAGTAGTAGGGGTAAATGCAGAAGCAGGAGCTGGAGCAGGAGCAGGAACAGGAGCAGAAATATGATTAGTACAATAAAACCTCTCTATAACGGCCACTAAATTACATCAAATATTTTGTGTTAACGGCAGGTGGCTGCTTAAAGCAAGGTGATAGTGAAACAGAACGCTCCTATAGGAGCGTTCTGTTTTACTGTCACCTTGCTTTAAGCAGCCACCTGCCCTAAAGACCAACTGATTAACACAAATTAGTGGCCGTTATAGTGAGGTTTTACTGTATTAGTAGTAGTCATTTGTAGATACATAGCAGAATACCATGTGCTATGTGACACAGTGTTACATTTGAAAACTTAGCCTTGTTTTATTAAGAAACGTTACTCCCTTTATCGCAACAACAGATATTGATATGGTTATTTCCCTTGGTAGAAGGAAACCTATTATGGGCCAGGATCTGAGGTTATAATAACACTTCGGAGTCTTAATCTGATATCATACTCAATACTTTGATTGGTCAAATTCTAAGTAAACTCATCATTTGACCAATTAGGTGCTTTAAAATGATCTCACACTCATGCAAAAAATGTTTTATACCTTAGGGCTAGACGTTACCCTTAATTCTTCATGCATGTAACATACGCGCTATTATTAAATCAGTTTGCAAAACAGTTTGGATCCTGATGGTACGACACCGCATTGCTCATCGTCTAGAATACATCCACATTATTTGCAAAACGTTTCCAGAATTAGATTACTGCGAGTTGAGATTTAATGCACAGCAAAATCTGAAGATTGATCTTCAATGATTGTGGCAGCTTAATGTAGGATAAAGTTATGGAAAACGGTGCAATAGGAGCTTTGCTTTCGTTCTACATTAAGTAGCCATGTTTTGTTGAAGACTAGCGTGTTTAATTGATAAGTGATCACTTAACCTCTACTCCTTTTAAC
This sequence comes from Azorinus chamasolen, assembly GCA_963576725.1. NCBI lineage: Eukaryota > Metazoa > Mollusca > Bivalvia > Cardiida > Solecurtidae > Azorinus > Azorinus chamasolen. Next base: position 4,167,147 of record OY755243.1, on the reverse strand, counting down.
CCTTCTCTTGCTGAATTTTAAAATATATTTCTCCTTCTTTACCCATGCCCTGTTGTATAATTACATATATCTTGACTGTGTACAAGTATTTCGCTGTGCAATCACTGCTGTGGAGTGCACTGGTTGCACAATCAACTTGTAAATAGTGCAGACCCCGATGAGACAGCTCCTGCTCAGGGTCTTCACTATTTACAGGTATTGACGTGAATAGCAAGTGAATGGTTAATATTCTTCTGAGAAATAGTGATATCATGACTATTAATTTGCATAATGACATATTTGCCATGGCGGAATTTATAGAATCAGATACAACAAACCAAGCAGACCCTGATAAGACGGCTCTTACATAATTCGTTTGATCAGGGTCTACTCCGTCTGCAAATACGTTTAAAGGCGTATGTAGGGATTAGTTTTACTGTTTAGCAATTGCGTTAATAAAACAAATCACAAAAGCAAGATTAATAATATTAAAAGTTTACATGTAATTGGCTTTTCGCGTTTGTGCTTTTGATTTGAAGACATGCTTGATACATTTTGCTGCATTAAGCTGCATCAAATCGGATGTTGTCACAAGTATACCAGCTCCTACTTTGAGAAGATCTGTAAGGTTAACATTGGTGCAGCCTTGTTTTAACGGGGGAACAGTACTTTTCTTTCATTCGTTTTAGTGTTTAGTTCAAGAATATATTTCTTAAGTCCGTACCTAGTTATCTAGAAGGTTCGTGTGCTGATTTGAACACTGGACCTGCGTTGGATTTAAGTTAAGAAAAAGGTCGATACTACGAAATTTCAGTAATTAAGAATTTCATGTTTTATAGGCAGGTGACTGCTTAATTCAGGGTGAAAGTCATCCAGAAAGCTCATAGACGAGCTTTCTGAATGACTTTCACCCTGCATTAAGTTGCAACATGTGTTAAATATCAATAATGGTACGTATTGTAGTGTTCGTAGTATCGAGTTTTTACTGTATGTCTATTTTTTGCCCTGATTTACAGATACGTCATGACAGCGAAGCGAAGTGTCACTTTTGGTTTGCTGCTTGTTGTGGGCGTGATGTTGATGTGGACAGATGGCGCCCCAAGGTTGATGCAGAGGCTGACTAACCGAGGTGAATGCAATTGCGGCGATGTCATGGACTTGTGTGACTTGAATTGCACTTACGGTCCTGAAACCACCGAGGAGCAGGTTGCATGTTTCCGAGAATGTGGAGGAAAAGTCATCCAGTGTTATACTGATCCGGAAACATTTGACTGTGACAGATTGAAACTGTAGACTATTGATCAACATTGTGTTTGATACAATCCTTAATTATGTATTTAATCTTCTATTGCATATAACCAATGTTTTAGTGTGAGATACTATGTATCATGTCAGCTGAACAATAAAACTATAGTATATGTACACTAAAAGTTATTTGAAATTTGAACTTGTCCAGGTTTTACCGCAAAGTGCCCGCTTTAGTTTTTGAGAGTATCTCCATGTTCACTGCATATACATGTATGCGTAAATTCCCTCTAATGCAACCACCAAAACAAAAACCAGTATCCATGCTTATAAAACTTTTTGGTTGAGTCTTAGTACGTTCTCAAGTTTTTGATTGACCAATCAAAAGCTTGAGAACGAATTCAGACTCAACTAAAAAGCTTTATAAGCATGGTCCCTAGTCTAATTCTGGCTCGTAGAGGCTGGTGGTAGCTTTATGCACAACAAATGTTATGCAGAAAGCTCCTATATATAGAATTTTTCTGCGTAACTTTTATCCTACATTAAGCAGTCGCATGCTTACAAAGACGTGAATGTTATTCATTAGGTGATCATTTTATATGGGTGCTACTGCGTACGTAAATACATGTACCAGGGACTCAGAGGGCCAGATAAGATGCGTAAATTTAATTTTTAAAGAATAGCTCCTTTATTTCTCAACCAAACCCTATACTATGACCACTCTTTCGAATCGTCTCGAAGAGACGATTCTAAAGAGTGGTCATAGTATAGGGTTTGGCGGAGAAATAACGATTTTAGCATTTTAGTACGCACCTTTATCTGTAGCTCTGCCAAGGTATATGAAAATAACCATTGTCCTGTTGTCAAACTGATTTCTGTTCAACTGTCGCATGTTTTACTTACCCTCGACCCGTTGACCCGTTACCTTTTTAATATTCATGCAAGAAATAATGACACCATGGATATTAATTAAATCATACTGGCACATGAGCAAACGATACTCTTTAACGGCATTGTTGTTTGTTTAAACTTATCTATTGCACACACACGTGTATGAAAGCTGACTTTTTAACAACATTATGATCTTGGTATTCCTAATACATGTAACCCATATAATATACAATACAATTTCTCTAAAGCGATCACTGAACGAGTAAACATGTTGGTTTTTTTTGTGTTTTTATTTTCAATCAACTAAAATAAACACAAACACCAACGGGTGGTTGGTCAAAGCAGGAGAAAGGTAATGATGAAAGCTCCTTGCAGGAAGTTTCTGTATAACTCTCATCCTGCATTCAACTACTACCTGTTTTAATGACCCAGAATTAGACCTGATTTTGGTGGTCACTTTGCAGAGGTTTACTGTACTCGTCTCAATACTTCCAGGAACATTGATAACATCTGGTTAAATTTGCAGTCGGCCTAATACAATCTGAATATCTTTAATTTGTATCAATGACACAGTACAGTTAAACTTCGATATCTCGAACTCAGATAACTCGAACCTCGAGGTAACTCGAAGTAAAAATTCGGTCCTTCCAAGATTTACAATGCAGAAATGTATTACTACGCATATCTAGAAACACATGTGACAGCTTAATGCAGGTCTAAAGTAATGCTGAAAGCTCCTGCAGGTGCTTTCAGCATTACTTTAGACATGCATTAAGCTGTGAACTTGAGAAATTGTTCAGATTAAAAATCGGATGACTCGAACCTCTGTTATCCCAAAGTAATATCTATAGTCCATTGAAGTTCGAGATATCGAAGTTCAACTGTATTTTTCATACTTGTAAAGGCCAAATTGCGACGCAAGCGAAAAACACTTAAAACACGTAATGCTTAAAATATTCCATATAATATTTCAATATTCTGAATATCAATCGAAAATATCTGTTGTGATGCAATTATAAATATTAGCACCAAACCATTGATTAAATACATATTTTATATTTATATATTTACTACTAAAGACGATATTTTGATTACAATTTCAAATTCACCCGAGAACGTACCAGACAGGCAATGCATTTATGTTACACTCATTTGTGTTTAGTGTGCCTTAAACTGGCATAAACAAATCGTGTAGACCCATATCTGAAGGACCCATATGATCAGGATGTGCAGTGTTTGCTTTACAATTTTTTTCCAAAGATCACATCAACAAAATGACTATTGCGGTATCGTCCCTTGAAATGAAACATATTTGTTTATAATACAGTAAAACCGCTCTAAACCGGGATTCTAGCAGATGAATTTATATACTGTCAGGCAGGTGGCAGTTAAATGCAAAGTGAAAGTCATGCAGATGAGCTTTATGCATGACTTTACAGGGGAGTAAATGTACAGTCGGTTGAGCGGTCATTCGGACTGAAAGTAGACTATAACTAGGTACTTTTGTTTTACTTCCTTGCTGCATTCATCTGCCACCTGTCTTCAAAACCGACATTTATAATATAACGCCAGGTTTAGAGGGGTTTTACTGTACATTTTAAGGTGATATATATCAATACATCCTCCTCCTATGTCATCCCACATTGATTGGAAAAGTGCAATTTAGCCTTTTGTTGGATATTTTGGAACTTTGATGGAATATTCTAAATATAGAATGATTGAATATTCTAAATATAGATACATGCTAGTGGTCTAAATATAGACACAATATCCACAAAGGGCCAGTGATAATAAACAACCATTTCAACACTTATGTCTACATATAAAACGCGTGACACACAGTCATTAAGTATTCGCTTAGAAGAGGTTCTAATGTGTTTGTTTTGTTTTAATGATTGAATACTACTGGGTGAAACCATCTGGTCTGTGTCTACACTGTTTGTCTATGTCCCAAGGACAATATGCGGAAATCAATAACAATCGTAAATATTCCGCCACAGACCTGTTGCATTTTAAACACCGTTCAAAAGCGTCAGTTCTGCTCTATTATTGTATTTTTAGAAAGAAATATATTTGGCCAAGCAACGCTACAGTTCCTTTACCTTCAGTAAATGTAGTATGTTTTTTTCTATTTTCTTAAAAAAAAAAAGAGATTTAGATTGCAGAATACTATTTATCTTGATGGGGCACTGAGCAACTCTGTATTTCATTTGAATTCAAACTGTTTATAAAAGTAAACATTTGTTTTAAAACATGGCGCAGTTTAACTCTTCAGTCCATATACAGTAAAACCTCTCTATAACGGCCACTACATTACATCAAGTATTTTGTGCTAAAGGCAGGTGGTTGCTTAAAGCAAGGTGATTGTAAAACAGAACGCTCCTATAGGAGCGTTTTGTTTTACTTTCACCTTGCTTTAAGCAGCCACCTGCCATACATATCCCTAAATGACCGTTATAGAGAGGTTTTACTGAAGATGCATTTTACGTCTTTGCAAATACAATAGAAGCAGATTAGACGGCTCCTACATGGGCTGCCAGAACACGATCTGCTCCGTTTGCCTATGTAATAACAGATATCTGATTATACCGTTTCTTGCCATGATCAAAATTGTCCTGTATTCGTATGCTATTATACAAATCCATCTATTTAATAGTCATGAACAAGTTATTTTCAACATGAATATTCATGGGGAATGACAGACATAAACCTTGTAGAATGCAAACATCGGTATTTTATATGATGAGAGCGGATCGTAACTCGTTGGCATCTTCAATTCTACAGTAATTTCTCACAAATAAGACCACTCAAAAGAAGTCCAATTCTGGATATTTAAAATAGGCGGTAGCCTATTGCAGAACAAAGGTTATGTAACATACTCCAAACAGAGTTTTCTGTATACTTTTACCCTGTATTAAGCACAAACAGTCCTTGCTTTAACCCTTTCCCTCATATAAACGTGTTTTTACGCATTTGCAAACAGAGTAGACCCAGATCAGACGGCCCCTAGAGGAGCCGTCTGATCAGGGTCTACTCTGTTTGCTAATGGAATTTGATAGACCTGTTTCTTTACCTTCTAAAATGGCTACATGTTCCACCTTCCATATTTATTTTATTTTATTAATGAATATTCAGCAAGTATTGAGATTTGGCCTAAATACAGAACAAGAAAAGGGTTAAAAGATTTCGCCGTACCGAGATTCTTCTGTATTTAACTCTTGCACAAAGTATTGTTGTCTGTACAACTCTGCTTCAGTTCTGATCATTAATTATTGGCTTAGGTCTCTCTAAAATGTATTACGAATGTTACGAGTGACGTGACACAGAGTTGTTACATCTGGAGCTAAACTGTCGGCATACATTATCACGAACTCGCCGGTAGTTTAGCCTTTTCCCTGCTCTATGTTTATTCTAAATTTCAATACCTACTAAATATTCATGAACAAAATTATTATAATGAAATATGGAAGGTGGAACATTGTAGAATTTTTAGAAAGTAAAGAAACCGATCTATCAAATTCCATTAGCAAACAGAGCAGACCCTGATCAGACGGATCCTATTGGAGCGGTCTGATCTGGGTCTACTCTGTTTGCAAATGCGCGAAAACACGTTTATATGAGGGAAAGCGTTAACCCTTTACTTCATGAGCATTCATGTATGAAACAATGTCATGACGGATATCAATAAGGCGATTTTCTTTTTAAATAATATATAAACACAGAAAAACACAGAAAAGCTACACCAAGACAGAAACTGTGGAACCAGATCTATAGTATTACATAAGCAAACATACCCGGTCCATGCTTATAAAGCTTTTTAGTTGAGTCTGAGTTTGTTCTCAAGCTTTTGATTGGTCAGATTTGAGCCAAACGCTCGAATCTGACCAATCAAAAACTTGAGAACGAACTCAGTCTCAACAAAAGAGTTTTATAAGCAAGGATACAGCCCTGATCAGATGGATTGTCTGATATGTCTATTCTATTGCAAGAAAGAGGATTTATGGAATAAAAACATAAAGGCAGATAGCGATGTTTGCTTTTGCAAAAGAACCCATGGAACGCCTAAGCATGCCTGAAACATTACTATAACAACAGGAAATTCTTTTATAAAATTCATTTATTATAATATACGTATCAATAATTGACTCTTTAATATTTGTTTCGGCCATAAACTCAAGCCATAGAATGGCGATACAATCAAGCACTGGACATTCTGGCGGGAAACTTAGGCTATGGCCTAGTTTTGCATCAGATTGTTTTGGCAGAGACAAACATTAAACATTCAACTATTAAAATGTAGATACATAAGCAAATTTAAAGTGGTAAAAGTAATGTTTTAGAATGAGTATACATTTTGTGAACATAAATTACTGAGTGCATTAGAACCTGTCCTAAGCGGCCATTCATTTATTGAACATATAAGTATTAAAAAGCAGATGGAGATTGCTTAATGCAAGGCAAAAGTGATACAGAAAGCTATTATAGGAACTTCTGTATTATTGTTGACCGGCATTAACCTACCATCTGTCTTACAGACCCATAATTAGGCTCTTTTTGATGGCGGCTTAAGACAGGTTCTACTGTATTGCTGCAACATGAAACTCCCATGACTACCAATAAACGGTTCCATGCTACCAGCATGCCATAACCAATACAGTAAAACCTCTTTATAACGGTCACAAAATTACATCAAGTAGTTTGTGTTAAATGCAGGTGGTTGCTTAAAGCAAGATGAAAGTCAAACAGAACACTCCTATAGGAGCATTCTGTTTTACTTTCACCTTGCTTTAAGCAGACACCTGCTCTAATATACCAACTAATTAACACAGTTTAGTGGCCGTTATAGAAAGGTTTTACTGTATCTGTGTTTGTCAGCATAATGAGAGAAAATATACGTCACGATCATCATTGAAAATCTTGATCTTTATTAGACAATATCACAAATATTCGGGGTTTCCGCATGTCTATATAGTATTGGTCAATACTAAATGAATTGCACATTGCAAAATATGCTGGGTCTATTATGTAGAAATATAGTTGATAAAACTCAGTATCTTAACTGAGTGACAAAAAGTGTAGACCCTGATCAAACGCCGCATCCCAATTCAATCGTAGATGTTGGTAAACGCTTTCGTCATTGCCGTTCACATTAACCCATTCCCCGCATGAATATTTATGTAAGAAATAATGACATTCATAAACATTAATTAGCACAATCTTGGGCTATATATGCTACGATTCAGACTGTAAAATCAGATATATATGTTTCCATAAGCAAACCGGACAGACCCTGATCGGATGTAACCTATTGGTGACGTCTGAATAGGGTCTACTCTTATTTGCATGAAAAAGGCTTCTCTGTGAGGTAAAGGCTTCATATTTCAAATTAGTAAAGCACGGTTGGGTTCCAAAGTGTCGGCGTGTCATTTACATTTATAAACACTTTTGTATCTTGAAAATAGCCGTAAGATGTGATTGACACGTTCAACACTCATTGTGCAGTTCTATAATACCAAGATTCATCAATGTACTCCTTTTCACTGGGGTCAAAATCGATTGACATCTCTTCACCCGTGCACCTTGTGAGGCATCTGGTATAATTGTACACGCACGTTCCCCAGCAGATCTGTCTGTTGTGGGCGAGTCTATACTTTGCAGCGCAGAACGTGTCGCAGTTATAAAAGTGGTAGTAGCATCTGCAGCTTCGCTCGCGTAGTAAAGATTTGGACAGACCCACATGAGCGACGAGTAGGCACAGGAAGCAAGCCAACAAGCACTGTTTTAACATGGAATCCTGGGAAAATAAAGAATGTTATAAAAGACACAATATTATATGGACCTTAGCATCAGGATCTGTATGGTATTGCAAGTAATTTGCGAATTACAGTGGTTCTCATGGGGAGGTATGATATAAGGAAAATACACTTAACCCTTTCCCTCATATAAAGTTTTTTCACGCTTTTGCAAACAGAGTAGACCAAGATCAGACGGCTCCTAGAGGAGCCGTCTGACCAGGGTCTGCTCTGTTTGCTAATATAATTTGAAAGATCTATTACTTTAGTTTCTAAAATGGGTACAATAATCCACCTTCCGTATTTCATTATTTCATATTTGTCTATGAATATTCAGTAGGTATTGAAATTTGGAATAAATATAGAACAGGGGAAATGAAATCAGTTCCCAGATGTCTTCATGCTTTATTCAGCTGGTTATAACAATATTTGGATATTGTAATATAAAACTCATAGGCACATTTTATGCCTGTGCAAACAGAAGACCCTAGTAAGACAGCACCTGTAAGAGCAGACCCTAGTCATACATCACCTGTAAGAGCAGGTCCTAGTCAGACAGCATCTATAAGAGCAGACCCTAGTCAGACAGCACCTGTAAGAGCAGACCCTAGTCAGACAGAACCTGCAAGAGCAAACCCTAGTCAGACAGCACCTGTAAGAGCAGACCCTAGTCAGACAGCACCTGTAAGAGCAGTTCCTAGTCAGACATCATCTATAAGAGCAGACCCTTGTCAGACAGCACCTGTAAGAGCAGACCCTAGTCAGACAGCACCTGTAAGAGCAGACCCTAGTCAGACAGAACCTAAAAGAGCAGGCCCTTGTCAGACAGCACCTGTAAGAGCAGACCCTAGTCTGACGGCACCTGTAAGAGCAGACCCTAGTCAGACAGCACCTGTAAGAGCAGACCCTAGTCTAACAGCACCTGTAAGAGCAGGTCCTAGTCAGACAGCACCTGTAACAGCCGTCTGACCAAATCAGCTCTGTTTGCTTATGGAAGTAGGTCGAGCTGATTATACAGTTCCTTAGGCGAAGACATTTTTCATGTGTTCTGATACTAATATGAAAATTGTCATCAAAATAATATTCACGGTGGCATGAACAATAATGATGTAAAGTGTTACAATACCTGGGAAGAGGGTCGTTATATATGAGGTAAATTGTTACAATACCTGGGAAGAAGGTCGTTATGTAATTTCAGAGTATAATGAATCATGTATTTATATTGTCGGTTATATAGAATACACAGGTCAATGTCAATAAGATGCTCAATAGAAAACAAAGGAAATATTTTGAGAAAAAGCTGACGTTTTCTTTGAGAAGATCTTGCCTTTATTGTAGTTTTAAGGTCCTGTGGTCCGGATAGAAGCTGTTTGCAGAGGCAACTCAGGTTCGCCAGTAGCGTAAATCGTAACTCTTTCGCTGCCATTAGCAAAGCAAACGGTTTGATACTGTTATCTTTTCTTAACCCTTTCACCGCCGATGTCGCATAAATGCACCACGACAAATAGTGCAGTCCCAGATCAGACGCCGCCGTTTAAAGGCGGCGTCTGATCAGCGACTTCACTATTTGTCTCAAACTCTATTTCTATATCTGTGTTTTATTCCTTTGAAGTTTGCATTTATTTATCTTATTTCCTTATTTTACCGAATGATTTACCAAAATTGGATTGCAGACGACAATTAGAAATTTGGCGCCGAAAGGGTTAACTCCTTTGCTGCCAATGTCACATATGTGATTACTTATCCAAACAGTGTGGATCCAGATGAGACGCCGAGTAACTTGGTGTCTCATCAGGATCCAAACTGTTTGTTACTGTGACTGAGTTTTACACAAAAGTGAAGAAAAACAAAAATGTGAAATTGTAGCAGTCGACAAAGTTTGCAAACGACAAAACCTGGCAGCAAAAGATACCAATTGAAGTGGATGACCAATATTAAAATTAATAGTCTTGTAAGTGCTAACATTATTTCGATATATACATATACTTTATCCCTACCGTATCACACATCAAGTCATTGTACATGGAACATTGAATGGAGAAAGCATGTTTTGAGCTAGAAAAAATGCTATAACCTGAAAGAAATTCAGCTTATAGTACGTTGGTATAAACATACAATTATGACAATACAGTAAAACCTCTCTGCACAGCACACTCAAACAAGTATCGCTTTTAGCCTTTAAGACAGCTTAATGCAGGGAAAAAGCTCTCGCAGGAGCTTTCTGTATGTAGTTTATCCAGCACTAACCCTTTCAACACTGAATTATTAGAGTGGAATAGCCCATCAACAATAACCCTTTCCCATATGTAAACGCATTTTGACACATCTGCAAACAGAGTAGACCGTCTGATCAGGGACTGCTCTGTTTGCTTATGGTATAATATAGATCTGATTCTACAGCTTCTGTCTGAGCCAAACTGTCATGTGTTTATATGCTATTATAAAAAATAATTTTATTAATATTCATGACGTCATTATTTCCTACATGAATATTCATCAGGGACAGGGTTAACTATGCAGCCTACTCGTACTCGGTATTCTGATGAGACGCCTAGTTACTAGGCTTCTCATCTGGATTCAAACTGTCTGCATAGGTAATCAAAGATTTAACGTTGGCAAGTATTGGTAAATACCTTTTAAAACGTGCCGTGATAAAACAGCGATCTGTAGTCAAGTCTCGCTAATGCGGCAACATAATGTATTAACATAGGAGTCGGTAAAGCAGGTGGTTGTTAAATGCAGGACAAACGTACTGCAGAGGACTCCTTTAGCAGCTTTCTGTATATATCTTGTCCTGCATTAAGCTACCACCTGTTTTAAAATTTCAGAATGATATTTCTTTTGAGTGGTCGTATTAACAAGACTTCACTATACAGTAAAACCCCGCTAATACGACCACCTAAAAGAGGTATAATTATGGGTGTTAGATGCAGTTGGTAGCTTAATGCAGGACAAAAGTAATGCAGAAAGCTCCCAGATGAGCTTTCTACATTACTTTTGTCCTGCATTAAGCAGCCACCTGCTTATAAAGACACACATGTTTATTCATTAAGTGGTCGCATTAGAGGGGTTCTACTGTACTTCAAAATAGCACCATGATACACAGCGATCTGTATGACGATATGTCTCATTGGAAGCAAATATCCTGTACGTCCGGTACGTATTATAACTAATATACAGTTAACCCTTCGCTTGCTATTCACGTCAATATACCTACCTGTAAATAGTGAAGACCCAGATGAGACAGCTCCTGCAGGAACTGTCTCATCAGGGTCTGCACTATTTACAAGTTGACTGTGCAACCAGTGCACTCCACAGTAGTGATTGCAAAGCGAAATACTTGTACACAGTGAAGATATATGTAATTTTACCACAGGGCATGGGTAAAGAAGGAGAAATGTATTTTAAAATTCAGCAAGCGAAGGGTTAAAGTCCTCTATTGCGACCACCGCAAAATGAAAGTACCGTAGTATCTCTAAAACCGTTCATTGGAGTGTAGAGGCAGGGCGAAAGTTGGCCTGAAATTCCCCGTGGGGGTTTTCTGCATTACGTTCGTACAACCATCCATATTTATTCATTTAGTGGTCGCTTGAGATGTGTCCTGCTATACAACGAATTTAGGAACAAATATTGAGAAAACTGGGTTTAGAAATCATTCAATGGAAAGAGAAAAATGAGAAAACTACTGATCTGCAATTGATAACGAATGTGAACCCTTCTATTGCTGAATTTTAAAATACATTTTTCCTTATTGGCCCATGCCCTGTTGTAAAATTATATATATCTTCACTGTCTACAATTTTTCTCTGCGCAATTACTGCTGTGGAGTGCACTGATTGCACAATGAACTTGTAAATAGCGCAGACCCTGGTGAGATCAGGATCTTCGCTATTTACAGGTAGGTATATTGACGTCAACAGCAGGAGAAGGGTTACTGATCAGCAATTGTTTCAAATTTTGTACACACACAGTGGGACCTCGATATTACGAAATCGGGTGACCTGAACTTCGATATAACTGGAGTTAGATATTCGGTCCCTTCAAACAATTGTAATACAGAGATGTTCTAAAGTTCCCCTCTGTGCACATTTATAAAGATATGAGACAGCTTGGTGCATGTCGCGAACACTGTTTTCACCATTACTTTCGACCTGCATTAATTAACCCATTACCTCATAGGCTATTTTTAGATACAGCATTAACTAGAGAATTTTTTTTTTTTTAGAATTTTGTAGTTTGAAGCCATTGTGATAAATAGAGCATTTGCAATGGTTTCACATAGTGACTTTAACAGAGTCGTCAAAAGTCGTTAATATGAGGGAGTGGGTTAAGCTATCACATCGAGAAGGTTGTCAAATTAGAAATAGGTCGACCCGAACTCCCTATATCTCGAAACACGAGCAATGTGTATGGTTCGAGATATCGTGATTTCTGTGTATACGACTATATATATCATTACAGTTGATCAAATACATTCTTTTCAAATGTCCCGGTTTGTGTCAATTTATGTCTTGTTGCTTAAACAACTCGTGACGGTGATTAGTTAAGATTCAGCTTTTTATCTGAGGTATTTAGTTTATGAACTACATTACAATCGCGTTAAACCATTCCCTCATAGACTGTTTTAGATCCAACCTCTTTCAATAAATCTACCGAAAAGGAGCATTTACTAGAGAAAAGGTAAATATTAGAAATGCGCAGTTTTGAAACCATTGTGATAATGTTCGAGTAACCTTTGAACCTGTGGAGCAAATGTTCCATCACAATGGTTTTTAAAAAGTAACTTTTACAGAGGCGTCACAAGGCGTCAATATGCGGGAATAGGTTAACCCTTCCCTCATGTAAACGTGTTTTCACGCATCTGCAAACAGAGTAGACCCAGATCAGACGCCTCCTAGAGGAGCCGTCTGATCAGGGTCTGCTCTGTTTGCTAATGGAATTTGAAATATCTGTCTCTTTACTTTCTAAAATGGCTTCAATGTTCCACCTTCCACATTGCATTATAATTATTTTGTCCAGTTTTTTTTTAATATTCAGTAGGTATTGAAATTTGGAATAAACAAAGAACAGGGAACGGGGTAAGCATTATCGAAGAATAACTGCGTACGTTTGATGCAGATGGCTGATTAATGCAGGGTGCATTTAGCTGCCATCTTTCATATAGACTAATAATTATACTTATTTGACTATTTGGATTAGCCAATTTTTACCGTATTCTAAAAACAACGATTACGTTTAAAAAATACATTAATTATACAAGAGGTAGGAGTAATCGGATATCAGTATGTCTTGTTGTTTGATTTTGCTTATTTCCGGCTTCTTGTCTCTGAATCTTTGATAGTCAAAGAACGTTAAATTGTACTACTTGCTTACGTAATATAGCACACCTACACAGTCTATAACCTCGGATACTTCTCCAAATTAAACCCAATTAATCGTATTGTCTTATTAAGCAATTGTTCAAACAGGATTAAAACACCCAAATTTTCTACAATATTATTTATGATACCTCGTCTCAAATTAATAATTTAACCCAACTACATGTATATAGTAGTGTAGGGGAGCATCGCAAACAGCTTATATGTTGGTATTAGCTATTCATGTTTTTATGTTCAGCGAACAGTGCAGTCCCTGATCAATGAGACCTTTAAGGTACGCTCTTCATCTGTCTAAACTGTTTGAATATGTTCCATTATGTGACCGCCACAGTAAATGATTTAAATATGGTTTGCGATTTCCCGAGTTAGTTGTAATATGATCTAGGCAAAAATCAATATGTTCGACTATAAATATATACACCATACGATAAAATTTGCATTCCAATCAGTTACACAGAGCATCCCAAAGTATTACCGAGAGTGCTAGAGTGGGTATGGTTAAAGTAAGTGATGTAAGTATTTACTGTCACAAATGGAAATACAGTTGAACTTCGATATCTCAAATTAGGATACCTCGAACTTTGGGATAACTAGAACTAAACATTAGGTCCTTCCAACGCATACAATACAGAATAGCCCAGAATTGTATTACATGTACTACGAATATCTATTAACACATTTGACAGCTTAATGCATGTCTAAAGTATGAGCTTTCAGCATTACTTTAGACCTGTATTTAGCTTGTCAAATGAGAAATAGTCCAGATTAAGAACTACTTTATACGGTCCCATGAAGTTCTAGATATCGAAGTTCAGCTGTATATTCCGCTGGATTTGTGCCAACCATTTTCAAAATATTTCAAATATATGGTCAGTATATGGCAAGCAATATTCATATTTCTACCAGGGTATCTACTTCCCAACTCTATGTCTCTTTAACATGGTACAGATTACATAGTGGCAGTCAAATACGTCACAGAAAGCGGTACTTTTAACCGTTTACCCATAGAGACGTTTTTGACGCATTTGCATGCAGAGTAGACGCACATTAGGTGCCTGCTCCTATTGGAGTCGTTTGATCAAAGTCTGCTCTGTTTGTTGATGAAATAATCTATAACCGATTCCAAATTTCTGCCACAGCCAACACCATAAAAAATTATGTACATACTTAAATTATAAAAAAAGCTAATTGATATTAATGATATAATTAATTCTTTCACGAATATTCATGGAATAAAATGTTAACAAACTGCTATAATAATGGATGAATGAAATGAGTATATGGTCACGTATCAATACTGAATATTTCATTGTCTTATACATTTCATGTAAGCACTAATTTGTTTTTAAATCAGTACCGTTACATAGAAAAACAATGAAATATAGAATATATTGTTAATTGCAAAGCAATGAACTATTGCTGATGAATATAAAATTGGATTCTTTCAATTTAGACATCTGAAAATCAAAGGTGTTTAAACGCCCTCAATGAAATTTATAAAAAATAATTATAGTATTGGCAATATAACAATAAATACGGTAAAAATAGGTGCAATAGCGGATTCAAAATAATAACTTATACAAAATAATAAACTCACCATATTTCAAGAAATCCGCTTTCTAATCTTGCTAATCGGCTGCTGTTGCCGCCTGTGTGGAATAGAGGATGAGTCCTAGAATGAGAGGCTATTTAACATGTAATGCCATGACGTCGATGCCAGTCCTAAGTGCTTATTGAACATTTAGTACTGGTGTTATCAAATCTTGTCTGGGTGTAAACAGATATTAGGGGGCCGATCCCTTGACAGTCCCAGTAGCCACTTATGATATAACCTGAAACCTTTAATGGACAAAATGTTCACAAACAAGCTGGATATCATTCATCATCTAGCTATTTTTGGCTATGTATCTTTAAACGCAAATCAATCAAAAGCAATCTGATCAATGGATATGAATGCTTACTCGACGTTTTTGTTTTCATGGAGATGGCCATGTTTATGCTAAGTTCAATTAACTGGATGTATTCTAACTTTCACAAAGCATGCACCATCTAATGAGCAACTAAATGTTAGAAGCAAATGTACTAAGTGAATAGTTTTAACAAAAATAAGTATGACACGTTTCCTAAATGCATAATTCGAACTTTTCCTCTATAATCTATATCCATAACATAAAGTTGTATAGTAGACATTTACCGATGCTAACTAAGAAATAACACTATCATCTAAGCTAAAATAAAGAAGCATATTGATAGACAGATTTATTTCAAAATAAAATGTAACATACGCGGTAAGACATTATTACACAGTCACTTTGTAAAAACAAATACTACT
This sequence comes from Azorinus chamasolen, assembly GCA_963576725.1. Taxonomy (NCBI): domain Eukaryota; kingdom Metazoa; phylum Mollusca; class Bivalvia; order Cardiida; family Solecurtidae; genus Azorinus; species Azorinus chamasolen. The sequence continues at coordinate 4,151,530 of OY755243.1, read as the reverse complement.
TGAATAAACTATGAACCATGGCAATCCTTTCATACACCAAGGATAACACAAAAAGGAAATCCCTTATTTCCATCGTGGTCCTTAATTAATTAATAGATGTTTGACATTACCGAAATTTGATATACTGACCAGTATACCATGAATCTTTAGAAGCACACATCTCATTATGACATTACATTAATAAATTGTTATCACAAGAAATATATCACATTATAATACTGGTAAGGTAGATGCAAGTTAAGTACATATTATTCTGTGCAGAATTAACATTAAATGCTTCATCTGACCAATACTGAAGAAGAATACACTCTTAATTATAGGATGCTGGAATAAAGCATGCTACACATTTGATAAAAACATAATTTATTTATTATCTAATGATACATATAATTGGTTTTGCAATACTGTACTTAGTAATACACTTTAAGGAAATGTTATACATATATTATAAAACATATGTACACTTAAATAGCATACCAGGTATCATAAACACATTATTAGAAAACACCTGCAAGTGGTTTAAACATGACATCCCATTTTGGGGATTGATATCTGGACTACCAACATACTAACATACATGAAATCACTAATGCGCTATTTATATGAACGTTTAAATGTTTCGTTTTGTTTGTTACTTCCGTACGTAAGTAATTGTATTATTCTTGGCTTACAGAGTTTTACCTCTCATCTCTGTGGTCTTTAAAAAAGAGACAAGTCACATAAAATTAAGAAATGAATGACGTGCTTCCGGTGTTCATGAGGTTATGCAACGCATAGCTTTACGAGCAAAGTTAGTGAAGCCCGAAGGGCTTCACGTGAATCTTTGCTCGTAAAGCTATGCGTTGCATAACCCATGAACACCGGGAGCACGTCATTTATTTCTTATATTTATGTTCCATTGTATTTCTTATATTTAAGAAATGAATGACGTGCTTCCGGTGTTCATGGGGTTATGCAACTTTCTTTTTAGAATAAGGTTATATAAGGACGTTGCAGGGCGAATGTAAATATTGAAAAATGAAAATATTTCACAACGTGTGTTATATCAGATATAACTATTGATCACATTATATTTGAGAAGAATTATGTATGTTTTATATAGAGATTGTTAATACATAAGGTACGTACAAATAGGACTTCGTCTTACATACAATACATTTGCAAATAATTGGGCATGCAAAGTCATCGGAAGAAAATATATATAGCGTCACATGCATTAATCCATTCCCCATAGGCTAGTTTTAGAATATTAGAAGTGTGTATTTCTGACACTATTGCTCGATTTATCACAATGATTTTAAAAAGTGACTTTCACAGAGGTGCCGAAAGGCGTCAATATGAGTCTATTAAAGATAACACAATAACATGATTGTATCAATGCAAAAACAATCTGACAAAACTAACTTCCAAGGCGGTACCCTCTATATCATGTTTTATCACTTTTGAACAGATGAATATGTACGTGGAGTGTAGATGTGTGGCATATGTCTGCGTGCGCGAACTCTTTATTTGGCGCGTTTTGATACATTTTGAGTTGCTTTATTTTAATCATATTCACACAGCATCCTAAACTTGTTACATTTAGTGTCTCAGTCTCTTAGTGCCAGCCAATCGCATGAATTTAATTGAAATTTGGACACAGTTTGACCATATTGGTTAAATGGCAAAGATATGTTGATGGCGTTGAGCAGGCAAATACGAGTACTTTGAAGATATGAATATTTTAAACATCTACGAACGCCCAAATACAAGAAACAAACATTTCAAACATCAACAAACGCACAGGTACAAAGGCATAAGACACACATAAAAGTAAGGGTGAAAAAGAGAGCACCGCCACTGGGGGTTTAAACTGGTTTACGGACGTCCATGCATATCTTAAAGTCACCATAGTTAAACAAACTGTGTAAATAAAGGTATCCCCACCTGTTGCCTAACGATTTGATAATTATTATCCGGACGTATATCGATCGTTTTTATCAACATTCATTTGAGGTATATATTTGATTAGTTTCCATACCTATGTTATCTTTTGTAAAGTTCAGAATCTATAATAATCAGGTCTAGGACCCGACAGTGAACGCATGTCCCGCATTCAAAAAGGTTCCTTGCCACGCTCCTTTATTTGGAGTCCATCTAATTTGAATATAGCAGTTACGTTAGATTTAATTTTCAAATTTCTAAACTTATTATATTGCAAACGTTGAATGTAATTGTTGAATGCAATCTATCTAGTTCTTTCGATCCACATACCCATGTGTTTGAACCATGTAAACGTATAAACAGATTGATGGAAAAACGAGTAAATGAAATTTGATAACAGAACATATGATTTATCTGAAAATGTATGATGTTTTGAAAAAGTGCCTATAACATATGAACCTTGCATAAATGTGCATAGTAATCAGATGTCCGGATAAGATTTGTCGATCTAAAACATTTTCAAAAATAGCTTCTTTACATCTCCACCAAACCCTTGTTGTGACCACCTTTTAGATTTGTCTCTTCGAGACGATTCTAAAGAGTGGTCACAACATTGGACTTGGTGGAGAAATGACGATTTTAGTAATTGTGTACGCACCTTTATCTGTAGCTCTGGTAATAATGCCAGTAGTGTTGAACTATTTGTGTCTGATGGCAACGTATACTTGTACAATTGGTTTCATTGATGTATAAAAAGGTTGTCGTCAGTCAAGTTCTCAATAATGTTTTATTTTTATTGAACTTCCTTTCATATATTTAATTTAATTAGTACTGTTACCACTAAGATATGTTGAGTATGTTCCCTTTATCATTGATATGCTATATATCAACCTCATACATTGATACATTGATTCCTACTATTTTATGTGTATCATTTTAAATTTATTAAAATCAGATGTTGCCTTTATTGCGGTACTGCATGAACACGTACAGATTACTCAACTAACAAATCAATTCAACACTTAGAATATATATTATCGGCCTTTAACAATCCCCGTGAATTATATTTATAATAATGCATTTATATACAATATAACAATTCTTCAGAACGACTGGTCCTTTATTGACAATAGTATAATTACAAAGACAGCATTATCTTTTTAGATATAATAACTAATGCTTCTAATTGTTTTCCTCATGGTATAGAGTGCCGGAATGTCAGAAACATGGACAAAGCAACAGTCAGTGCTTGTTCAAAACATTATTCCAAACATTAGCACAGCAGTATCACGCTTGGAGTAAATATTCAAGTCCTAGCTTCATACAATATGTTGTTAATTGTATGACATTCAAGTACGTCTTTCAACGAGTCTATTGTATGAACGCTTTTATAGACTCCATTTAGGTATGTTGACGATTTTGTAATAGATATATTTATCTTTGTCCATTGTTGAAATCCCAAACAATGGTGTTTACACATAACGAGAAATATTTGATTTATTCTTCATGCATTTTGTATTTGATATCAGCTAATTCTACGATGATTCCAGTTATTATAAGAGGTCAAACGAAACAGAGCTTCACACAGTATCAGAGCTCCCATACAATAGCACACCGTATCAGAGTCTCACACAGTGTCAGAGCCTCACACAGTATCAGAGCCTCAAACATTATCAGAGCCTCACACAGTAACAGAGTCACACACAGTAACAGAGCCTCACACAGTAGCAGAGCCCAATACGGTATCAGATCCTTACACAGTATCAGAGCCTCATACAGTGACAGAGCGTCACTAGTATCAGAGCATCATACAGTATCAGAGCCTCAAACAGTATCATAGCCGCACACGGTAACAGATCCTTTCACAGTATCCGTGTATCACGTAGTATCAGAGCCTCATACAGAACCTGAGCCTCACACTGTAACACCCTCACACAGTAACATAGCCTCATACAGTAACAGAGCCTCACACAGTATCCGAACCTCGCGTAGTATCAGATCTTTACACAGTATCCGAGCCCCATACAGTATATGAGCCTCACACAGTAACAGAGCCTCATACAGTGACAGAGTTTCACTAGTATCAGAGCACCATACAGTTTCAGAGCCTCAAACAGTATCATAGACGCACACGGTAACAGATCCTTTCACAGTATCCGAGCCTCACGTAGTATCAGAGCTTCACACAGCATCCGAGCCCCATACAGTATCTGAGCCTCACACAGTAACAGAGCCTCACACAGGATCAGAGCGAGCCTCACACTGTATCAGAGCATCACATAGTATTAAAACCTCCACATAGTATCAGAGCCTCACAAAGTATCAGAGTCTCATACAGTATCAGAGCCTCACATAACATCAGAGTCTCATACAGTATCAGAGCCTCAACCAGTAACAGAGCCTCATACAGTGTCAGAACCTCACACAATATCAGAACCTCACATAGTATCAGAGCTTCGTAATGTATCAGAGCCTCACACAGTGTCCGTTAAGATAGTATTGACATTTTAATTTTTATGATTTGTGCAGACTTTCACTGTACATAAAATAACCCCCCTTTTTTTCAAGCTAAACAGTGTTTGCAGCATTAGACCTGTCTACTCACATTTCAGAGATTGGAGAAAATATGTTTTATGTGTAAACATATAGATATATGTATACGTTGTTATCATGTTTTTTCTTTCTCTGACGTAAATCTCACTTCGTCCATTAAAGATATTATTATGTTCATTTGTATGGAATGTGTCTAGGGAAACATTGCTATAAGAAGTCCATTAGGAAGGAACTTAAGGAATATCTGGTAAATACCCAAGTGGACAAATAAACGTGATGAAACAATCTTTGTCAATGAACATAATGTTGGTCTCAGACTGAAATCCGTCATGCATGTATAACGATTTTGTACAGTTTGTAAGATAGAAATATTGCGCTACGAAACATTCACAGTTATAGATGTGTATTGAGTAGCTGATGGTTATTCTGATTCTTCCCAGTGTAGTGTCTGTAACGTCTTGAGACAATTCCTACTTCTATTTGGCCAGTATAAATCCAATTAGCGCTTGAATAAATTATGCAATTAGGAGACCATTCGAAAGCAAAAGCAGCAATACATAAGGAGAATATTGCAGACTCGGTTTTATTGAATCTGTTCATTAACAGTTATCAAAATAGCAGCACTTCTCATGCCCCCTAGCATCGGCTTAACCCTTTACCTGATAGAAGCGGCTTTTAGCGTGTTTGATTTATTCCTCCGCTAAAGAAAATAGTTCAAATTCATACAGTCATGAACATGTTGCATAATAAATATTTTCTATATCCTAGTAGGTGGTAGCTTAAAGCAGGCTGAAAGTAAAGCAGAATGCGCCTTAAGGCGCATTCTTCTTTACTTTCAACCTGCTTTAAGTGGTCATATGTCTTCAAAACTAGAAACAGGCTATTGGGTAAAGAGTTAAGCGGTATTCAGTTTTCATAACTAATAACATCAAAACTAATGATCCCGAAGGACCAGAATGAAGTATTGGACGACTTTGTACGCCCGCCACACAATCACTTTACACCTACTGTTATGAAAAACATAAATCACCCCAATGTCCCTTTTGTTTCGATGTAAGCTTCAGGTTCTTTGAGATATATCATATGATTTATACGTATTCTGTGTTCGCTTTAAGAAAGATAGTACGACTGAAATTGGCATAGGTTCCAACATACGACGACCGTATCAGCAAGTTGCGATCGTCGTATGTTAGCTCTGACATCAATTCCTTTCGTATGAAGTTATTCTCAGTTGTTGCATGCTACAGTATGTGATAGTTTTAACTATGTTAGTAATGGTAATTGTTGTAAACTGGGACTTATGATAAATTTGGTCGTACGACTTTTTTTATCAAATGGGACCCTATCGTATTAACTAGTACTGCTTGTAGTTCGAAAGAATTGAGTAAGGTATGAAAACGATTACTTGTTAGCTACGAATGGAATAGAACATGTGTTAAATGACATAAACAATGCCATACGTCAAGTAGTTCACTTTGCAAGACAATATGTGTAGAAAACAGATTGCTTCTCCAACCAATGCATACTTACAGTAGAATCTGTCTTAAGTGACTTTGATGGTCGGAAGGACGGACGGACACACGCGATTCCAATGTAGCCCCCACTTCTTTAGAAGTGGGGCTATAATTACGTATTTTGATCATGTCAGTTTATTGCTAACTTAAGCAGCTCATAACTATTGAAAATCCAAGTATTTACGTAAGATTCGTGTGTTCAAATATCACACGAACACTGGCAGCTAACTGAGCATTGAAGAATCGCTTCGTACACGAGCCTCAATTGGTTTTGCATGCGCACAGTGCAAAATCATTAAATTCATTCAGGGCTTGTTTATCCACAACGTATGAGGATGGACTTGCCAACCAAACAAAGCTGGTGATGGAAAATCAGTTTGGCAATACAGACATGAATATGAAATGCTGTCACTGTTTCAGCTATTTTGGTAGAGTCACCTAATGATTATTCCCATCAACTTATCTTGAAACCTGACAATCGGTTTCGGAGAAGAAGAGGTTAGAAGATTTTTCTTTTGGTTGCCATGGCAACCAGAGTTCTACATGGATCCACATTTGTTAGCTATTTTGACAGAGAATCACCCAAAGACCATCCTTGGAAAGTTTCATTACATTTGACAATATAATTTTAGAGGGGATGTCACTTGAAATAAAATATTCACGACACACTAAGGACGACGCCTGGCGACCGACACATGATGATCACAATAGCTCACATTGGCATGATGGAAAGAACTTGATAAAAATGCAAATAATTCGAAAATATTGCGCAAAAATCACTAAAAATAGTTCTTTTATAGCCGTTGCCATGGAAACAAAGGATAGTTTTACTGTTAATTTGAGAATAAAATGTTCCAAATATAATCACATGGAAGACCACACCAATACTTTATACACATAATAAGGCAAACCTGCTGGAAAAGAAAAAGTAGGCTAACTTTATAATTCTCTAGAAAATGTCAATTTTAGAACCACAAATGAATTTTATATCATTTTAAGAATATTTTGGTTGCCATGGCAACCAGATCTATGTCCCAGAATATTAACATAATATTTGCGTAATTTTGTAAGTAAATAGCAAGGTCTTACAATAATTCATTATTTAGACATTTAGAAAAAAACAATAAGGATATGTTTTCAAAAAATTGGGCAAAACTACATACGTTATTGCCATAGTAACCAGTCATTGAGGAAAAATCTATTTTGATTTAATTTCCAATCAACACTAGCCATCTCTCATTTCCAAAGAATAAAAATCGGGACATATTTACATCCATAAGAAAACTGGAAGTCCTTTTAAATTCTGTATATCATTTTTAAGCTTTTTGCTATGAAAACCACGATTCCCACCAGAATGCTATTGGGAATGTTCTACCACCCATCTAAAATGTTAGGTAATGTGTTAAGTTTATATATGTAAAATATGGAGTTATTGTAAATCAGGTAACACAATCTGCCAAAATCAGGCTTTTTGTCCCCTACTATCAGTGTGTATTTCAGGTAGTGGTCTAGTTCTGTACTGTCTAAAGTATCACATATTCACTCTCCTTTCTTCTAATGATGTTTAGAGTCTTATGCAGATAGGTTCATTTTTAATTTGATTGATAGAAGTAATAGCAATACCCTGTCTTACAATATATACTCTTTCCCTTTTTATCAAAATAACTGACGATAAACACATTTGTACTTTGCTGTATATTCTTGATTTTAATATCACTGTATAAGCATATGAGATTATTGATTTTGTCATGCATGGTAACTATGTTGTATCTATTTCTACGGGTTTGTGTCCCGTAATGTCCAAATATAGCATTTATAAATTGCATTAAGACAGCAAGTAGACAAATGGCTTTTATTGCAATAGCAGTGCGTATTTTGTGCGTAGATCGCGGCTATATTAAGGAATTCCATAAACTACTACGTAAGGCTGCCTTCTTGCAACTGTTTACTGTCAATCCTGGCTAACAGTTTATGTTGTTAATTCTATATCTGGTAAAGGCGTCACGTCGTGTCTTTGCAAACAGAGTTAACCAGATTATACTGTTATTTTAGGATTCTACTAGACTTTCTGCCATGGTTAAAATCCTATGTTCATCTGCCATTATAGAAATAGGATGAAAGATATAAAAATACAGAAGTGAAGTAATGTTTTATTGTATACCTGTTTAACAGGTAAACGACCAAACAACAACAGTATGTACACTCCAATTTTTATCCAATATGTAAAGTATAGTAATGGTTTCATGTTCACGATTGCGTATTTTCTATAGCAGTTTCTCAGAATATGTTGACTGAGAGTCAAATAGCATGGATCCTGACGAGACGCCGAGTTTCCTGACGTCTCATAAGGATCGAAGATACTTTCGCATATCCGTTAGGTTGCGTTTGACATGACAAAGGTTATGCTGCGTTTACATTCAGCCACGATATCCACGGTGTTCACGAATTAGAAAAGCGCAAAGGCGTCACGATTTATTGCATTAATTATCTTTTACTACGCTTTCCCATGCGTTCTTCTTACGCCATCTGTGCGTTTTGTTACTTCCTGTAGCGGTTTGTTACGAAACCAACACGATTCTTGTGAATATCTGTTACGTCCTATTAAGCTCTCCTACGATTTATGGCAACGGTTTGAACACTGTTCCTGTTGCTGACAAGAACAGTAGTTTATCAACTGTATCAGTAGACAGTAGCAGCATTTAGATTGCTGTTGGTGACGCTCAACATCAAAATGGATGGACGCGTTGACCGTATAAAAACATTTGGAGTGCAGGGGTTAATTACTAATTAAATTTCGCTACCCATTATTTTATTACTTTATAATGAATATTAGTTGTAGCATGTGTGGCAAAGTGTTGTTTATCCGTCATGTTTCACGTACTATATTCAATCTGCATATTAAATACGCTCGTACAATAAAAGTGACAAACAGTTTGGATCCTGATGAGACACTTTGTTACCTATTGTGTTACCTAGTCAACATTGTTTGCGAATGTTCTCAAAATTTCGCCTGCAGTGTATCATAGGCTCGCTAAACTAAACATGCGTACGGTACTGATATCAATAGGAATTTCGATACTTGTGGAAAAGTATTTTTATAGATTATAATTGTTGTATCCTATCAACCTGGGGTGTATCTTTTTTGAGACACATTTCAACCTCGAATATTAAAACAAGGAACCACCTGTCTAAATTGTTCTCTATTTTTCTTTATTCAAAAGCCGAGCTAGCGCGGCTAACCTGCAGATGCATTGTACTCAATTTGTATTTAAATCATATCAAACTTATATAACCAGTATTTGTAAATTCAATAGATGGAGTGAGATATTATTTTTTATTATTGCCAATGATTCTAAATATGTTTTAGCGTGGTCAATAAGAAGCACACTGTGGGTAATTGATAAGATTACTCATATAGTAGAACCTGTCTTAAGCGACAATAACAATGAGGTCTGATTATGGATCTTTAAGGCAGGTGGTAGCTTAATGCAGGTCATAAGTAATGCAGAAAGCTTTCTGCATTACTTTTGCGCTGCATTAGGCAATCACATTCTTTTTAAGACTCTTGTTTTCAATAAATGAATGGTCACGTGGGATATGTGGTACTGTGAATAATAGTTTGGATAGGTCTACAGTGTTAGTATCTGTGCCATTTGAAGATAAATAATAATAAGTAAATGTCATATTCAGTAAAGCAGTTTCTGAATTTTAGACTTTTGCATGCGTGCCTCACTTACCTTACACATCTGTCCTTATTGTACGACATTCGATACTACTTGGACAGCCGAACTTAACGTACACTCTGGTATACAACAAATGGCTTACTTCGCACAATAAAATGTCATAAGTACAATACTACCATGACGACTTTCAGTTGCGATCGTCGGATCTTATAATGATACTTTTTAGTCGTCCTTTCTTTAGTAAAACGGGCCCCTGTGATTTCTCAATAACAGCTATATCAAATAACACACAGAAAGTAATCAACTTTTAAAACCCTCGTGTCTGCCACAGAGAAATCAAATAAGCACTTTATGAGAAATTAACTCGATTAAGTCTTGTTCGCGACTAGAATTGCTTACAACACTATGTCGTTTTATATCAATGCATTTAGATAGGTTGGAAAAGCAAGAACTTTCATCAAACTCACGTATTCGCGTTGACGTTACATTATTCTAAAAAATAGCATTGTTGTAATCTTTTCTTTCTAATATACTGTATAGTTTGTCCAGAAAAATATGCACATTATACTTTCCATTGTACAATAGTAAACCTATCTACAGTGAAACAGTTATTGTTATAAGGTTTAGTAATATAGCATTATGAAGTTTTTTTGCAGGTGGCTGTTTAATGCGGGGTGAAATTCATGCAAAAAGCTCATAGAGAGGCTTTCTGCATGTCTTTTTACCTGCATGAAGGTGCTACATGTTCTAAAGATATTCTAATGATACTTGTTTTAGTGTTTGTACTATCGGTGTTTTAGTGTTCTACTATCGGGGGTTTAGTTTTCGTACTATCGGGGTTTTAATGTTTGTACTATCGGGGTTTAGTGTTCGTACTATCGGGGGTTTAGTGTTCGTACTATCGGGGGTTAGTGTTCGTATTGTCGGGGGGTTTAGTGTTTGTACTATCGGGGGTTTAGTGTTCGTACTATCGGGGGTTTAGTGTTCGTACTATCGGGTTTTAGTGTTCGTACTATCGGGGCTTTAGTGTTCATACTATCGGGGTTTAGTGTTCGTACTATCGGGGGTTTTCGTACTATCGGGATTTTAGTATTCGTACTATCAGGATTTTAATGTATTTAGAAATACACCACTCGCGCTTATATTTTTCAGTTGTGGGCTTTACGAAAATGAATCTAAAGTCACACATTTGAAATATGTGATTATCTATGCCAACAGTTGAGGCTATTCACGAGAAACCGTTTGATGCTTGAATTGTTTATTTGTGAACATATAGTTTGTTTGACCACGAAACACAGCAAATTGTGAGTGGTTAAAAGCTTAGCCAGCATGCTCACGTATTCGCGTTGACGCTACATTATTCTAAAAAATAGCATTGTTGTAATATTTTCTTTCTAATATACTGTATAGTTTGTCCAGAAAAATATGCACATTATACTTTCCATTGTACAATAGTAAACCTATCTACAGTGAAACAGTTATTGTTATAAGGTTTAGTAATATAGCATTGTGAAGTTTTTTTGCAGGTGGCTGTTTAATGCGGGGTGAAATTCATGCAAAAAGCTCCTAGAGAGGCTTTCTGCATGTCTTTTGTCCTGCATGAAGGTGCTACATGTTCTAAAGATATTCTAATGATACTTGTTTTAGTGTTTGTACTATCGGGGTTTTAGTGTTCTACTATCGGGGGTTTAGTTTTCGTACTATCGGGGTTTTAATGTTTGTACTATCGGGGTTTAGTGTTCGTACTATCGGGGTTTAGTGTTCGTACTATCGGGGGTTTAGTGTTCGTACTATCGGGGTTTAGTGTTAGTATTGTCGGGGGTTTAGTGTTCGTACTATCGGGGGTTTAGTGTTCGTACTATTGGGGGTTTAGTGTTCGTACTATCGGCGTTTAGTGTTCGTACTATCGGGGCTTTAGTGTTCATACTATCGGGGTTTAGTGTTCAAACTATCGGGGGTTTAGTGTTCGTACTATCGGGATTTTAGTATTCGTACTATCAGGATTTTAATGTATTTAGAAATACACCACTCGCGCTTATATTTTTCAGTTGTGGGCTTTACGAAAATGAATCTAAAGTCACATATTTGAATGTGTGATTATCTATGCCAACAGTTGAGGCTATTCACGAGAAACCGTTTGATGCTTGAATTGTTTATTTGTGAACATATAGTTTGTTTGACCACGAAACACAGCAAATTATGAGTGGTTAAAAGCTTAGCCAGCATGCTAAAAGACAACTATGTGTTTGCTTTGCTGAACTAGATCGGTCCTTGGAAATGTACAATGAGTATATTTTACTACACTTAGAACTTATATTCCCTAACGAAACTACGTTTCAAAATATAGTGTCACGTCAAAGTGAGCATGGCACTTTTGATGACTCAGTACATTAACCCTTTACTCCATAACTATGCCTTTCTATGCCTTTGCAAAGTAGACCATGATCAGACGGCTCCTATAGGAAGTTTAAACAATGAAATAAAAGTAATGAAACAACTCATTTGACGTTTATAATAATCAATTAATAAGTTTAGAGAAGGTTGAATGTCGGATCGAAGAAGAAAATTCAAAGAAAGAAGGAAGCACATTGTGGAAAGCAATAACCGTTTAGCATGATGCATTTAACATGAAGCAAAATGGAATGCCACACAGCATGATGCAGTTTTGCGTTAACCGTCCTCCTTAGTCAGCTGCCATCTGCTTTCATTTGCTAAAGCAGGTTTCTTCTCATTTGTTTCAATCGCTTTACATTTCGAAAGATTTGACCTGGACCCTGACCTATATGCAGAATACATAATGACAGAAATGGCGTTGTATAAATAAAACTCCGCCAGTAAATAGTGAAGTATATTCTTGCTGAAATTATGGCAGAGCGATAACCCGTGCATATGTAAACCATACAATCACGAGTGTACCAATACATAGTTGCTTACCGAGACATAAATAAACCCATGCAATACCAATGATAAAAATAGAAATGTTACGAATTTTGATTTATGCAAATTAACTAGTTTCGGATCCACGTCAATTTGTTCGAGCAATATCAAGTTTTAAAACAGCTGAGTCTCAGTCTGTATCTATTCTCAAGATTGTAATTGATGTCATACTTGAGCCTGTGTGACAAAACATGTGGAATAAAATGAAACGACGAGAAACTCAGCTTCATGTTTTGAATCTGAACTGTAAATTGCCTACGGTATCTGAACTGCACATTGCCTATGGTATTAACTCGTTCGATGTCAAATAGTTTGTTGTCTTCTACGATTTCGTTTGTTTAATGTTCTCCCATTTTCTGTCAAAAATATAACCACATTAATAAGCATTTTGGATCCTAACGAGGCGCCGAGTTATTCCGTGTCTCATCTGGATCCAAACTGTTTGCATAGGTTATTACAGACGCGACGTTGACAGTGAAATATTTACATTCACCCCATCCTTTTCCATTGTAAAAATTGACGTTCAATTGTTGTAAACTACATTTTCAGCGGAGACGGGACTTACGGCCCTTTTCTCCGCGAATTAATTTTCGAATTCGGACAGCAGACATTTGGCGGAATCTTCAAAACTAACCGACTGCGTACTTATTAGCGTAAAGGTCAATATGACGTCACATCAAATTGACGTCAACTCGGTATTTTCGCGCCAAAGTGTCAAGTTGATGACGTTGATTGTTTACATTGGAACTTATTTTGTTGCGTTCGAATAGTAAACCGCTTCAGTTATGCGGTTATGGCTATTCCTGTAAGCACATGTACTATTCGTGTTAACAACATCAAGTAAGGATTAAACACATTTGCATACCAATAAGCTACTTATCCATGCTAGAAATTACAGGAAATATAATGCAAATATAAGAAATGAATTGAATTTTTTTGACATTTAAGCGAAATAAACGACATAAAATGATCAGCAAAATAACCAGCGCGATTCATGTAATTTGCCGATCATTTTCTGTCGTTTATTTCGCTTAAACGTAAAAAAATCAATTCATTTCTTAAATACACGTAGTTAAATGTGTATAGCAGGATGGACAGTGATGTTACCCCTCTTAACATATCGATGATGTACTTACTTTAAATCAATATCAATCTCTATCTGGCCTTTTAATCTTTCGCTGCAACATAATTATTACCAACAGCAAAATGTGTCGTCTGCGTCAAATGCTATTATTGAGTTTTATTCCCTTTTATTTAGACTCGGCGTCTCAGCTGGATCTATACAGTTTGCAAAGATGATCACAGGTTTGACAATGGTAGCCAAAGTATTGAGTGAGCACTTTTTAACTACTTAGCTTCCACATTTTGTAGTCTCTTGAGTTACCAGTTTTAATCAACTGTTCAGCTGCCACGTTTTGTAGTCTGCACACTTTGTCTATAGATTTTTGTTTCAAAATCCATTCAAAATCATTATAAGGCATCGAGTAACGCAGTGAACTATCAGGATCCAAACGGTTTGCAGAGATAGTTACAGACTGTTCACTGGAAGCGTAGAGTGAAACGGCAGCCTAGGTACCTATTCTCGAGTGTAGGTTTGAAAAGAGTTTGGATCCAGATCATGGGATCAAAATTGTTTGAGACATAGAAAGTGTTGTGGAAAGAAATTGACGTATAAAATTGTAATCAGATTGAAACAGATGACAATTGTTTTGCAGACGACAATGGAACGTCGGTTCAAAGGTTGTTAGCAACAGTACTACTATGATCAAAACGGTTGTTATAGCATAGCAAAGCCTGAATTGTCGCATTAAAATGGCAACGTTTAATCCTTTACTCAATTGCTATTAATTTAAGAAACAATCATTGTATGTTTTAATAATTAAAGTGCATTTTATAATGGTGTGTTTGTAGAGAATTGGTAGACATGTAGAAGAAACGTATTGAGAAATTCTCATTAAAATGTTGAGATATTTCTCAGCCATAACCCTATCTTACTGCAACTCATTAAATCGTCTCGGCGAGGCAATTCTAATGAATTGCGGTAAGATAGGATTTCGCTCAGAAAGACGAGCTCATTACACAACTGATATACAGCCTCTGAGAAGGCTTACTTACAATTAGTAATACACGTAATAATAAAACAAATATTACTATACAGAGTGTCATACTTTATTGATAAAAAAATATTCAATGTCAATCTTTATCCAGCTGTGAAAAAGATCCTGCTCAAATTAGGATATTACTAATTCCGATCCGATCAAGCCTTTGACAAATTACTGTCCGAGTATAAGACAGGTTGGATCCTAATGGGACGCTGAGTTACTAGGCGTCTCATCTGGATCCAAGTGGTTTGCAGATGCGAGCCAGGTTGCGGACATCGGAGTATGGATTAATCGTGTACCAATGTCCTTAATTAGCATCAGTTTCAGCGAACCCACGCAAGTTTGCAAAATGTTTTGCAAAAGTTTGCAAAATGAATCATTATTGGGTGACATTCTGTATTTTACTCAAATATCAGCAAACGTTTTTACATAATTATTTATTTGCATAATCGTGTCAATCGCCAGTTTCTAATAGGACTCTTTTATCTAGCATGCCAAAAATATCACCGATAACAATCGTCCTCAAAGTCAGCTTATGAAGCAAACTCTGCCCCACTGTACAGTAGAACTCCTCTAAAATGACCGCTCAATGAATAAACAAGATTGTCTTTAAAAGCAAGGACAGCTTAATGCCAGACGAAAGTAATGCAGAAAGCTCCTATAACGTACGTCCTACATTAAGCTATCACCTGCCCTTACGACCAAAAATTATACCTCTTTCTGGTGGTCGCATTTGAGGGGTCTTACTATATTTCAAAATTCTAATCTGAATGTCAAAGAGGTTGTATTTTCGTGAGCTACTAGGCGTCTCATCTGGATCCAAGTGGTTTGCAGATGCGAGCCAGGTTGCGGACATCGGAGTAAGGATTAATCGTGTACCAATGTCCTTAATTAGCATCAGTTTCAGCGAACCCACGCAAGTTTGCAAAATGTTTTGCAAAAGTTTGCAAAATGAATCATTATTGGGTGGCATTCTGTATTTTACTCAAATATCAGCAAACGTTTTTACATAATTATTTATTTGCATAATCGTGTCAATCGCCAGTTTCTAATAGGACTCTTTTATCTAGCATGCCAAAAATATCACCGATAACAATCGTCCTCAAAGTCAGCTTATGAAGCAAACTCTGCCCCACTGTACAGTAGAACTCCTCTAAAATGACCGCTCGATGAATAAACAAGATTGTCTTTAAAAGCAAGGACAGCTTAATGCCAGACGAAAGTAATGCAGAAAGCTCCTATAACGTACGTCCTACATTAAGCTATCACCTGCCCTTACGACCAAAAATTATACTTCTTTCTGGTGGTCGCATTTGAGGGGTCTTACTATATTTCAAAATTCTAATCTGAATGTCAAAGAGGTTGTATTTTCGTGAGCTACTGGATTAATTTTACTTACTCAGTGCCTCATCTGGGTGCACTATGGTTGCACGGGAACAACTGGGAAACGATTTCTGCGGACAAGAAAGAAAGGCGTAAAATGATCGAGTTAACCCACACACTACCATGATGACAAGTAAAAGTGCTGTACTTGTACTGCAAAGTGAGTAAGTGTTGCAGCAAACCAAACCTAATTATTTGCTTAATAAATATCAAATGATAGTTTGACTGAAGTGTATAGTGTTTATTGCTTGAGCATTGAAAAATAGTTTTAAGCAGTATAGACGCTGGTAAAATACCATTTTTATTTCGAGTATACTAGTATACGAAAGGCTAGTCTTCTGACGCTGATATGAATTAATTATGCTAGGAAGTAGTAAGAAGAGCAAAAAGTCGGGTATAGAAAAGGAAAAAACAAAGTTAATGACTAGTTATCTTTATTTTATAAAAGCTTCTAAATAATATACAATACATAAACACTTGAATAGCTCTGATCTAATATTGCGACCACTAAGGGCCTTTTTCAAAGATAACCATATCAGAGACTGATAGAACTTGTCAGAGAAGTTTTTAGTCGAAATATTAGATTAGCGCTATTCAACTTTTAATGTATTATATTAATTCCCATTTTGGAATGTTATCTTCATTGTAATATACAATAGAAAGGCATTTTTGGTGTTGATAGCATAATTATAACTAGTACTAAGTAAATGACAATGAGGGAAATTAGTTAGTTGTTTGCTTTTGATAAAAGTAGAACTTTTAAAACAAAATCATGGCTTCGTTTATTTGAAAACTTTTTTTTATCCTTGATGCACCTGTCGACCAAGTAAAAGTTTGCATTGGGTTAATGAATAAATCATATGGATGAACTTAATGTTGTGAAATTAATATGGACCTACCCTTCCTTGAAGAGTAGCAAAGGGAAATAAACAACCAATGTTCATCATTACAGCATGCGCAAAATCAAGAAAAATAACATTTTCTCCGTCTATACAGACGTTTATTTTTGGTGCATATTTTATTGAATAAATCATTCGGGAAAACAGAAAAAACTGACATTTTCACTGACATTAGGAGTGCTAACTGAGATATACAGTATTTTTGTTTAATATAATTACTTTTAAATGTAGCAGATGAAAATGAAACAGCTTCTTCAGAATCTTTAAGATCTGAGTTTACTGAACTTTACTCTTTAAATATGTTTAAATGTATCTGTGGGAGAAAGTATTAAGGATAAACATTTGAAACAATCTAATCTACACAAAGAAAGTACAGGTAACATATCTTTTTATAAAGCAGTGATAACAAAAGAGCAGTGTAATATACAAGACATTGTACCATAAGTAAATAACTCAAAAACCACCAATTTGACTATCGAAATAAGTGAATAATTTGATCTTCTCAAAACCAAGTAACTTTTATTTAAAATGCAAATCTTTTTGAAACCAAAATATGAATTATTTTACTAGGAATTAGGGATACTTTACAGATATTGTTCTGAATTCGCTAACAGTGCAGATTCTGATACGAGGGTTCATAAAGAATGCTCTTATGAACTTATCGGCCAAGCTATCGTGACCAAACGACAGATGTACGGGTTCGTAGGATATTGAATAAGTATTGTCCATTTGGTATTATTCAGGCCAAATTCCTCCATGAAAAACAAATGTCAAAAAATGATCTCACAAGTGCACAATGTCATATGGTGACAAAGAAGCATACAAAACTGGAGAAAGATTCGTAGAAAGATAAACAGACAGCGTGATTGCAGTATATCCCCCTCAATTAGTTAGAGGGGGAATAATAAAATTTAAAACCGTGGGAACAAATATCAGTATTTTGCACATAATTCAAAAATGAATTGCACATAAATCGTTGTGGTTGAATGGTTTCTGGGCCGTTATTCTGGCGCCTCTTTCCAAATAGTCATATACAGTTCATAAAAACAAATATGGAATTACTGTTGTTAATCACTGTGCTTATGAATAATATATATTTTAATGAAGTTCAGTCATTCTTTGCTGAAGGAATCGGTAACTGAATATTACTTCAATGCCACTTGGGAGTATGTAGTACAATATAACACGCACACAGTTAGTTCCGTGCATTACATTTTAACTGATGCAAACTATTGTATATTTTTCAGACAATAGAATAATATCTTGCTATAATTTGCTATATTTTGCTATACATGTATTTATTTATTTATATATGCATCTTAATACCTTGACAAATAGAACAGACGCAGATTCGATACTCCTCTAGGATCAGACTGATCAGGGTCTGCTCTGTTTGCTTAGGAAACATATCAGATATATTTTTATCATGTCGCTATATAGCTCAATCATTGCTATTTGTTCTGTATATTTCCTGCTTGATGAATATGCTTGCTTATTCAGATTTGTTCGGTATACTTAATGTTTGATAAGTGTGTTTTCTTATTTGTTTCTTATCATAATAGAAATCCAATTTTAAAATGAACCAATTATTTTTAATTCTATGCCTTGACTTTACAATTTCCACAAATTTGTAATTCAAATTAAACAGAATACTTACTTACACCATTCCCCATGCTTGATTATTATAATACGCTGTATACTGGTGTTGAAAGCTTATTTATTATCTAATCAAAAAACATATACGTATTGTTTTGGATTTAATTCTGCGTATATTGGTACTTTCCGTTCAACCATATCACAATTGTCATTTATATACCTTTGAATGCAAATCGGTTGGACTGAATTTTGCGTAAAAATGGCTATACATTTATTTTATAATGGGGCTGAAACGACCAAGCCCGAAACGGATTGGGACCGAATCGTTCATAACTAATAAGCTCTTCCAGGCAGAAGGTAAACATGTTACTCCACTGCCAAAAAAGTAGGCCATACCAAACCATTACATACTCTGTAACGTATCTCAGAAATGCAACTTTCTGGTATAAATTCATTTAACGATCCCGATGTAAAATGTAGAGATTATGTAAAACCGGAAAGCCCGTAATGAAGTTGACACTTGTTTAGTTTAGTTTTTACATTCTAGCGACCCTTCACTCAGACATGGTATGCGAGCGTCATTCGCATGCGTTCAGTTATGCCATTTTCGCAATTAGATCCCACCGAACGTGTACAAGGAACGTTTAAAAAGTAGTGGCAAGAGTTCATGTAGCAAGTTAGTGTAATATGAACGGTACAGTGCTTTGTTCCATTTGGCTGGCGAAAAATGTGCAAATATAACATCGAATAGATAGAAATACACATGATAAGCAATATGGTCTTTTTAATGTTACAAACCGTCGCCTTATTATTAATGATTATTTTGAGATAATTATGCCATTGATTCGTCTTTGAATACCCTTTCATCCTTTGCTCTCAGAGTTGTCCTTTGGCGCTTAATTTAGGAAAGTTTCAGCGCCCCTTTGTTCATTGTCCATGTTTGGAACTTTCTCAAATACTCTAGCAATTTGAACAACATAGGAATATAGCAATGAAATGTGTAAAATGTTTTTGCAGCAAAAATGAATATTCTCAAATACATGTACTCTGGTAGTAAACAGTTTACAAAAAAGTCATTTGGACCAAGTGTGCCTAAGTAATGCACTTCTGGCACCTATCTTTCAAAAGATCCGTACGTTACCCTTGATTGCCACGCTCTAGAATGTCCGATTAATTTGTAGCAATTGGCGTGAATTAGGACGATAATTTTGAGGGTACGATCTTTGGTAAGACGAGTATAGCTGTCCTAGGAGTTTATCTCTTTAACCCTTTCCTACATATAAACATATTTAACGCCTTTGCAAACAGAGTAGACCCAGATCAGACAATTTCTGTAGGGGCCGTCTGACCAGGTTCTGATCTGTTTGTTTATGAAATTACAATAGATCAAATCAAGTTTCAATCCATACGAAAAATGCATTTGTACTCGTACATACTTCAGCTAATAGATATGCATGATGTCATTATTTCTTATAAGAATATTTAACAGTGAAAAGGGTTAGAGAAAGCATAGCCATCATCACAATCAAACCACGTTTAGTTGTGTAGGTGTGGCTGTTACATGGTAGTCCTCTCAAGTGCTCAGTTACACAAAACCATTAGCAGTAGACGACCTCTGACAATCAGTCGTTTACAATCAGGAGGATAAGATGCTTAATAATCCAGATCAGATTTTCCTTTCAATTAAATAATAAAATAGTCAAATCTAACAGTTCACTCGTACTGATTGTAGTTTAACACCTTTAATATGTTAAGAGAAATACATGCTGTTATTTGAGACTTCTGTCAGCTGTATTTGACAGATGGTGTTGTCGTCGTCTTGAGCACACTTTATTCTCAGTATTCCTATTTCTCTTACATTATTTGTCTGAGTATCATACTCCTGAGAAAACACTTCAGTCTGCTATTAATCTGTGTGTTAATCATGTCTAATTCTGGAATGTTTAGATCTTTTATCAGTGATGGTCTCTTTTGTCATGTCCATATGATATTCTCCCATAAAGAAGTGTAAAGTAGCAGGGGTTTGCACACAAGTACCAATTGCATTAAGGACTACCAACTGTACATAGATTTTTTATAATTGCTACACATCCATACCTGTATATATTTTGATTGCGAAAACGCGAACAAACGGGCAGTTGTAAACAGTGGAGCTTTTGGAGACACATTCTGGTCAGGGTGTGCTTGTAATATTCAGATTGTTCCAGTAGATTCAACCTTTTCATCCTGATTGGATTGTAATGTAGTGTTCTATGTGTGAAACAGGTAAATTTTCAGCTGCGAATCAAGCAAGGTCTTTTGAGATGAAAAATTCAGACAAGATTACAAAAACAAGAATCGAAATGTCAACATGATACCTTTTGAGAAGAAAGGCGGGGAGGGGAAGTGCAGTACAAAAAGTGTCGACTCAGATCAGATGTCACATCTACGAGGAGGACATCACAATCAATCTTTACATTGTATCAAACGATATGAACAAATCACTTCATATTCTATTGCGAGACAAACAACACTTACTCTGAAGTGTCGGCTGGTCTGGGTCTACACTATTGTCAATATACTAAAGCCTTTTATTCCCAGAGAATAGCTCGTGTCTCGATGAATAATTTATACCTTATCACTTTCGTTTTATCTAAATATAACGTCCATGGAATCGTTGAATTAATAATTGGGTTTTAGAAAAAAATAGAGTCATACTTAATACAGTTTGCAATCGTGTTTTAGATATGATGGAAAAATGAAACATAAAGTGTAATTTACTTTTCAATTGACGCGATTTCCTAGCTTTTTGCACAAGGGCGTTAGGTTTATTAAGTTTAATTTACCCTGGTCGCATTAATTTGAATTGTTTGCGCCTAAGGTATTAACATTTGACAGTACACTTTAAAATTAAAAGTTTAATAGACGACTGTGAAGTGGTCTTAACCATTTACTTTATGAAATAGTTACGTCGTAAGCCTTTCCCTTATGCAAGCGCATTTTAACGCATCTGCAAACAGAGTAGACCCAGATCAGACGGCTCCTATAGGAGCCGTCTGATCAGGGTCTGCTCTGTTTGTTTATGATGTAATATAGATCGGATTCTACAGCTTTTGACTGAGGAAAAATGTCATGTGTTCATATGCCATTATAAAAAATAATCTTATTAATGCTCATGACGTCATTATTTTCTACATGAATATTCACCAGGGAAAGGGTTAACATGATTAGATGAAGTTGTATAATGACATATTTCCCTCATATTAACGTGTTTTCACGCATCTGCAAACAGAGAAGACCCAGATCAGACGGCTCCTATAGGAGCCGTCTGATCAGGATCTGCTCTGTTTGCTAATGGAATTTTATAGATCTGTTTCTATACCTTCTAAAATGGCTACAATGTTCCACCTTCTATATTCCATTATAACTATTTTGTGCATGAATATTTCGTAGGTTTCGAAATTTGTAATAAACATAGAAAAGGGAAAGGGTTAAGTTAAAGTGTTGAGAAAGTTAGTGAAATCGAGCTTGAAATAAAATGAGAAGGGGGGGGGGGTTACTCGGCACTTAATCTGAATCTACAGATCTGTAGACTGTTTGTAAATGCGAGCCAAGTCGATGTTCACGAGAGACACGTGTTAAAATATGCCTGAGAAAAAGCTTTGAAATTGAAGTACATGTATTGCTTTCAAAATGTTATTTCGGTCTTTTAACATCAAAATAGCATCTGTCGCGATTACAGAATTATTCATGTACAGTCTCCTTGACACTAATGCACTTGTTATCTGAGGTCTTGATATGTTTTTGTTCATCCGGATTGTTTTCACAGATACTTGCTATATACAGAATCATGCAATATTGAATTGCGTGTAACAATAGTAATTCATTTATTATATATGGAAATGTGACAGCAATGTCTAGCGTCTCCAGCCTATAAATATCATATCGATATCATAAGGTATATATAGTGACCTTGTATTCCGCGGTGTGTACTTATTAACCCTTTCCCTCATATAAGTACCTATTCACGCATTTGCAAACGGATTAGACCAATTTAGGAGCCGTCTGGTCAGAGTCTGCTCTGTTTGCGTTTGGTGTTTGGAACGATATAGACCTTATTCTATAAATGTTGACAATCAAAAACTCATAAAAATTCAGCTAATAAATATTCATGGTGTAATTATTTTTGCATGAATATTGAACAAAGAAAGGTTAAGCAAGGAAAACCATGCAACTGTGCAAGAACTGAATAAAATACTGCCGATCTATGTCCAGTTCAACCTCATTAATCGGGAGTTTAACCCATTACCTCATAGGCTATTTTTAGATCCAAACTCTTTGAATAAATCTACCGAAATGGCGCATTAACTAGAGAAAGGAAATATTCTAAAATTTTGTAGTTTGAAACAATTGTGATAAATAGAGCATTTGCTCCTATAGGAGCAAATGCTCTATTTATCACAATGGTTTCAACATGTGACTCTTTCAGAGGTGTCAAAAGGCGTCACTATGAGGGAATGGGTTAAGTGAATAACTAAATTGAGAACCTTTTAGGCAGGTGGCTGTTTAATACCAGAAGAGCTTTTACCGTGCATTAAGCTGCCACCGGCTTTTAAAGGCTGATACATGTAATGATACTTATCTGAGTATTTGGATTAGCGATGTTTTACTGCACGAGTGAAGTGTACAGTAAACCCCTGTAAACCCCTAAAAGAATTACATCGGTTACCTATCAAAGCTAGGATCAATTTTAAGATATTGACATACATGTACAATTGCTCTCTCAACCACGCTCCCGTTTATCTGACAGAACTTCTCGTAAAGCCAGCACCAACACGCTGTCTGAGATCGGCAGACAAAGCTCAAGAGATGTATGCTGTGCCTTTCAACAAGAGACCTTTAGTGATAGAAGTTTTGGGACAGTAGGTCCCAGACTTTGGAACGGGCTTCCTAGCGAGATTAAAAGAGCAGAAAATGTTGGATCTTTTAAAAGAAAGTTAAAAACGCATCATTTCAGACATTTTGACTCACTTTTTAATATTTCGTAGACACTGTCAGTGTGTTTTAGATGTATAAAGTACTTTATATAAAGTCTGGGTTTTAGTATATAATAACAGTTTTTCAACCATCGTTTTATGGATATTAGTTTTTATGCTTTCTTAAATGTATATTCGTGTATTGTATATCCTTTATCGATTTTTATTTGTCTCTGATTTTATTTATGTCAATGCACAACGCCATTGAATGCATTATTTGCAAAAATAGGCGTTTAACCAAGTGATTAAGTTTCAAGTTTCAAGTAAACCGGACATTCAATTTAGTATAAATATCGGTCATAATGACAGGTATCTCCTCTAGGAACTTTCTGCATGACTTTCACCCTATATTAAGCAGCCTTCTGCCTTACTATACAGTATCTCAATTGTTCTCTACTAGAATTCTGG
The DNA here is from genome assembly GCA_963576725.1 of Azorinus chamasolen. NCBI lineage: Eukaryota > Metazoa > Mollusca > Bivalvia > Cardiida > Solecurtidae > Azorinus > Azorinus chamasolen. Next base: position 4,127,517 of record OY755243.1, on the reverse strand, counting down.
TTTAGAGGGGTTTTACTGTATCAGATTCGTGATAGTTGTTTCTGTTTTAACACATGTTTGTAAACTTTAAATATTTTGTTTGGAAAAATCATTTAACACCGGAGCTTGACAATTCACTTCCAAATTTGAGTCTTGAGTTCATTCTGAAGTATTTGATTGGCCAGAGTTGGAGCTTGCTCCAAATATGACCGATCAGGGTCCAAGGTTATAAAACTCCTGAGTCTGGGTCTGAGATCATTCTCAAGATTCAGAGCCAGCTCAATATCTGACCAATCGGATGCTTGAGAAGGATCTCAGACTCAAGGAAAAACGTTTTATAACCTCAGAGCAAGTACTCAGGATCTCACTGTGGTTTATGGATCATCAGAACCTGTACACTCGCTCTTGTCTATGGATCCTCGGAACCTGTACACTCGCTGTTGTTTATGGATCCTCGGAACCTGTACACTCGCTGTTGTCTATGGATCCTCAGAACCTGTATACTCGCTGTTGTCTATGGATCCTCGGAACCTGTACACTCGCTGTTGTCTATGGATCCTCGGAACCTGTACACTCGCTGTTGTTTATGGATCCTCGGAACCTGTACACTCGCTGTTGTCTATGGATCCTCGGGACCTGTACACTCATTGCTGTCTATAGATCCTCGAGACCTGGTCCAAATTCTTTGAAACCCAGACTGTACATATCTTTTTTAGAAGTTGAGTATAATTTTCCCAGTTCAATAACCTGTCGAAAGTTTCAAATTGAAGTGATGATTGTTGTTGAACAGTAAGTCCATTGAGTCCATTCAGTTTGAGATGGTTTACATTGTGTGAGGACTTTTGAATGACACACAGTGCATACTCTGATCAGACAGTTCCCTATGGGAACCCTTTGATCTGAATCTACAAGTTTTGCAAATGCCAGCACATGTACACCTGTAGTTTAGTTTCAAATGTCGACGACAATGGTAGAGACCAGTGTACTTGTATTAGATACATACAGAAGAACCTGTCTTAACACATTACCCCCTAGTGACGCATTTTTGCGCCTCTATCAAATTCGCATTGTGGAACCATTGTGATAAATAGTGCATTTGCTCCTATACCTTGAAGAAATCTTTGACGAAAACGTTTGTCATTAAACAATCACCAAAATTCAATCAAAGTGTCGGCAAACAGAAAGTAGATGGACGACAGACCTGAAAAGGGGAGACACGGTACAACTCACTATGATAATGATAATCATTCCACCTTACACAAGCCAAGAAATCCTTTACGAAAATTCCATATGGACGTACGTACGGACGGACGTACGGACGGGACGGACAAGGGTAAAACTTAATGCCCCCGTCGCCTAAAGGCGGGGGCATAAAAAAGGTTGAGTCTAAAAATAGCCTAGGAGAGAATGAGTTTAAATATATTTAAATGTTTGCCATTCAAATATTAACATAGGGGTAATAAAAGCAGGTGGTTGCTTAATGCAGGACAAACAATGCAGACAGCTCCTATAGCTTTCTGTACCTACATTTAACTACCACCTGTTTTACAGACCCATAATTTTGTTCTGATGGTCGCTTAAGACCGGTTCTTCTGTACTTGTATTTTGCTTGTTACCATCCAATTTGTTCTATAATACTTTATTGGTTCAGGCGTTCCTTCGAAATAAACCAAGTAATGGGTTGATTAGAAATAATGCTGAATTTATTGCCGTTTTGACGCATCATATTGTACTAAAATTTGACATTTACACGATTTTATCAGGTTTAAATATCATATTTCATTTCCCAAATTTTTTTTAGTGATTTTGCAGCAAGAATTATATGCAATTTGGAATAAAAAAGGAATGAAAATGATCCGAATTATTTGTGACTGGCCATTGTTGCAATGAAAATCATCTTTGTTACTTGAAAACAATCTGAACATTGCCTATTTTTAACATTTAGGGCTCTACAGGTAGGTACTGTCTAATACTTAATATTATTGACACACTCGGCACTATGTTTTAACATTTTGCACACTACGGACACTATTTTTATTATTTTGCACTATGGACACTGTCTATTTTTAACATTTTTTGCACTATGGACACTGTCTGTTTTTAACATTTTGCGCACTATTGACACCGTCTATTTTTAACATTTTGCACACTATGGACACTGTCTGTTTTTAACATTTTGCGCACTATTGACACCGTCTATTTTTAACATTTTGCACACTATGGACACTGTCTATTTTTAACAGTTGCGCACTATGGACACTGTCTATATCTAACATTTTGCGTACTACGGACACTGTCTGTTTTTAATATTTTGCGCACTATTGACACCGTCTATTTTTAACATTTTGCACGCTACGGACACTGTCTATTTTCAACATTTTGCGCACTACGGACACTATTTATTTCTAACATTTTGTGACTACGGACACTGTATATTTTTAACATTTTGCGCACTACGGACACTGTCTATTTTTATATATTGCGCACTACGGACATCGTCTATTTTTATATATTGCGCATTACGGACATCGTCTATTTTTATATATTGCGCACTACGGACATCGTCTATTTTTATATATTGCGCACTACGGACATCGTCTATTTTTTATATATTGTGCACTACGGACACCGTCTATTTTTAACACTTTGTGCACTACGGACATCGTCTAGTTTTATATATTGTGCACTACGGACATCGTCTATTTTTATATATTGTGCACTACGGACATCGTCTAGTTTTATATATTGTGCACTACGGACATCGTCTATTTTTATATATTGTGCACTACGGACATCGTCTATTTTTAACACTTTGTGCACTACGGACATCGTCTAGTTTTATATATTGTGCACTACGGACATCGTCTATTTTTATATATTGCGCACTACGGACATCGTCTAGTTTTATATATTGTGCACTACGGACATCGTCTATTTTTAACACTTTGTGCACTACGGACATCGTCTAGTTTTATACATTGTGCACTACGGACATCGTCTATTTTTATATATTGCGCACTACGGACATCGTCTATTTTTATATATTGTGCACTACGGACATCGTCTATTTTTATATATTGTGCACTACGGACATCGTCTATTTTTATATATTGTGCACTACGGACATCGTCTATTTTTAACACTTTGCGCACTACGGACATCGTCTAGTTTTATATATTGCGCACTACGGACATCGTCTATTTTTTAACACTTTGCGCACTACGAACGTCGTCTATTTTTATATATTGCGCACTACGGACATCGTCTATTTTTATATATTGCGCACTACGGACATCGTCTATTTTTATATATTGTGCACTACGGACATCGTCTATTTTTATATATTGTGCACTACGGAAATCGTCTATTTTTAACATTTTGCGCACTACGGAGACCGACTACATGTATGCTTAATATTTTGAGCACTTTGGTCACTATTTTTAATAAAGTATGTAAATTTTGGGTAAATTCGTGATTACCGTTGTAGATACTAGCTAACTGCCTGTCGCATAACGACACAAACTGTGCCATACTCTAAACGTTTACATGAACAAATGGAAGTAAACCCCTAATTCTAAAATAGATGTAAATGACATTTGCTGCCAAGAAAAGTTTGCTCAGCACGAGAAAAAGTAATACAGGTACATTAGAACATGTCTACGGCGACCTCTCAAAAGAACTTTATATGTTTGTCTTAGACAAGTGATAGCTTAATGAAGGATGAGTGCTATACAGAAAGTGTCAGTAGGAGCTTTCTGTATTACAGACTGCCATAAGCAACCACCTGTTTTAAACACACTATTTATTTATCATGTGATTGATATAGAGAGGTTTTGATGCTATTTTATAACAATTAATCTAATTAAATATTCATGATGTCTACATAAATTACCAGTTTTTGTACAAATGAAATGCAAACCCTCCGTTTTCAGTGCAAAAGACAGAAATATCGGACTCATATGAAAAGCATAATCAGAAAGGCGGGTCGTGATTTACGACGCGAGTTTTATTTCATTTTAAGTCATTCATGATGTAATGGCAATTAAAACGTCAGTCTGGATCGTCTCTTCAACTGTTTGAACGCACGTGCTGTGTATGTAAGTTCAATAAAACTGTCCCTATCCTTAGAAGATAGTACGCTGTCTATGAATAAGTGATCAAGTTTTACGAGTTCAACTCTTTATTTCATTAATAACCATGCTAGAAATACATGTATTAATTAGATGACCTTAAAATGGCATATGATTATGGACACATTGACCAGTTCAGAAACTGTAGAATTAGTTCTTTATTACGTCATAAGCGAACAGAGCAGAACCTGATAAGGCATCAGCCACAGATGGACTGATTAGCCAATAGCACACGAGTCGCTGGTGTCAGTGGCTGTCTATTGAGTACCAAAAGATGCAATGATGTCATCGATTCAAGTACGATCTCAAAAATAAAACATTATTCACTTATTAGTTTCCGTTACAAAGCATACTATGCAATGTAATTATATCCAAATGCATTTATAATTTCTATATATGACAGCAAGGGGGACAATGATAATGTGCCCTTGCCATGCTACCATGTGTCAGTTAATGACATGTGTTTGATATTGTAATATGGACACGTCACACTGTAAAACTCTTCACGAGACGCGTTAAACCCTTTACTCCATAAATATTAATGTAAAAATGATGATTCCATTAACATTAATTAGATTTAATATTAATTAATTATATCAACACATGTAATACTTGCCGAAGCCACTGTAGAATCAGATCTATATTATTCCAAAAGCAAACAGAGCAGATCCTGATCAGACGGCTCCTATAGGAGCCGTCTGATCTTGGTCTACTCTGTTTGAAAAGGCGTAGAAAGGTGTATTTATGGAGTAAAGGGTTACATGTGTAACATAACTTATTTCGTTTCAATCCACGTCCTGCTAACCGATACTTGAATCTCATTTGCAAACAGCTTGGACCCAGATAAGACGGCGAGTAGCTCGGTATCTCATCAGGGTCCAAGCTGTTTGAGTTTGCCATTCGGTCAGTAGTTTCTCAAAAGTTTGAACGAATAGGAAAGAAGTCAACATTGTACCAGATACATAAGTGAGCAGACATGGGTCCATGCTTATAAAGCTTTTTAGGTGAGTCTGAGTTCGTTCTCAAACGTTTGATTGGTCAGATCTAGTCAAAGGCTCAAATCTGACCAATCAAAAACTTGAGAACGAACTCAGACTCATCTAAAATGTTTTATACGCATGGATAATGATTTATTCACGGAAGGAGAAGGGTAATATGTCGTGGTATGCCGAAATTTCTAACTTTTGATATACGAAACAGTTGTCGTACGCTCAAAGTTAATTCTAAATTTCTAAAGAAACCACGTGATGGATAGCTTTCGTCCAGCATTAACTCCTTACTCCATGAATATTCATATAATAAATAATGACATCATGAAAATTCATTAGGCTTGTTTGGAAGTTTGGGCCATACCAGAAACTGTAGAATCATATCAATAATTATCATTTTAGCAAAATGAGAATACCCTGATCTGACGATTGCTACAGGAGCCATCTGATCTGGGTATTCTCTGTTTGCAAAGATATTGAGAGACGTTTTTATGGAGCGAAGGATTTTGATATTTCTTGCTTCTTGGTCACTTGGTCCAGTATTAGATCTCTTTTACTTGTTGCTTTAGCGAGGAGGAGTGGGATACTGTATATACATTTTTCTACCAATTCAGTTATATCGCTAAAGACGTTTTCCCTATATCTTTTGAAACTTTCACAACAGAGGTCTACATGTATTTTCAATTATTCGGACTACTTGGCGGACACCTTTACGAGTCAATGGCACCGGTGTATAAAACATCAATACACATCTAAAACAACATCGTTAACAAATACAGTGAAACCCCTTTAAACCGGACGCTAAATTTAGCATAAATATCGGTCTTGGAGACAGGTGGCAGCTTAATGCAGGGTGAAAGTCATGCAGAAAGCTCCTCTAGGAGCTTTCTGCATGACTTTTACCCTGCATTAAGCAGCCACCTGCCTAAAGGTATCCAAATTCTTCTCTACTAGAATTCCGGTTTAGAGGGGTTTTACTGTATATAACCATTTCTGTATCTTCTTCCAGACTGATCTGAATAAATACAGTTTGTTCTAAAGTAAGTACCCTTTTCGACCAGTGACTTGCTTAGAGTGCTAATGCATGTGTATCGAGTACTATCCACGCTGAATAATATTTTCTCGATGGAAATATATTTTCATTCAGATTTCAAAACAGACTTTTTTCAATTCATATCAAGAACACAATCAGAGTGTCAAACAGTTTGGATCCTGATGAGACGCCGGGTTTGAACGTCTCATCTGGATCCAAACTACTAGCAAATGTGATCACATATTTCCATATGACAGTTAAAAAGTTAAGGAATAGACGGTGTTATGTTTGCTTTTATTCGCCGGAACGTATTGAGTTCTCAAAGACAATCATCTCTCAGAACGCCAGGAATGACGACCTCAGCAAATAATGGACAATAACCCCGCGGTGGAAAAAATAGCGTCGGCTCAAAATTTGCTCTGATACAATTTTGACTACCTCCAATTCGGCCAAGCTTCAGGGAAACTATTGACAGAGAGTCTAACAGCTTGGATCCTGATGTGACGCCGAGTTACTGGGTATTTCATCTGATCCCAAGCTGTAAGCAGGTGCCTGTCAAGTCGTGCTTAGCTTGAAAGGGGTTGAGATCCAGATACCGGATCAGGCTACGTGCAATTAGCTAGCATCCGAACATGGAGACGCTATTTATTTATTTGGAAAATAATGAATAGAAGGAAAACTTACATTTTGAACTGAGACAGGCGACAATATTTCGCAAACGACTATTGCTTAACATGTTAATGGCTAGCAGACCATATGGTTCCCACTCCCATTCGGTTAGTAATGGGATTGCTATTTGCGCAGTCATTCAGTTATACAGGATGTAAAGTACATTGATATCCTAGCAACGACCTTCGGGAGTAACAGAATACGTCCTTATAGAGACAGGCCATTCCTAGATATGAGGAAGTTAGAACGAGCACAGCTTACGCAAAATATGTTTAAGAGGGATCCGCACAAAACTACTGTAACAACAATCCGTGTCCGTGTAGGCTTATCAGTTATGTTTATTGCAAACAGTTTAGAACCAGATATGATGCCTATTAACCCTATTAATTCTCCTCAGGATTCAAGCCGTTTTTTTGTGGAAAGGGAACGAAACAAATAGCATTTTGATACAGTCACAGTTACTTAACTATTTACTCGATAAATACGCCTTTCTACGCCTTTGCAAACAGAGAATATCCATATTAGACGGCTCCTGTAGATGCCGTCTAACCAGTGTCTGCACTGTTTGCTTATGATATAATACAGATATGAATCTGCAGTTTCCTGTTTCCATGTGCTATTATAACAATTAATCTAACTAATTTTCATGATTTCATTATTTTTTTACACGAATATTCATGGAGTAAATGGTTAAAATTATCTTGTAAAAATAAACAATTTGTTACACGATGTTGCATTAAATCATCGGGGAGATGTTTCCTGAAAATGAAATATTTTAAGAAAACACGGGTCATATTCTTGCTCAAGGCTTCAGTTGTCTCGCCCTCAACCCTTTCAGTGCTAGCTATTTCGTCTTACTTGGCACATGTTTGTCCGCGTCAAGCTTCAGAGTAGGTTCTTTTTCAAATTATTTTTAAAAATATAAGTGTCATAAAGCTTGGATCCTGATGAGGCGCCACTTTACTCGGTGTCTCATCTGGGTTTGAACTGTTTGCATATGGTATGACAGACCCGTCTACATAACACTGAAGGGGTTTATACGTGCGATAATTAATTGGCAAAGAATTGTAATCCCAGCAAAATTCATACGCTGGCCCTGTGTTTTCGAATCCAAAATCCGTCTTTATGATCCACAAATGATGCACTTGTTACTGAGTTTTGCTATTGCGAGCATGTCATCAATACAATAACGACCGTATAGAGTCTGTTTTACGTGACAGGTTCCCGTTACTAGTACTTAAATACCGACGAGCGTAATTATTTCATAATTAACCCTTTATCTGCTCAACAATTTACACTTTCTCCTCATTTTCTAAATATTAATTAAACAAAACCATGTATTAAAATTACCACTGAAGACAATTATGATTATGACAATCAGTGCAGACCCTGACTAAAGGGCTCTACCAGGAACCCTTTGAAATGGGTCTACACTGTTTACAAAGGTCTTATACACTCGGTTCACGTACATTAAGATTTAAAACTCAAAACCAAAAACACCAATTGTTTGCTTGCTGACTTGAATATTTCGCTGTGCTTTCAACTGTAATTGTGTTTGTTTTTCAAATGGAAACGCCTCGTCAGTTCAATTTTTAAAGAAGAAGTTTGTTCGATTTCGTTAAAATAACAAAACAAACCCAACTACAACACCAATCAGAATCCTAAACAAACGTGTAACAGGATGAGATGCAGGGATAGTCTATTTACAAGGGCTGTTACAAATCGCAAATGGCGTGTTAAAGTTTAATGGGCTTCACATCTCACTGTCAATTAATATTCATTAGCTGTATATCATTAAAATGTCTTAATATAAGATGTTTCGTTCATAGCAAACACTAATTGGTTTAAAACTCGCGAGAGTGTTATAAAGCGTTATCGTTATCTTACTGTGATATATCCTCACTATTCGGACACATCAATAAGGTAGGAGCTTTTCTCAATAACACAGCGCAGTAAACCCTTCCCAAAACGACCACTCACCTCTTTCACTCGCCGGAAAGCAGCTTACAGATCTTACTGCAATGACATAATATGTGATTACGTTTGCAAATAGTTACCCCGAGTTACAGTTAGCTTTTTTGTCACAGATTTAGAGAAGACTTTGAATGAAAGTTCACTCTGAAACTTAAATCAGGCGACATTGTTTCCAAACGAAAATAATACATAATGTTCGTCCTCTTCGTGTATAAACCCTTTACAACCCTGATCTGACAGGTCCTACAGCGACCATCTGATCTGGGCCTACGGTGTTTGCAAAGCATTAAAGGCGTATTCAAGTGGTAAGGGTTAAACTACCATCTGCTTTAACCATGTCCCTATTCTATGTTTATTCCAAATGCCAATACCTACTAAATATTTATGGTCAAAATAGTTATAATGAAATATATAAGGTGGACTAATCTAACCATTTTAGAAAGTAAAGAAACAGATCTATCAAATTTCACGAGCAAACAGAACAGGTCCTATAGGAACCGTACTCTGCTTGCAAATGCGAGAAAAGGCATTTACGTGAAAGACGGGTTTAAAGCCCCGTACGTCAACATGTGAATGTTCGTTGTACACAGTGTTTACTGCAGGTTACCCTTTACCCGAGAGTCACCTTTGGAAACAGATCAGACGCCTCATGCAAGGGGGGGGGGGTTGCTTTTATGTAACATATATATATCTGATTCAAAGGTTCTCTTGTGTGTTTACCATTTTACAAATGAAGTCAGTGAACAAATCTTTGAATAAGTATTCATGAGACAGAGAGTAAAACATTTTCTAAACAAAGACATTTAATTTTAAGGGATATCTGTTGGCGCCCGTATAAAGCATAATGCACCACGACACAAGGATGTAGTTGAAGTCGTCTCTCAAGCATTTCCTATTTCCACAACGATATCAATATTGTTATTTTAGTGCAGTTAAATAGCTCTTAAAGTGTACATTCTGAAAAGAAGTACATATGTATAGCACACGAAAACTATCCGATTAAACATTGAAGAAGACAAAACGTTGATGTGTTTGATATCGACTAATCGTAGTTATTCGCCAATGTATTAGGTTAACCCTTCGCTTGTTATTCACGTCAATATACCTACCTGTAAATAGTGAAGACCCAGATGAGACAGCTCCTGCAGGAGCTGTCTCATCAGGGTCTGCACTATTTACAAGTTGATTGTGCAACCCGTGCACTCCACAGCAGTGATTGCACAGCGAAATATTGTACACAGTGAAGATATATGTAATTATACCACAGGGCATGGGTAAAGAAGGAGAAATGTATTTTAAAATTCAGCAAGAGAAGGGTTATGTTAATCATATTTCAGTTCTCTCTTTTTCACACAAATGAGGTTTGGCTACAAGTTCTTCCAACTTAGTTTCACAGCCCTTCCCTACAGAATCTAACATACACAAAGAAAGAGATAATGGTTATTTTACACAGCATAAAACTTAACAAAATCAGTTGAGTAGGTAAAGGAAAAACAAATGGTATCAGAATCAAAAGGCAAATAAGTGAAATGTAGAAAACTGTTGGTGAGTGTGTGAGAGATATGGGAGAGAGATAGTGAGAGAGAAATGGAGAGAGAGAGGGAGAGAGACAGACAGACAGACCAATTGCAGTAAAAACAGACAAAAATGCATCTAGACAACACAAAAAAGAGAATCAAACAGAGACATTGATAAGCAAATACAATCACATATTTGTTTTTTATAAGTAAGAAAATATAGCTAATATAGCATCCCAGATAGCAGAAAAGGATAGGAAAGGGAAGATAGAAAGACAACGAGAAAGACGTAGGAAGGAAGGAATTGAATAAACTATAGATATATTATGCCGCCAATGTATTAGTACTCATTCGGGTTGCGTTTTTGTTATTTTTCGACATAAGCCCATTATTATTATTATTTTATTATTATTATTATTATTATTATTGTTATTATTATTATTATACCACATTTATATAGCGCTCTTTTCATACAGGATATGTGCGTTCAAAAGCGCTTCACAAAGATACATTTTATGTACAATAATGCGTAAATTATAGAACATTTAAAATAAAATATATTTAATACTTATATATAGATAAGAATAATAATAAAATAGAATTTATTTAGGACATAGGTAAATCAACTACATCTTTTCCGTAAGTTTATCTGTCTGTGTATTATGCTCTATTATATTGTGTCAACGCACTCAGATCATAAAAAACAAAAACTTGAATGCAACATTCTATGCGTAGTGCCAGTACGTCACATAATTTTGACCCAGACTCAACAGACTTGGGAACATTTGTTTTGGCATACAACACTGAACATAAAATATTGCCGGAAAATTGGGTAACAGAACAGATCAATTTGAAGTTCATGCATATAAACTAAACAATACAAATAAACAACTGTTATATACGCGCACTATGCAACCCCTCCAGTCAAACACTATTCGACCGGCTATGGCAATGAGGGAGTACACAGCGGATCATATTCTAATAGAGTTGTAGCACAACAAAAATATAAGTATCGATGAAAACAGTATATTCTATACACCCTTTTCGATATAAATTCAAACTGAACATATTCATAATAATGATTGATACAACAAATACCAAGTTTTATGATGAAAATGTGCGATTATTGTAGGGATTTGGGCATGCAAGAAACAGTAGAATCAGGTATATATAATTCCATAAGCATATTAACCTTTAGGCTGCTGAGCAAATTATTTTTACAGAATGTTTCACCTACTACATTTTCAAAATTCAAGCTATAATCAATTAGTCTACCGAAATGCAATCAGGATGTCAAACAGTTTGGATCCTGGTGAGACGCCAAGTTACTCGGCGTCTCATCTGGATTCAAACTGTTTGCACAGGTATTCACTCATCCGCCCATAGCAGGCTAAAGGTTAAACCCTGATTAGACAGCTCCTGAATGAGTCTTCAGATCTGCGTATACTCTGTCCGCAAATGCGTTAAAGGACGTCTCTATCAGATGAAGTACGTCAGCGGCCATTCAAAGGGAATCGACCTGTGGCTCCTTATCCCTTTACCCTCATACTGACGCCTTTTGACGCCTCTCTAAAATTGTTTTCTTGAACCCATTGTTTTAAACAGAGCACTTTATTTCAAAAGTACACAATTCTAAAAAATTCCTATTCTCTAGAAAATGCTAATTTTCACTAGATTTATTCAGAGGTTGAGTCTAAAAATAGCATGTGTGGGAATGGTCTAAATAACGACTGAGGTAATTGTCTACAATTAGCCTATCAGGGAATGGTCTAAAACAGTGTATGAAGGACGGGATTAATAGAGTTATAACTTATCAAACTGCACAGCTATGGCTGCTCAAACACTGACCTACCGTAATGTTAACTTACATCGCATTTGTTCAAGCATTTTAGAAAGTACAGACTGACTGTCGAACAGTTTGGATCTTGATGAGACGTCGAGGTACTAGATGTCGCATTTGGATCAAAGCTGTTTGTAAACGGGAGTAAGGTTGTACTGTGCATGACAAGGGTTCATGCAGGACGAACGTAAGATAGCAAGATAGCAAAAACCTCTCCGTACTTCATTCTCTGTTATTATATTTTCTGGCCCTTCGGGATCATCAGTTTCAACGCATGTAGCTGTGATAACTGAATACCGCTTAAGCCGGTGCTAGGGGGCTTGAGTAGTGTTGCCCTTTTAATAACTGCTCATGGACAGACTCAATAAAACCAAATCTGCACTTTTCTCGATTCACATTGCTACTTTTACTTTCGAAGGATCCCCTACTCTTTCGGAATCTATGAAAAGTAGTTGAAAGCTCATGTTATCCAACTGTTTGATATTCCACTTAGTTGCTACATTTATTATTAAAAAACAACAACAAATGTAACAAAAAGAAAGTGCAAAAATGTTAATGATTCAATTTACAGCTGATAACAATGTCATGTTACAATATTCTGGACAGAGCATGAACGCCGACGTACGCGAGTTGAGTGTTCCATTTAAATCATACGTGCGTAATTGTGTTGAAATAGATAAATTGTTCAGTGTATTTTGAAAATACTATTTTCCACAATATAACCATATAACCGGATTTATATACAAAGACACCATTCTCATCATCACCACCACTACCCACAAGCCCACTCCCACTCCTCAGTATTTAACCGATCATGTTATAATTCATACATTATCATGATTAGTATTTTCATCAGTTATGGGTGGTACATATATACCTATATGACGTGTTCAGTGTTGCGACGCCGTAAAACTTAAGTTGTACATAACTCATCCGCTTGAAAGTTGATTGTTACCACACACTGTGGTTAACTCATAACCTGACAAATATACCATTCCATGCCTTTGTTAACAGATTCGACCCAGACCACACAGTTACTTTAGGAGTCGTCTGATCCGGGTCTGTTCTGTGTGCTTATGACATAATACAGACATGGTTCTACATTTTCTGTCATGATAAAAAGTTATTTCTTCTGTGGTCATAATAACAAACAGCAAGTAAATATTCATGAAGTCATAAGTCCTTGTATACATATTTATGAAGGAAATGATTAAGACGTTCTGTGAGAGAAGTGCCTACAGTGTATACCTAGATATTGTAAATGTCTATGATAAGGTATCAGGTCCATGCTCTATGCAACTATTATGTAGATTAGTGTATTGATAAACAGTGCAGACCCTGACCAGACGCTGCGATGAAGATACGGCGGATGGTCTAGATCTACACATCTTACAATGCATTCACCCTTTTTGCGAGTGAACGGCTCATTATTATGTACAGTAAAACCTCTCTATAATGGCCACTTAATTACATTAAGTATTTTGTAGTATAGGCAAGAGGCTTTTTAAAGCAAGGTGAACGTAAAACAAAATGCTCCTACAGGAGCGTTCTGTTTTACATTCACCTTGCTTTAAGCAGCCACCTGCCCTAAATACTAACATGTTAACACAATTTAGTGGCCGTTATAGAGAGGTTTCACTGTATACATTCGATGTCAATATTAGATGTGGGGTACTTGTCGACCAAGCTGTATCTAAACTGCTCGTCACAACCATTTACATTTGAAAAGATAAAGCAAACATTCGAAAGACGATGCATGGTGTCGTTTATCAAGCCTGAATATTTCAACATTTCACTTTTTGGACTATTTCCCAATTCACGATTCCAAACATATATTATGAATTATAATTAACAATTCCAAATATAGGCATGTATTACAATGCATAAATTATCTTATATGAATTTCAAGGGGTGGTTCTGTAGGAAGTCTGTTGTTGGTGAGACTTTTTGAAACTCAATTGTGAAGCAAACAGATCATACCCTGGATTGCCTGGGGCATGCCGTTTTTGTAGGACCACTAGGCATACAATCAATGATATACACATGCTAATTAATAATTAAGTATATAATGTGTTAAGAGAATAAAGTAGGCAAGCGTTATCGCAGATTTGCTCTGCATTAAGCAACCATCTGTTGTTTAAGACTACTATGTCAACTAAATGAATGTCTACTTAGGACATATTCTACTGTATATGTCAGTACATATTTGCAGAGACAAATCTACCATTATGCAACACGCTACCTAGCATGGTCAACGTTTTGCTTTTCTTTCAGATGCATGTTACTGGGCTATTCCAGGGATTCGTAATTATTCTTGCAGTTCCATTCGTAGAGAGTTGGTTAAAGGACCTGGGTCCATACAGAACTCTTATAACCATGGTTCACAACTTTTACCGCGGTCAAGAGAAAGCCGCCGATATGAAGGAACTGGTATGTCCATCCGTATGCTACAATCGTTATATGACGGAATGTAGTGAAATGAAATCAGTCAAACATGGGCATCCGACAATGCTTCATAGTTTGTGTACAGTAGTACCTGTCATAAGCGGTCATCAACAAAGGGACTAATTGTGGGTATGTAAGGCAGGTGGTGTCTTAATACAGGTCAAAAGTAATGAAAAAGCTCCTATAGGAGCTTTCTGCATTACGTTTGACCTGCATTAATCAACAACCTGTTTTTTAAGAATGCCATGTTCAATAAATGAATGTCCTCTTAGACAGGTTATACTGCAGAAATATTTTCAGCTGCTTCCATTCTCAAAACTACTTTTCTCTTCAGTTCCCTTTCAATCCAGAGTGTTGAACAGTTGCAAACTGTATGCAAAAATGTTAAAACTTGGTTAAACATTGTCGTATTCACCCATTGTTTCGAAAATCAATGACTGAATGCCAAACAGCTCCATGTCTGATCCGGAACGAATCTGTTGGCTGTCATCTAACCGTGTACCTCATAGGCACATTATGCAAACGGAGAAGACCCAGCTCAGATGGGAACTGTCTGACCAGGGACTGGTTCTGTTTGTCATGGCCAAACACCCTGTCTTAATATATATCATTTATTAAAACAATCAACTTATAATTATTCATGATGCATGTATCATTATTTCTTACATGACTATTCATCAGGTAAAATGGTTACAAACATGAGAATGCTTTCCTCAACCTGTAGGACTTTGGGCACATGTTTGAGTATAAACACGATGATCTACAAGGTGATAACTCTATTCAGATTGAGCTTATTCTGATAAAGAGCGTTCTTCAAAACATTCGTTATGTATTAACCCTTGCACGACATAACTCGCATTTGCAAACAGCTTGGATCCAGATGAGACGCCGAGTAACTCGGCGTCGCATCAGGATCAAAGCTGTTTGACACTCGTTCGACATATCTTCGACCTCTAACACGAATCAGAAGTAAGTAAAAAATGCAACAGGTCAGATTTTAGGCAGACATATTTTTCAGTATGATAATGGTAAACACTTTACTCCATGAATAGTCATGACTGGTAAAATATAAGGACGTCATAAATGTTACTTATATTTATTGCTATTAGAACACATGGGCACGGGTAGAATTGATATTGGTAGAAATTGTAGACCCATATCTATAAAATATCATCACTAAGACAGAGCAGACTCTAGTCAGTCTGTACTTGGTATACAGTAAAACCTCTCTATAACGTCCACTAAATTATGTTAATTATTTGGTATTTAGGGCATGTGACTGCTTAAAGCAAGGTGAAAGTAAAACAGTCCGCTCCTATAGGAGCCTTCTGTTTTACTTTCACCTTGCTTTAATCAGCCTCAACCACCTGCCTTTAACACAAAATACTTTATGTAAATTAGTGGCCGTTATAGAGAGGTTTTACTGTACTCTGTTTGCAAAGGTGTAGAAAGGCGTACTTATGAAGTAAGGTGTTAACCTAACATTTGTCCGAAAACTTCGAATTTAATCTTCTATTTCTACTATTTTCAAACCCATTGACACTGGTATCATATTGTTCAAATGAGGCAAATTTGGGTAAAATGGTAATTCTCCTATATAAAGAGTACCAATTAATGTGTCGTTTTTAGAGAAGAGTTTTACTTGATTGTTATATAGGTTAATCTTTAAAATGCTATGGGTGAATATCCCTTTGATAATTGTGA
Organism: Azorinus chamasolen; assembly: GCA_963576725.1. Lineage (NCBI taxonomy): Eukaryota > Metazoa > Mollusca > Bivalvia > Cardiida > Solecurtidae > Azorinus > Azorinus chamasolen. The sequence goes on along the minus strand of OY755243.1, from coordinate 4,111,237 downwards.
TGTTCAGTAAACCCCCTCTAAATTGGAGTTTGAATAAAAAAGAATTTAGATCATTTAGACAGGTGGTTGCTTAATGGAGAGTAGTAATACACCTGAAGCTCCCAATGGAGCTTTCGGAATGACATTTGACCTGCATTAAGCTTAGATCACCTGCTTTTAAGTATCGCAACTAATTTGTTCTTCCAGTTTAGGGTTTAAACGAGACAACGGGTAACAACGAATAAAATCAACATCTAACCTGTTTCACATTTATATTGTTTGTATTTATGCTTTTAATCCTTTCAGCCATGAATTTTCAGAATTAGCCCATCAGTGTTTAACTGTAGAGTCCGCTTAATAATCTTGGAAGATAGTGAACTCTCTGATCAGTGAGCGCCTCTAGGAGCACTATAATTTGGGCATACACTGTTTGCAAATGAAAGAGCATGCGTGTCGTCCTGCGTTTAGCTCTTTCGGCGCCAATGTTGCCTGTTGGCACCATCGAAAACAGTGCAGTCCAAGGTCAGATGCCGCCTTTTCATCTGCACAAGCATACAGGTTTTTAAAAACAAATGTTTTACTAATACACCTTCATTATTTAGTTTAGAATTATATTTAATATGAAATTATTATTGCAGACGACACTTTTAAATTTGGCGGCAAAAGAGTTAAATGTTTAAATACAACACAGTTTAAGTTGACAGTGTGCGAAAATGTACGCAAAATGCTAAAGGTTAATGACTTTTCAAATTTCGACGGAGATTTTAAATCAAACCATATCAGACCATCAGTCGCCATAATGGTTCTCGTTAGTTCAGTATCTACAGAACTGTAAACCCCTATCCTGCTTTCAACACACGTCTTCTCCTATTTGCATGTGTTCAGTGTTGACTGCGTCGAATTTGTTCAAACCTTCGAGAAACTACTATTCGAGTGACAAGCTCCTTGGATCCTGATATGACCTCGAGATACTTGGCGTCTCATATGGATCCAATCTGTTTACAAATCAAGTCGCGGTTAGCCGGATAATAATTAATGAATGTCTTTAGGAGAGCGTGGTTAGTTATATATATATAATCCACAAACTGCCATAGCGTATTGACAATTGATGGTGACGTTAACATTATTATATAGCTAATCATCATCAGCTTTAGCAAATTTATAAAAATACGCTGACCTTTTAAAGCATTTGTAATGTATAAACCGTTTTCTTCTATAGCAAACTGATAAAAACTTTGTGACTCTTAGAGAATTTGTAATGTAAAGCGAACCAACTCCTATAGCGGAATCATAATACATCTGTAACATTTACAACTTATGTTATATATAGCCCATCAACTGTTAGTGTGAATTCATAACAGCTTGTGTAAAATATAGTATATCAACTGCTATAGCGATTTCATAATACATCTGTAACATTTACAGTATGTTATATTTATCATGCAACGTCACAAAATACAGTCACTTCCTACTAGCATAATATTTTTCACGTCGACGCTGTATTTTGTGAGGTATAGTGCATGTGTACTGACCCGACTGGAATGCAAGTTTGGTTCAGCCAATAGGAGGAAAACAGAAGGACGAAAAAGGCATAATTAAACATAAACATGAAATTAATCCATTTTCTCACCTTTGTCTCAACTATCTGTCCATATAAAAGGATTAAATCAAGTTTGTTTATGTTGTAAAAGTCGATGACGTCACTGCATTACACTATGACGTCACGTAATTCGTACTTGCATGTATTTTCATTCAGGGGACGAAACCGCTTTAGTAATCTTTCTTTTTCTTCATTTTCTCCATTTTTCTTGGAGTTGCATGATAAAAGAATTACTATGCTAGTAGTTTGGAAGTTCAGCTGTATTTTGGCTCGTCAGAAAAGTAGTTAAATGCTCGCCAAGGCTCGCATTTAACTACTTTTCTAACTCACCAAAATACAGCTGAACTTCCAAACTACTAGCATAGTAATTCTTATATAGCCCATCAACTGCTATTTTGAATTCATAACATCTTGTGTTATATGTAATATATCAACTGCTACACCGAATAAATTATACAGTAAAAATTGTAGTAAATATTAGTGTAACATGGTGAAAAAGTTGTGACTCGACTGGGACTCGAACCCAGGGCCTCTGGCTTACCATGCCAACACTCTACCGACTGAGCTACCAAGCCACACAGTAAAGTCTATCAACTTATTTCACCATAATCTCTACTCGGCTACACACACCCCTCTACACAAGAATTCGTCCCGAATTCTTACTCAAAGAACACTTCACGAGTTTCTTATTATTACACATTATCTTCATATAATCTTTATTTTATCTTCATATAATCTTTATATTATCTTCATATAAATCACCCTGTGGGTTATTTACGTTGGGCGCCAAATGTAACATGGTGAAAAAGTTGTGACTCGACTGGGACTCGAACCCAGGGCCTCTGGCTTACCATGCCAACACTCTACCGACTGAGCTACCAAGCCACACAGTAAAGCCTAACAACTTATTTCACCATAATCTCTACCCGGTTACATTAGTAATGAAAAAAGTATGTCTTTGTAGCCAGGTGGCTGCTTAATGCATGGTGAAAGTAACGCAGAAAGTTTCAACAGGAGCTTTCTACATGACGGATATCCTGCATTAAGCTGTCATCCGTCTTAAAGATCGATAATTTGAGTGTTCGTAGAATCGATAATTTACTGTATATATTTTACAATTTACAGCCTTTGTAATATATTGGCCATCAACTGCTATAGCGAATGTTTATTATATATTTGGCATTTTACAATTTTGTTATACATTGTAAATAATTTTAACTGCTATAGCGAATTCATAGTATATATTTGACATTTTACATTATTTGTAATGTATAGTCTGTCAATTTCTATAGCTAATTCATAATAACTCTTACACAGTTTACACCATTTGTAATATATAGTTCACAGACTGCTATAGCTAATTTATAATTACTCTTACTCATTTTACACCATTCGTAATATATTGCCCACAGACTGCTATAGCTAGTTCATGTTGACTCTTACTCATTTTACAGCATTTGTAATATATAGCCAAAACACTGATATAGCTAGTTCATACTGACTCTTGCTCATTTTACAGCATTTGTAATACATAGTCCGTCAACTGCTATAGCTAATTCATAATAACTCTTACTCATTTTACACCATTTGTAATATATAGTCCGTCAACTGCAATAGCTAATTCATTTGTAATATATAGTCCACAGACTGCTATAGCTAATTCATATTAACTCTTACACAACAGTCATGAAGAAATATATAAATATGTTTGACTTGTCATGAAGGGGAAGCTTAGTCGAAATAAGTTATGTGATAAAAAAAGTATATGATGCTCGTGGTCAACATGCCCTATACCTATCACATGTGTGAGTGCCGAAACAGAGTATCGTAAATCGCGGAAATGCACTAGTGCATTTTTTTATGCAAATGAGTAGTTTGAATTCGGCTGTCTTACGCTGTAAACAATGACCGAAACAGCCGTCAGATATAGTCTTTTTCACTTTCACTCGTTTCATAAAAACAGTTTGTAATGAACAGTCATGCAAGATCCTCTATTGATTATACATGTACTTGTCTTACGTTTAAGTCCTCCAAAACATCGTGCAACAACAACCATGCTGATCCTGTTATTAATCATCGTCTAAATCAGCTCATGTTTACAAAATAAACCATTATCACTGTCATATAATAGTACTATTATTTATCTATATTTTTTATACGAGCATTTTCTCTCGACTCATAGTTTTTGTTTAACCTCTAGCATAACGTGTGCGAACATGCGAATGTTGACAACTGTTTGGAAGCAGATGAGACTACGAGTACTTTAGATTTACTTTAGTATTACGAGTATTACTTTATTATAATGTTTGCAGACATGGGACCCAAAATTGCAGCGGAGGGCGGAACTGTGGTCTGAGAAATGCCATTGGGGACACCAGCAAATGGGTCTCGGAGAAAATTTGGCCTACTTTTGGACGACAGGCCCAGAAATGTCCACACTAAATGTTATTCTTAGATCATGTCAGAACTGGTGGAAAGAAGTCAAAGACTGGACATGGTCAAGAAGCTGTGGTTCAGCATGTCACTATACGCAGGTCAGTAGAGAAATGGAGTAGAACCGATCCTATACACTATACGCTGTCGTCAAAAAGATGTCTAAATATGTGTCTGTAAGACGGGTTATAGGTAAATACATGTACATGTCAAAAGTAATGCAGAAAACTCTTGAGAAAAACCCCGCATTAAGCATCTACCTGCTTTTTAACACTCCTTTGTTCATCGACTAAATGACCGCTTCAGACAGGTTCTACTGCACCATGGTTACAATACATTAACCCTTTCGCTGCCAAACTCTGTCGTCTGCTAACTTTGTCGTCTGCTACAAATTTTCATTCTTTTGAAAAAAAATTCATTTTTGTTTCAAAAACATAGTAACAGTAACAAACAGTTTGGATCCTGATGAGACGCCGAGTTACTCGGCGTCTCATCTGGATCCAAACTGTTTGCATAGGTAATCACAGATCCGGCATTGGCTGCGAAAGGGTTAATATGTTCATAACTGTAAAACATTGTGATGAGATTTGGACTATAAATGCATAACAAATGCATCACATCGTTCTCTTTTCATTAACCATATTACGGTAATCTAACTTGCTTTCAGGAAACGGAATCTGAAAAAAAGTGGCTGCTTAATGCAGAATGAAATGGATAATTTGGCTTTGCTTGGAGCGTTCGGTAGTTTTGCCAAATGTCTTACATACTTACAATGAATGAGACTTTCTTTGACTGGTCGCTTAACTCATTACCTGATAAAAACGCATTATGATTCCTCCTCGAACCTGGTAGGTCCATATGGTAAATCTGCTGTTGGACCCGTCTGACCAGGGTCTGATCGGTTTGTTTATGAAATAATAGATATGGTTCAGCAGTTTCTGACATTGACAAAGGTGCATGTGTCCATATGCCATTATAAAAATTCAGCTGATTTATATTCTTGATGAATATGCAGGCGGTAAATGATAAGAGAGGTTTCACTGCATAGGTTGTTTGACCATAGCTGTTGATGGTAGCGGTCAATAGAGAAAAACATGGTTCTTGTAAATTGTATACAATAATTTCTTCTAGGTCATCTTTCAACAAATAATTGCCTCTTTTATCTCATAACTATTCATATAACAATAACGAGATCATGAATATTGATTGATTGGATTTTTATAATGTCATTATAAACGGGAGCATATTTGACAATGGTAGACACAGTAATATCAGATCTAAACTACATGTATTTCCTTAACAAGCAGAGCAGACCCTGATCAGACGGCCTTTTGGAGCTGTCTGATTTGTGTCTACACTGTTTGCAAAGATGCCAACACACGTCTATATCAGGTAAAGGGAAAATACTTTCCCTCTTATAAACGCGTGTTTACGCATTTGCAAACAGAGTAGACCCAAATCAGACCGCTCCAATCAGGATCTGCCTTATTTGCTAATTGAATTTGATAGATCTGTTTCTTTACTTTCTAAATGACTCCATCTTCAATATTTCATTATTATAAATTTTGTCTATGAATATGCAATAGGTATTAAAATTTGCAATAAACAATGGACATGGAAAATGTTGATATGATACAGCGTCAATAAATGTTATTGATACTGTAAGCCTATAACTCCATTCAGCAGACGACAATAACGTCGCTTTCATAACTGGACAGGTTGTCCCATCACGATCTTCCCGCCAATATTTTGACACTAATTACTACATAGCGTGCATGCTTGTTAACCCTTTTCATGCTGAAATAATAACGTCTGCTCAATTCCTGATCTGCTCATCTTTTTTACTAAATTTCAATTCATCTAAGCCTTTGAAAAACTACTAACGGAGTGTCAAACAGCTTGGATCCAGATGAGACGCCGAGTTGCTCGGCGTCTCACCTGGATCCAAGCTGTTTGCTAATGCATGTAAAATCGCAGTTAGCATGAGAAATGTTATACGTTTAGCAAACAAGTTATGCTGGTTTCTGCTTAAACACTGTCGACTAGTGTGTCTCATGATAGACTTTTTTTTCATCAATTTCATTCTCCAAAATATTTGCACAGAAAGTTTGGATTTTATTAAACGGTTGTCTGATCTAGATTCAAACTGATGTTAACATTTGCGATGTCACGGATGTTGTCTGCAAAAGTTATCGTCTACTTCAAAATGTATTTTTCATATTTGTTTCGTTTGGAATCCAAACAACATTATCAAAACATCATCCAGTTTGGAGGCTGATGTGAACGTCAAGATACCCGCCTGTTCATCCGATCTAAACTGTTTGCAGAGAAAACCGCAGATTCGCTATCGTCAGCGAAAATGTAAAAGGTCACCACTAATTAACAAGAAGAGCAATAAAACTGAAATTAAAACTCATGTTATAGTCACATCATTTTTATTACCGTTAAACACGCTAACGTCAGTTTTCGTGTTTTCTTTCGCATACACTGTTAGGTCCATGCTTATGGTGGCTAAGACTTTACAAAATTACACTAACTTTCATATACGTGTTCTATAAAGTTATATTTATATTACAAACTGCAATACTTATATGGTAAACGAAGTATGTATATTGTAAAATTAATGTGTTGCCAGTTCGCATCATGAACTTTTCAACTTAGTCTTACTTAGAGGTAGATGTGTTTATAAGCTCGTTTCGTCCTAGATTCTGCCATTCAATCAAATCTGTCGTTACATAATTAATGTAGTAAAGATATCCCAGGATGCAATTATTAATGTTAAGATCGAACAAATATGATACAGTTATATAACACACATACATATACATGTATTATCGTTTACAGTATAGATATTGAATTAATCAATAAAGGATAACCATATAGAATAAAGAATTAATACCATAATTAAACATAAGAAATTTTAAATCATACATACGGCATTTCATAATAAACATATCATTTTACAATATACAATTCTTTATAATATATATAGAAATTTATAATACAAAAAATAACTTCATAGAACACATATAGGAAATTTTATCACATAAATAAACACGTATAGAAGTTTGCAACATCTGATACGCCATACACTTGGGGGGGGGGGGGGGGGGGGGCAGAGTTTGTCGGTGTCTTATCAGAGTATGTTGTGTTTGACAATTTGATCGAAGAAACACAGAACAGTACTGATCAGAACAATACTGATCAGAACAATACTGATCGTTATATGTGTTTGATATCAAAGACACGTTTTATTCATCAATGTTTTAGTATTTATTCGGCTCGCGTTTTAGTTTCGTTAAATGTTCGACAAAGGCCGATTATATTTTGTTGTAGAAGACAAATTATAAGTATCGATGAAAACGGTTTATTTTGTATCACAGGGACATGTTTCGATATAAGTTCAAATTGACAATCTGCATAATAATGATTGAACATAACAAATACCAAGTTTTATGATATTATTGAAAATATGCGTTCATTGTAGGGGCTTCACTCCCTCTGATCCTATTTTCAAATACCTGCGTTAATGCTACAAAAATGGGTACTCATTTAAACGAATGTTTATAAGCTAAAGTGGTCAATGACATTAGACACAAAAGTCTTAGTCAGATATACAACTGGACAAACCTTCATGAATCTTTATCTTTACTCTCTGCATTACGTTTGCCCTGCATTAAGCAACCACCTGTTTTATAAGACTAATGTGTGCAATAAAGGAACAGTCGCTTAAAACAGGTTCTACTGTAATTTTGATCTGCTAAGACAGTTGAATCGTTAGCCAGATAAAAGTGCGAAGGAACATTGTAATAAAAGCATTGGAATCCAATTACGTTTAAAAGTATGAGATTGAAAGCAAGCTCACGCAGTCACTGTGCACCCATCTAAGCAGGGTGATTAGTAAAGAATAATTTAGATCTGTGTAGGCAGGTGGCTGCTTAATGTTGGTTAACGTCACACAGAAAGCTCCTTTTGGAATCTTTCTGCACGAATTACACACTGCATTAAGCTGCAACCTGTCTTCAATACCGTCAGTTATACTAATGTGCAAGCCCCGTGTTGAGAAGTTTACTGTATTTGATTGAAGTGTTATATTACCGACTACGTTTCCTGTTTTGTTTTTCCTTTTTATATTAACGATTGATTTTAAATTATTTCAGATGATATGGGGGACCACAGAGCGGATCGGATGTTCATTAAGTAAATGCTCTTCAATGTCAACTGATTCAGGCGAGGCCATTAACAATGCAAATTACTTTGTTTGCTTCTACGATCCTCCGTAAGTCTCTTGTTACATAAACTACATAAATTCGCGTGCTGTATAGAAACATTATACGTGCTATATCAAATTTCAAGACATCGCAATAATTCAAACTGTTTTATGTTCTTGGTCGCTTAAAGCAGGCAAACGTTATACAGTCTGCATTACTTTCGACCTGAATAAAACTACCTCTTGTCATACTAACCCATATTTATGTCTCTGTTTAGTGGTTGCTTAAAACAGGTTCTACACCATATAATATCATAACATGTTATGTTAACCCATTACCTCATATGCTATTTTTAGACCCATTCTCTTTGAATAAATCTACCGAAAATGAGAATTTACTAGAGAAATGAATTATTTTAGAATTGTGTAGTTTTTAAACCATTGAGATAAATAGGGCATTTGCTCCATAGAAGCAAATGCTCTATTTATCACAATGGTTTCATAAAATGACATTTACAGAGGCGTCAAAAGGCGTCAATATGAGGTAATGGGTTAAGACTTATAGAATGCGCAGAGTTAGTTGCTTCTTGGGTTTCATCTTGTATTCATTTTATTATTTTGTTTTAGTTTGTGTTTAGTTTGTATTATTAATGTTTAGCCCATTTTTTGTTCATTAGTTCTTGAATTTAATGTTTGTATATTAATTTTTGTATTATGCTTTTGCAACCTGTTATGATGTTTGCATTGTATTATTTACTTGGAAAATAGTGTATATGCTAGTCTTGCCAATGAAAGTTGAGTTATATTCAGCATGCATTGCATTTACAATGTTTTTGTAAAATATATTTATAAGATTTCCACTAGTATCTATATATAATCTTCCAGCCAGGTTTCCTGTCTGCTTAAGGTTTATGATGAAGAAAGTTTGAAATGCAAAGTTTGGAAGTTAATACCATATTAGATAATGATATTGACGGCTACGAAGTCAAACGTTGTTTATCGTATATGGGCTTATTTCGCATTTGCAAACAGCTTGGACCCAGTTGAGACGCCGAGTAACGTTGTAAAGGCGTGGAAAGGCGTATATACGGTTTAAATAATAAAGCATACTAATAAAAAGAGTTTCAAGTGTTTGACGTCACTATATTCATTCTAATTATATCCATCCCATTTACTGGTGTTCTAGATTGGAGTTAACAGCCAATTATCTCATTTTGTATTAATTATGCACGTTTGTTTTCAGGGGGAATTTTATTGGTCGCTATCCATATAGCATGGGCCGACGCTGTAGCCGATGTGGTCTAGGGTACAAATGCGGTGCCGGTCTCTGTTCCAAAAAGGCCACATGAACATAACGACAGGCCCTTTTCCTGTTTAACGCCTTGTTGTCTCCATCCCCTTTTCTATGGAGATGCAATGTTTGTGTCTCATAATAGGAGCTGGTCTTGAATACATCAACCCATATTTTGCTGAACGCAACTGGTCTGCATTTGAAAATAGTCTGGATCCTAATAAGAGACCCGGTAATTCGGATTCTCATCAGGATCCGAACTATTTGGCATTCAGTTAATAGTTTCGCAAAAAGATGGAACCGATCGAAAGTGTTTAAAATGGAAACATGTCGGAGTTTATGCTGATACCATTTATATGGCGGATTAAGAGATAAGCTAGATCTGAGAGCCAATGTGAAGACTATCGGACACGTCTCTTGGTTTTAATGTGCGAACAGCTGCTCTAGCACTCTGGGGTTTTAGATGACCTTTGTAAACTTTCCTTAACCTTTAACTCAATAAATACGCCTTTCTACGCCTTTGCAAACAGAGTAGACCCAGGTCAGACGGCTACTACAAGGACCGTCTGACTAGGGTCTGCTCTGTTTGCTTATGATAAAATATATATATGATTCTACAGTTTCTGCCGTAGCCAAACAACCCAGTGTCGTCTATAAGCTACTATAACAATTAATCTAAATAATATTGATTATATCATTATTTCTCAAATGAATAATTGATATTGAGTAAATGGTTAAGCGATCAATCCGAACACATCTTACTATAGACAGGTGGTTCTATATTAGGTACCCCCACCCAGGAAGAATGTACAATAAAACATCGTCAAAGCGACCATATACAAGATACATAATTATGTGTCAATCAGATGGTTGCTTAACCCATTCCCTGATATTGATGACTTGTTACGACTCTATAGAAGTCACGTTGTGAAACCATTGTGATAAATAGAGCATTTGCTCATATAGGAGCAAATGCTCTATTTATCATAATGGTTTCATACATTCTAAAAGATTTCTTTTTCTCTAGTTAAGGCTCCTTTTCGGTATATTTATTCAAAGAAGTTGTATCTAAAAATAGCCTATGAGGTAATGGGTAAACACAAGACGAAAGTTAAGCAGAAATATCCTACATACGTTTTCTGCAACTGTTTGTTTTTAAAGACATCAATGTCTATTCTTTGAGTTATCGCTTTTAACAGGCTATACCGCATTCTTTATTGTAAAGTATTCCATGCAAGGTCTTCTGCAGGTAGATGTTATGAAAGTCGGAAGAGCTGCTTTTTGTTATTTCGCTGAGACGCATTTTGTTACTGTTGCATTTATTAAATGGATTGTTTGCAATATTGGTAAATAGCTATGAGAGATCAGGTGTGTCCTTGAAAGAAAACAAAAACTGCATAGAAACCAAATATTTACCATTTTACTCCATAGATACACATTTTTACGCCTTTGCAAACAAGGAGCCGATTTGTCAGTGCCTACTCTGTTTACTCTATCATTTAATATAATATGAATGATAACTTGTCGACCATGTTCACAATTTCCTATGTAAAGTTGCTATTATAACAGTTAATCTATTTAACATTGATGACGTCATTATATTTACATAAATATTCACGGAGCAAAGGGTCAAATGATTTTCGTCGTAGGACAAGGATATATTATTTCAATATCACTTCGTAGTTAGAACATGTGTTCGATCGATGTAACATTTTATGTTTTGGCCTTTACTTTTCTGTTATCGAATAGGATCACAAAAGAACTCAACTTAACACATAGAATTTCGTGTCTGTAGAAACAGGTGGCTACTTAATGCTGGACAACAGTAACACAGAAACCTCCTGTTGGAGCTTTCTGCGTAATTATCATGCATTAAGTTACCATCTCACTTTAACCCATTCCCGTATATTGACATTTTAACGCCACTGTAAGAGTCACTTTCTGAAATCATTGTGATAAATACGAGCAAATTGTCTATTTACCACAATGGTTTTAAAAACTACAATTTTTTAAAATGTTCCTTGTCTCTAGTAATTGTGCTTTTTCGGTAGATTTAATAAAAGAAGTAGGACCTAAGATAGCCTAAGTGGGAATGGGTTAAGACCCAGACTCGTGCCTATTCTAGTTATCCAATTCAGAGAGGTTTTTGCTATACATTATGAGTGACGGGTGAATTTCATAAGCTAAGGCAACATCTGGTTTAATTCAATTGTTCATACATGACGTCATACAATAAACCTCACCTAAAATGAACGTTCATGTAAGAAATAATGACTGCATGAAAAACATTTAGATGAGTTTTTGATAAAATACCTTTTGGCCATTGCAGACATTGTGAAATCAGATCTATTGAATTCCATAAGCAAACAAAGCAGACCCGGATCAGACGGCTCCTACAAGAGCCATCTGATCCGGGTGTACTTTGGTTACAAAAGTACATTAAAAGGCGTTTCTATCAGGAAAAGGGTTAATGTGATGATCATTTATTTGTGTCTATTGTTAGAGTGTTTAACGATCAACTGTCATGCGGAAATGTGTCGAGATTGATGAGATAGTACATCAGTACTGTTGACTTTCATACAACACTCATTCATGTTATATACAGTAAAACCTCTCAAAACCGGATATCAAAATTAGTATCAAAACCAGTTCATCAGACAGGTGGCTGCTTAATGCAGGGTAAAGGTCATGCAGAAAGCTCCTCTAGGAGCTTTCTGAATGACTTCCACCCTGCATTAAGTCCACACCTGCCTAAATAACCCAAAATTGTTCTGTCATAAAATTCCGGTTTATAGGAGTTCTATTGTTCTTCATTTGCCACTTAAAAGTCTCCTCCCAATGTTTTATTGCTGTCTCTGTGATTTAGAATAATCATTCAACTCTTAACTCCTCAACTCGCGACATGTCTGGCATTTGTAAATAGCTTTAATCCTGATCAAACGCCGAATAACACTGTGTGTGTTCAGAATCAAATTTGACTGACAATCCATCGATAGTTTTTCAATATCTTGAATGAGTCGAAAGTACAGCAAAACTTATCTAAAGCGGCTACCTAAAAGATGCCAACTATTCGGTCTTAAAGTCAGGTTGTAGTCTAATGCAGGATGTAAGTTATATGTGCTGCATTAAGCAACCACGCACCGATCTCTGTTAAT